>CM055116.1:911984318-912399318 GCA_029206835.1 Rana muscosa | reverse complement strand
CCTGACTCTGCTTCTAGTGCTGCCACTAGACAATAAGTACACAGAATATTCTCTGCATAAACAAATATCTGTGATATTTGTGTTCACATTCTACTTGCAGATCTATGTGACTTTTAATAAGGCATCATTTGCTAGCTGAGGTAAAGTGAGAAACTTTACAAATGGCACATGTTGCCTCGACTTCTGCCATTCCCAATATACATAATTTAATGGGTTATTTGTATTCCTTCACCCAGAATGCCAATCCTCCTGTAAACAATTAGTGCCCTTTAAATTCCACTTTGCAGATATGACTTTCTGTTGTGGTGTGTAAAGAGAAAAAGATTCTTTACCGTATGCTAATTTTCAGCTGCCTTTCTGGTCATTCTCAATCCTGTTTGGTGTAGTATGAGTCTATTTTAAAAGACTCCTTAAAAAACTAGTGTCTGAACAGAAGTGTAGTACTGAGCAGCATAGACAGTGATCCCCAAGTTACACACAGGTCCACCTTAAAGTGACCCTGTCAGAGTAATACAGAAGCTGCCATTGCTGGATTCAATCTAAAAATGTCTCAACTGTGTCTTAATTATTTTGAATTTGCAAACCTAGAACATGTTTGTGGGACAGACTATTGAAGCCAAAGGATCAGCAGGACAGTCAGACATAGTTACATAGTAGGTGAGGTTGAAAAAGGACACAAGTCCATCAAGTCCAACCTATGTGTGTGATTATATGTCAGTATTACATTGTATATCCCTGTATGTTGTGGTCATTCAGGTGCTTATCTAATAGTTTCTTGAACCCCCCTCGCTGAGACCACCGCCTGTGGAAGAGAATTCCACATTCTTGTCATTCTTACAGTAAGGAACCCTCGATGTAGTTTGAGGTTAAACCTCTTTTCTTCAAAATTTTAATGAGTGGCCACGTGTCTTGTTAAACTCCCTTCCGCAATTTTTTTTTATCCCTATTGTACGGTATTTGTAAATTGAAATCATATCCCCTCTCAAGCGTCTCTTCTCCAGAGAGAAAAAGTTCAGTGCTCGGAACCTTTCTTCATAACTAATATCCTCCAGACCCTTTATTAGCTTTGTTGCCCTTCTCTGTACTCGTTCCAGTACATTCTTCCTGAGCACTGGTGCCCAGAACTGGATAGCATACTCTAGGTGCGGCCGGACCAGAGTCTTGTAGAGAGGAAGCATTATCGTTTTACAGTATCTCTGGAGTTAATCCCCTTATTAATGCATGCCAATAAATATTCTGTTTGGCTCAGCAATGGCATGCAATGCCAAGCTGCTGCTAACAAAGCAATCTTCTACTAGGTTCCCCAGATCATTTTCTATCCTTGATTCCCCCAGAGGTTCTCCCCCTAGTAAGGTGGGTGCATCTAGCATTTTCAGAAGGAATGACAGTCTCCATGATGCTCTCATTTCATTTAAGGTCACAAAACTATTGGAAATCACGATTTTCACAGTGTAGCAATGGGTAGTTAAACATTCATGGTAGAGTAAAGTTCTGTGCGTGTATAAATGTGTTTGTGTATACAGTATATAAGATATGCAATTACAGACAAGCGGGAGAGCTTTAACTGAGGCTTACACCAATCAGCCATAACTTTGACCACCTACCTAATATTGAGTATGTCCCCCGGATCAGCAGGGACACCCTGACCAGTCTGTGGCTATGCAGCCCCATTCACAACAAACTGCAAGGCCCATTTCTCTTATCATCCATGGACTGACACGGTGTCTCTTTACACTTTACACGTGGGTTATGTCCCTGCTTGCAGGAGAAGACCTAGGCAGAATGTGAAATGTTATACATACATTCTAAAAGCCAGAGCTGAACAGCCCCACCCAGGGGGCGGTCCCTCCGGGCATAACCCTCCCACTACAGTCAGCAGACTTCAGTTTTTTTCTGCCTAGCAGAAGGAGAAGACGTGGCTCCCTCAGGAGCCAGTCTCCTGACCTATTTTATTCCTTTTTGGAATTCTTTTTTATTTTATTTTTGAGAATCTTCTATCAACTGTCGGCTGGGCAACAGGTTGGGTACAAGATATCCTCGTAGTCTTCCCTGTCCGACCATCGAGCGTGCTGATCCTCGCCTTCTGTGCGTGAGACTCAGTTCACGACAGGCCCCATGACTCCAGGGGTGGCCGGGTTTGCTTTCATGCTCCCACGGTCCTCTCAAGACTGAACAGCTCCTGACTGACTGTATCTTTCGCGGTGGACCGGGCCGACAGCTACTCAGTACTGCACTGTGATAGTCCTGTCAGAAACACCAGTGTGTCCCTCAGGGGACGGGTAAGTAGTCTCTCCTGCCTGCAGGTGAGTACAAAAGGCTGTGTGTTTCTCTGTGGGGGATTTTCCCTGTCTCCCCCTGTATTTTATTGTCACTCTCTGTCACCATTACTGGCGCTGACTGTGTGGGGTGCTTGGGGGTCACACTGTTCTTGGGGGGCTCATGCTGGTCTGCAATGTATGCCTTGGGGCTTTTTTGTGTGGTTTTTTTTTGGGGCCTGAGCGCCGAGTGGCGCTGTGCGTGTGTGCTGTTTCATTTTAACTGCGTCATGGCGGCCATCTTGCCGTGGATCGCCTCAGTGAAGTGCGGCGGCCATTTTCTTGTAGCCCGCGCGCTTTTCAGCACTAGTTTGGCCTCTAGCGCTGCTATAGCAGCGCGGATCTCCTCACAGTCTCCTCACAGCTTACCAGTTCTGGTCTGGACTCCTTGGAGGCAAAGGTATCCTACCTCTGGAGAAGTTGCTGACACTTCAGTCTGCGGTGCGGGTGCTGACATCCCGAACATGGTTGTCAATCCGTTGTTTGCATGAGAGTCCCGGGACTCCTGGTGGCCTCCTTCGCGGCCATTCCGTATGCCCAATCACACACCAGGGCATTGCAGAAGGAGATCTTGTCCACCTGGGACAAATCCCCGTTGTCCTTGGATCTTCGGATCCAGGTGATTCACCTGGTCAGGGCGTCCCTGACAGGGTGGTTGGGACCCTCGGCTCTTCGGTCCGGAAAGTCGTTCCCCTCCCATCCAATGGACGGTACTCACGACGGACGCCAGCCTGACGGGCTGGGGTGGAGTCTGGGGAGTCCTGTCGGCTCAAGGCCTTGGACTCCGGACGAGCCCGTTTACCAATCACTGTTCTGGAAATGCGGGCCATCAGACTGTGTCTCTCCTCAGGTCGGAGAGAGTACGGGGTCGCTCCATCAGGAGCCAGTCAGACACCGCCACGGCGGTGGCGTATGTAAACCATCAAGGGGGAACTCGGAGCTCAGCTGCGGCTTCCGAGGTAATCCGTATCCTGAAGTGGGCCGGAAGAAACGTGCCGGCTCTGTAGGGGCGGACTATCTGAGTCGCCAATCGCCAGACGCCGGACCAGGAAGAGTGGTCCTTGCATATTTCAACTCCTTTGCCGACGGGGGGGCACGTCGGATGTGGACCTGATGGCCTCTCGACTCAGTCGCAAGGGTCGAGGTTGTGGCCAGATCCAGGGATCCTTGGGCGATGACTCGGATGCGTTGGTGGCCCCATAGGGTCCTTATCGCCTGATATAAACTCCGGTGATCCTAATTATTCCGGATTGGCCTCAGCGTCACTGGTACGCTGATCTGGTACGTCTCGTTGCGGACGTTCCCTGGCGGTTGCCGATGAGGGAGGACCTTCAGTCTCAAGGTCCTATGTTTCATCCGGCTTACAGTCTCTGGCTTTAACGGCAGAGCTGTTTAAAGCCAGGTGTTGAGGGACCGAGGTCTCTCGGACTCTGTCATTTTGACCATGTTAAGGACACGGAAGTCTTCCTCCAGGCAGATCTATCACCGTGCCTGGAAAGTTTATATCGCCATATGCAAAGCGCTGGACTGGCGTCCTCGGACGTATTCCGTCCCCTGAATCCTGCGTCCTCTGCAGTGTGGAGTGACCCAAAAGCTTGCTTTGAGTACCATCAAGGATCAGATTTCGGCCTTGGCCGTCTTCTTTCAGCGACCTCTAGCGGGTCATTTCTTGGTTAGCACCTTGGGTTGGGGGTTCGCCATGTGCTCCCTCCTGTCAAGCCTTCTCTCCCACCGTGGGATCTGAATTTGGTGCTCTAGGTCCTCCAGGAACCTCCTTTTTGGGAATATCCGGGATATTCCTCTCTTGTCTTGTCTCAGAAGGTGGCCTTTTAGTGGCAATCACTTCTGTTTGACGAGTGTCTGAGTTGGCGGCTTTGTCCTACAAGTCGCCATATTTAGTCATCCATAAGGATAAGGCGGTGTTGCATCCGCGACCTTCCCTTTTGCCAAAGGTGGTGTCTACCTTTCACCTACATGAGGACATTGTCCTCCCGTCCTTGTGTCCTCACCCATCGCATCCCAGAGAGTTTGCGCTGCACATATTGGATGTGGTACGAGCCTTACGGGTGTACCTGTTTGCTACTGCTTCTATTCGGAAGTCCGACTCACTGTTTGTGACTGCCCCTGGTCCATAACAGGGCCAAGCGGTTTCGTCTGCCATCATTTTTAGGGGAATCAGACAAACCGTCATTCAAGCCTATGCTCTCAAAGGGCGGGCGCCTCCCTTTCCGGTTACGGCGCATTCCACCAGGGCAATTGGTGCTTCCTGGGTTTTCCGACATCAAGCGTCGGTTGCACAAGTGTACAAGGCGGCGACCTGGTCGTCTGTTCATGCCTTTTAAGTTTTTTATAAGGTTGATGTGGCTGCATCTTCGGATGCTTCCTTCGGCCGCAGGGTGCTGCAGGCCGCTGTTTACAGTTGCGACTCCTCCGTTGAGGAGATCTGCCTTCTTGGAGTGAAAAGTTTTTGGTTTTTCCATTTATACTGCTCCCATCCCTCTTGACACTGCTTTGGGACATCCCACGTGTAAAGTGTAAAGAGACACCGTGTCAGTCCATGGATGATAAGAGAAAATAGGATTTTTTGTACTCACCGTAAAATCCTTTTCTCTGACATCCATGGACTGACACGGCACCCACCCTTCCTTTTTAAGTTTGTACTGCTTTGTTACGAACTGAAGTCTGCTGACTGTAGTGGGAGGGTTATGCCCGGAGGGACCGCCCCCTGGGTGGGGCTGTTCAGCTCTGGCTTTTAGAATGTATGTATAACATCTCACATTCTGCCTAGGTCTTCTCCTGCAAGCAGGGACATAACCCACGTGTAAAGTGTAAAGAGACACCGTGTCAGTCCATGGATGTCAGAGAAAAGGATTTTACGGTGAGTACAAAAAATCCTATTTTTTTTTCTCCTGCAGCGCATCAGCTTCAGGCACAACATGTTTACTTGCTGCCTAATATATCGCACCCATTTTTAGATGTCATCGTAAAAAAAAAAATGAATAGTCTTGTATAGAATTGCAGTGTGCATGTTTTATGGGAGTTTTGGGAGCTTTATTCTGTAATCACACGGCTTACTATATTTAATCCCCATCTTTCCTCTTTAGTTAACTTTTAAATGGCCAAGTGCGCAAAACCATTTTCTGCTGACAATACATATTTATTATCTGAAATGGATCCTCTGGCTTTTTTTTTCTTAAACTATAAGGCTTACTTAATAGTTCTCTAGAATGTAGATAATCACTTTGTGCTTCCTGAAATAGAGAGGTTGCAGCTCTTGTAGTGATGCCAGAGGTTGCATCGGATCTGTCCCTTTTCATTACTGTGTTGGCCTTGACATAAAGCACTCTCTGTCCCTCAGTGCATCGGCTTCCTGTTTTGATCTCTTTCTCCGAGCTTTGATGTAATCCAGTTTTCTACACACAGTAAACCGATCCCATCCTCACAAAGTAAATATTGCTGTGTTTCAAATGTTTCTGATCTGTACGCTTGTCAGTTAAAACATTTTCTCTGTCTGCACCCTTGCACCTATGTTCTTCCACCATGAAAATAATTCCCGATTGGTTGCTGTGAACAATACCTCCCAATTTTTTATTTTATTTTTTGCTAGAATTGCAGAATGGATGAAATACGTTCGTGTTTTGTTCTGGTCTAGTGTATGAAATGATATTGTAAGGTTAAAAGTCGCTTTTTCCAAATGTAACACGCTGGCTTTTCTGCTGCCACGGACTATTGGGTCTCATTCTGCGCGTAATCAGAATGTGGACACAGCTGAGTAAACTATTGTACATCTCTATCTCTCTGCTACAATCCATATATGAGATCTCTATTGCAGTTTAATATTTTTCAGTTGTGGTCATCAGAAGTCAAGGAGGGATACTGGCTAAATGTTAAACTTCATTTTCCATGTCACGTCCTGTATTTTTTGCATGTGCTGCTTCTCAGTCCTGTCATCGCAATCTTTCAATGCCTACATGATAAAATACACACAGGACCTTGACATCCCAAATTGAGCAAGGGTGAATAATACCATGTAGAGAGCATTGGTTAGTATGATTAAGATTTGCAGCATACTTGGTGTCTTTGAGTATTGTACTTGGGATTGTAATGTAAATGTGTTTTTATGTGACAAAAATTATAATTGCATTGTCCAAATATGGTCACTTTTTTTTTTTTTTTTGCAAATCCATTTTATTTTTATAGATTAAAAAAAAAAAAAAAAAATGTTACAAATTCCAACAACCTACCCCACACAGGGGGTTAGTTCAAATGAGTGTAGTAGATGTGCAGATATGGCAACCTCTAGGGAAACCTCCAGTGGGTTAGCGAAAAAAATCAAGGGCCTGAATCGGCTGTCGTGGAGGGTTACTCTATCCACCCTGGCCAGACATAAAACTTTTTCTTTCTGCCCCATTCTTCGGAAGTATCTCAGTAGAGAGGTAGGTTTGAATTAATAGATGTTTTCAGAATGCGAGAGAGGGGAAGATTGATTTCTTCCAAAGCAACCTCCAGAGATTAGCAAAAAATAAGGGGCCTGAATCAGCCGCCGTAGATGGTTCATATATATATATATATATATATATATATATATATATATATACACACACACACGAGTATAGGCCGAGTTTTTCAGCACAGTTTTTTGTGCTGAAAATGCCCCCCCCCCCCCCCCCGGCTTATACTCAAGTCACCTTTTTGTGCCTAATCTCCCGGATTTGGGGACCCGGTACCGGCCGTACGTAGGTCTCCTGGACCCACAATCTTGGCAGACATGTAGCCCCATTCTTTATCTACATGTGTACAAAGTTTGTTGGCCGGGGAGAACCGATTTTTCAAAGCCGGGCACCCCTTCCATGGACTCCCATGTTATAAACGGTCATTTATCCAGTAACTTTGGGGACCCGGTATCGGCCGGTCCTATATCCCCTGGACCCGAAACTTGGCACACATGTAGCCCCATTTCTTCTCTATAAGTGTGCAAAGTTTTTTGTCCGGAGGACCTACGGCCGGGGAGCACCAATTTTCAAATCCGGTCACCCCTTCCATAGACTCCCATGTTAAACGTCAGTCTAGTCATGGGCACAGTGAGGCATGCACATGGAAACAGTGAGGCAAAGTGAGGCACAGTGAGGCATGCAGTTGGACACTCTAGGCTTATACTCGAGTCAATACGTTTTCCCAGTTTTTTTGTGGTAAAATTAGGTGCCTCGGCTTGTATTGGGGTTGGCTTATACTCGAGTATATACGGTATATATAAAAAACACACACACACACACACACACACACTTGGGTCAATTTTCATACTTTTGGCTCTGTATGCCACCAGAGTAAAATTAAAATGAAACGATCGAAATGAATTTGAAGTGCAGACTTTCAGCTTTTGATTCAAGGGGTTCAACATAAATATCCAAGTACAAATTTTAGAAACTGCAGCCATTTTTCTACACAGTCCCCCCATTTTCAGGGGCTCAAATGTAATTGAACAAATTAATATAATCATATTTTTTTTTTTTTATATTTTGTTGAGAATCCTTTGCTGGCAATGAAGTCTGGAACCCATGGACATTACCAAAGACTGGGTTTCCTTCTTTCTGATGCTTTGTCAGACTCTAACTGCAGCTGTCTTCAGTTGTTCTTTTGTTTGTGTCTTTCTGCCTTTAGTTTTGCCTTCAAGAAATGCATGCTCAATAAGCCCTGGTTCACACTTGTGCAATTTGACATGTCAAATTGCATGTCAAATCGGTGGCATTTCCTGGCAATGGCACCATCCTAATCGATGCAACGCCGCATTTCAAAAAGTATTTTCTGTACTACTTTTTGTGATTTCGGGCCGCGATTTACATTGACATCTGTGCAGAAACCTGCACAGATGTCTCTGTAATCGCGGCCGAAAGCGGGAGTGAAATCGTGCGAGTTCAGCTGAACTCGCACGGCTTCATTCCCGCAGCCCTATGTGAACCTGGGCTTAGGTTGAGATCAGATGATTGACTCAGCCATTGCAGAATATTCCACTTATTTTCCGTCAAATGCTCCTGGGCTACTTTTGTAGTGTTTTGGATCATTGTCCATCTGTACTGTGAAGCATTGTCCAATCAACTTTGCTGCATTTGGCTGAATCTGGGCTGACCGTATATCTCTAAACACTGCAGAATTCATCCGGCTGCTTCTTCTGTCTTCTGTCACATCATCAATAAACACCAATGACCCAGTGCTACTGGAAGCCATGCATGTCCATGCCATCACACTGCAAACTCCACCATGTTTTACAGATGATGTTGTCTGCTTTGGATGATGAGATGTTTCAAGCCTTCTCCACACTTTTTTCTTCCTGTCATTCTGGTACAGATATTAATCCTGGTTTCATTCATCCAAAGAATGCTTTTCCAGAACTGGTCTGGCTTTTTTTTTATGTTTTTTGGCAAAATCTAATCTGGATTTTCTATTCTTAAGGCTTATGAATGGTTTGCACTTTGTGGTGAACCCTCTGTATTTTCTCTCGTAAAGTCTTCTCTTGATTGTAGACTTTGGCAATGATAAGCCCACCTCCTGGAGAGTGTCCTTCACTTGTCTGGATGTTGTGAATGGGTTTTTCTTTACCATAGAGAGGATCCTGCGAATATTCCACCACTGTTGTCTTTAATGGACGTCCAGGCCTTTTTATGTTGCTGAGCTAACCAGTGCATTCTTCTTTCCTCAGAATGTACTAAACTGTTGATTTGGCCACTCCTAATGTTGCTGTTATCTCTCTGAAGGATTTGTTTAGTTTTTGAGGCCTTACAATGGCCTGTTTCACTTGCATGGACAGCTTGCTTTGTGCACTGGTGCACAGTCATGTTGGAACAGAAAGGGGCTAGCCTCAAACTGTTTCCGCAAGGTTGGGAGCATGAAATTGTCCAAAATGTTTTTATATGCTGACTCCCTAACCGTTCCCTTCACTGGAACTAAGGCGCCAAGCCCAATCCCTGAAAAACAACCCCATGCCATAATCCCCCCTCCACCAAATGATTTAGACCAGTGCACAAAGCAAGGTCCATAAAGACATGGTTGAGTGAGTTTGGGGTGGAGAAACTTGACTGGCCTGCACAGAGTCCTGTCCTCAATCCAATAGAACACCTTTTGGGATGAATTACAGCGGAGACTGTGCCAGGCCTTCTCGTCCACATCAGTGCCTGACTTCACAAAGTTCACACAAGGAAGTTATATAGAGCAGAGGGTCTACATATTATACCTTATGTAAAAAAACACACACTTTAATTTTAAATAACTGATTGCCATGTTGTTAGCCTTGTGGGTTGTAGAAATCTCCCTCAAAGAGTCTTGTTTGGAAATGAACCCAGAACACCAGCCTCTTGCTATTTCACCCATCTTGATTGAATTTGAGCCTCCTAAAGTGATATTTTTAATGTTTCTAAGGATTGTCTATGAACTCAGCAGTTGTGAGGCCAGGTTCTTCCAAGAACACTACCCTTGTAGTGGTACCCTCCACACTGCAGGGGTGAAATGCCATTAACTTTAAGGGATGGGCAATATGGTGTTGTACCTACCTTACTCATTGCTGCAGTAGGCCCCCTTCATTTGTGCAACTGGCCTCATGGTAGGCAAAATCCCTGCATTGTTTGTGGGGGCGGCAAGGGAGTGCCCACAACCAGGAGCAGAAGAAAGCACTAAAGCAATGAGTAAGGCAAGTACAACACCTTATTAGGACGCTTTTAACCTTGGGGACCTTAACCAGTGCTTGGGGAAGGGTTGTCTTTTGTTCCTGTTGCCAGAGTTTTGCCTTATTTCCTATCTGTGACACACTTGTTTATTGGGGACATAGACAGGGATAACAGCTTCCTGTTCTGGGAAATGTACTCCCAACAAAAAATACCTGAAAGAGTTTGAATCCTGCTCCACTCCATCCAGAAACTTGGAGGAAAATGTGTTGGCACACTGATGCCTCGTACACACGACTGGTTTTCCTGTCAGGAAAACTGCCATGAGAGCTTTTGGCCAGGAATCCTGGTCGTGTGTATGCTCCCTCGCAGTTTTCCCGACAGGAAAACTGCCAGAAAAAAAAGAGAACAAGTTCTCTTTTTTTTTTCCCGGCGGTCTTTTTCCCGGCAGTTTTCCTATGTGAAAAACAGCGATGGAGCACACACACGGCCGGGATTCCCGACCAAAGCTCCATCGCAATTTTCCTGTTGGGAAAACCTCTCGTGTGTAGGGGGAAAAACTTACCGAGCAGGTTCTCAGTTTTCCCCTCGGGATTCCCGGCAGACTTTTTACCGCCGGGAATCCTGTATGTGTGTACTAGGCATAAATTGTCAGGAGTCAGATTTTTGTACAAGTTAAAGTGGTTGTAAACCCCTTTCATATACCCAGTGAAAGTACTAAGAAATGGAGAAGGCGCCTTCTCCACTTCTTATCCTTAGCAGTTGGGGTTGCTTCTACTCTTTAGAAGAGCTGCCCTGGTGTCAGTGTAGCACCCCTTATGTCTCTCTGGATGACACTACTTGATCTGGACGGAAGCGCCCTATGTTCCATGTACCAGTGAAGGGACTATCCTCAGGTGATACTCAGAAATTAAACAAATCCTCCTACATAACTTGTATTTGTCTATCTGCAGTCTTCTCTTCTTTACATCTGTTCAAAGTGCTGAATTTATAAGCTTGTCTGAGCTTTCAGAAAAAAGGGGGCGAAGAACTGAGTTTACTGAGCTCTGAGAGCTGATTGGAGGGAAAGAACACACCCCCTTCATACAAATCACAGAAACAGAGCTGAGGCTATCAATCAGATTGAGCTCCCTCCCCGTCACCATTTTTCTCTTGGTGTCAGGAAAACTTGTCAGAAGTGATTCATGTTGATAGTAGAGGAACGAAGCAGCAGACAGAAATGACAATTGGTGTTTTTAATTGAGACAAGTACACACTACGAGCCCATTCACACAGGGGCGTCTTTGGATCCGACTCCAAATCGCCCCAGGTCGCCCCTAGTCGCCTCAGGTCGCGCTGGCTGAAGAAATCAATGTAAGTTAATGGAGCCGTCCTTATGCACACTACTGCAGTCGCTCCGACTTCAAAAAAGGTCCCTGTACTACTTCAATCCGACTCCTAGGCGACCTGTAACCATTCATTTCAATGGGAGTCGCCTCTCACTGTCTTAATAGGAGCGACTCTCCAGGAAGAAAACATACATTTATCAGGCAAAGCTCTCTCTTCCCCCTCCCTCCCACAGAGCTGATTCTTGTTTGATTGGCCACTGGAATGTCTCCTGTCCTGCAGGCAACTTGGAGTTGCCTTGTAAATAGCTCCAGGTCCGGCTGTGATTCATACTCAGGTCTTGTCTGAGTTGCCTCTACAGATGGATATGCTTTGTTTATATTTCATGTCTGATGTTTACAACCTCTTTTAAAGACAACTTATTTTGTGTGCATTAGCTAAGATACTCTCATTACTTTCTGGCTTGTCACCCTTCTCCTTAGTTCATGTGGCAGCCTTCAATACTGATGTGTCAGACATCCGTAAACATTTCCAGCAGGTGACTGGCATCTTGCACAGAGTAGCAGCACTATCAGCAATGTGAGGTTTAGCAATTAGGGTCACTGTTACTGTATTTGTGTAGATTCTGTTGGCTGCTCTAGCGGGACTCCTTGTTGATTCCCAGTAAGCAGCTGTGAAGCCACTAATGATGTCCCCGTAGAGCTGTCATAGCTCCAGTATAAGAGCGTTCAGATTATGAGCAGAGAATCCTGTAAAGCTTATATATATCATCTCCCAATGAGCTTTGAGAATCGGGGGAATAATGTGCAAGAACCATTGTACAATTTGTCCAAAGCATTGTTCACATTTGTAACAATGTCATTTGTCAGCATGCAGTCGAATCGGTTTGTTTGCAATCCTCGTATTGAATAAGATGCGGCAGAAAGGCCAGAGTGGTGAATATTACTGTTCCATTCCCTTTAAAAGAACATGAGACAGGCTCGCTCCTTTTAGTATAATATGAATGTGGAGCCATTAAATCAACATTTATTCATTTTTGGGAGAATGTTGGCAAATAGAGCGTGTAAAGGGTCTAACCAAAGAGTTTGCACAAACCAATGTCATACCAGATTATCAGTGACATAGCTTGATGCCTGAAATATCAGCTGTGACTGTAAGGCCATGAAGGGGTTAACCAAGTGCTAGCTTGTGCTTATTATCTGCAATGGTTGGAAATTGCCCAGAGATGCTTTATAACGAGTTCAAACTGTCCAAAATGATATTTCCCCCGAAAAACTGTTGGAATAGCAGTTTATAAACCTTACTTTAGCCCTGTTTCATCTGAAAAATCCCCACAAGGCCAATGGGGTGCATTCATCATTCTTCTGTGGTTTCCTACTCTTTTTTCTTTTTAACAACTATAGAATAGTTCATATTATAATGCTCTTGAAAGGTGAGCATGTCGATGCCTGCCATTGCTTTTATTTCCCCTCTTGTTTTTTTTTTTTTCTTCATCTGAATTGAGGACGTGCGTTCCAGTGCATTTTGTATGCGTTTTGCTGCATTTTAGATGTCCCATACAGTAAAATTGCAACATGTTCTACTTTTACTGACTGCACTGGTATGAACTTGGACCATTGGCATCCGTGTAAAATACTGTCCATGCTTTTTTGATGTAGAATAAAACGCACTGGACTACATCTGGCGTGAACTAGCCCTCAGTCCCGGTTCACACTAGTGCAGTTTCGGATGCAACTTGAGTTGCTCAGAATCGCTTGACTATGGAAATCACATTGTTTTCAATGGTGCCCGTTTACATCAATACAACTTGGCACGGTGCGATTTTGGAAAAGGTTCCTGTACTAATTTGGTTTGATTTCCAGTGCGATTTTGGCCTCATAGAATAAGCAAACCACATACAAGTTGCACTGTATAATCGCATTGAAAATCGGATTGCACTGACTTCTATGTAGAGGAGGAATCCTGAGTTTCTTCAATGTTCCATACAGTGTTATCTGCAAATGACAGTTTTTTTTTATATGAGGCTGTCTTAGGCTCTGTTTCCACTATTGCGTTCCCAAATTTGCGCGGTTTGGCCCAAAAAAATTGCCGCTATTTTACCGCGTTTTGAAGCAATGTCTGTGTATTCTTGAGGTCTATGGACCTCAAGTCGCATCAAAGTGGGCCCAAAGCAACTGGAAGGCACACAAATATGAACGGTACTCATTGGAAATCATGGGGTACTACTTGTCATGCGACTTTTCAGTCCCAAGTCACATGACAAGTCACACAAGTGGAAACCGAGCCTTGGCTGTACTTTTTTGTATTTGTCTCTTTACTGTGTGTTCTACTTTTTCAATGAAACTATTTTTTTATAAAAAAATAAAATCAGATCGCAGTAGTGTGAACCAAGTCTTATTATATTTAAATAACAACATACTAAAGACCTGCAAGAGAGACACAAGAAGCAAGTCCGTAGGCCATGCTGTTCAAGTAAAACATAATAATCATATGCAAAGGCATGACTATTAGTGCAATTAGCAAGATTGCACCTGTTGGCACACTGTTTTATTTAGTGCGTTAAAATTGAAATACAAGTATGTGTTGCTTTTGCCCTGATGGCAATTTTTTATTGTTTGACTTTACTAAATTGCCAATTGTTTCTTTATTTTTGCAGAAAGATCTGGCGTTAAAACCACCGGAGCGGAAAGAGAAGTGGGAAAGGCATCCTAGCAAGAAATCCAGAGCGTCAGGGAAATATATTTCTGCGGAGCCAAGTGAGAATGGACACAATCATGATGCAGGCAGCTCAGAAAGAGAGATGGAGAGAGGAAAGGAGCGTGACAAGAAGAAATACCCTCTCAAGGCAGTCAATCAGGTAAGGAGTCCAACTGTTCCTTTCATGTTGTTGGCTGATCACCTCTGGTTTCAAAGATGATCGTTTCATGAACTGTGGCGTATTTTAAAGGTAGCCTTTCAAGATAGAAATATGGGGCAGCCATTGCTGACCTTCTTCTGAAAAAGATCGCTGATTGGTTGTTATGCTGCCCCGATGGATGTGATTATTTTTAAGTTAATGATTCAGAATGAGTATACAGATCTGAGAAGTCACAGAAAAGTCAATGTCTGCAAATTTTGTTTCGGGTCAGTGGTGCAAAAATATTGACAAAAAGGGGTCAGCATGACAGCCAGGCAACCAGTATTTTCCAGAAGAGAGGTCAGAAGTGGCAGCCTCCTATATTTCTTTTATGACTAGTTTCCTTAATGGTTAGCAAGTTTGAACATGCAAAGAAAAGTGACCTCAATAAAGTGTATGTACTAGACATTCCATGGAAATGTGCTGTGTGTGAATAGGAGAACTCAAGGGAATGCGGGAAGTTTACAGAGACTGGGGTAGACTGAATCTGGAGCAGCTCTATATGGCACCGTCTCCACTTCTGACTTTCTTTTTAAAGCTTAAAGTGGAGCTCCAGGCTCCTTCAGAAAAATATTAAGTCAGGAGCTACAATTACTGTAGCTGCTGACTTTAATATTAGGACACTTACCTGTCCACGAATCTAGCGGTGTCCTCACCCAAGCCAATTTTTCCTTCGGGTGCTGCTGCCATCTCTGTTAAGGGAAACCGGCAGTGAAGCCTTGCGGCTTCACAACCAGTTCCCTACTGTGCATGTGCGAAGCGCACTATGCTTTGTGAATTGCCCAGCAGCGGAGGAGGAGGAAGGGTGACCGAACTTATGGCTGAGTTTGCCTCGGCAAACTCACCCGGAAGCGGAAGTGGGTACCAGGAGGCAGACAAGCGGAGCTCTTTTAGGTGGAGCTCTGCTTTAACTGAACAAGCTGAAAATGGAAGCTGATTGGTTACTGTGCACAGATTCAATCTGCTTCAGTTTTAGTAAATCCCTCTCAATAAATTTTATTAATCCATTATTACAATTAAAAACAAGTAAAGCTGGCCATAAAGTAGTACAGCTTTTGTTCTGAATGTATGTTCGACTTTCGAATGGTTAGTGAGGCCAAATCAACAATCGTTTACAACCACAGTGACAATACATTTTTAAGGAGCAGGATGGAAAATTGTTCTTGAAAAAATGTGATTCTAGCTGCAAATGTAAAATCGTACATATTGTAATGCACATATTCTCGGCACAAAATAAACCTGTTTGAACATTTGGGATATCTTTCGAGTAGTAGGTGTGGCCAAAATTTTAAGGACTTTTAAGAACAAAATGAGTTGATCAAACGCACTGCAGAGAAGAAGGCGCTTCTAAGTGCAATAATAAAATGCTTTAATGACGAGGAAGGGTTAAAAACACTTACAAGATGGAAGTGAAGAACGGGCATAGCAATGAATCCGAAACATCCAGCGGGATGCCTCCAGGGAATAAAGACAGCAGCTGCAGGTGGAAGTTCCAGGCAGCGGGAAGTGACATCAGAGTAGGCGTGCCCAGTCACTCCTTCAAACCAAACGGGAGCGACTGGGCATGCTCCGAAACATGTCCCGCCCACTCTGGCATCACTTCCAGTTGCCTGGATTCCATGCAGGTCCTGACAGCACGATTCTCAATCTTGGATCAGAGAAACAGTGTTTCCCGCCACTGGTCGGCTGGAACTTCCACCTGCAGCTGTCTTTACTCCCAGGAGGCATCCCGCTGGATGTTACGGAATCATTGATATGCCTGTTTTTTTCAATTTCATCTTCTAAGTGTTTTTAACTCTTCCTTGTGATTAAAGTGTTTTATTACTGCACTTAGAAGTGCCTTCTTCTCTGCTTTGTTTTTCCTATAGAGTGTGCTTTCCTCTTCTGAAGTGAGTCTGTGGTGCATTAATCACATTTCAAGAGCCAGCCATGTACCGTTTGTTAACGTCTCCTTGTTATCCAGAGCGCCCTATTCTCTACACTCCTTGAGCAAATGCACAGATGAACAATTTTTTTCAACTTCCATACTTCAAACAGCATCCTATTGGTGTATGGCAGGGATATGCAATTAGCGGACCTCCAGCTGTTGCAGAACTACAATTCCCATGAGGCATAGCAAGACTCTGACAGCCACAAGCATGACACCCAGTGGCATAAGCATGATGGGACTTGTAGTTTTGCAACAGCTGGAGGTCTGCTAATTGCATATCCCTGGTGTATGGTCAAAACAAATCGTATATATATCATACTAGGAAGTATCATTTACTGTAGGACATACATGTAAGCACAAACATGTCAGTGAAAGTACAAGCTTGATCCATTATAAAGCTCAGGAATACATGGTTGCTGTATAGGCATTGGTCAGAACTAGAAGGGTGACAGATGAGCTCACTGTTTTTAACTTTCCTGATTTACTGCTTGCCTCATAGTTTAAATACTCCAAAGTCCCTCCACTAGCTCACATGTGCTTCTGCCAGCCTAGTGCCCCCTCCCTTGTCACTGTGTGTTAACCTCAGTGCAGTGTTCGTTTTGACATCAAATTTCGATTTAGTTTTAGTCCTAGTCTTTTTGACTAAAATGTCATTTTAGTTTTAGTCTTATTCTAGTCATCTGAATTGTTTTGTTTTAGTTTTTGTTGTATTTTAGTCGACTAAAATCTTCAGTACATTTTAGTCAACTAAAATCTAATGAGTAAAATTGTAATGCATTTTTTAAGCATTTCTCTAGATTTGCAAACTCATTATATACTCCTGGATTCAAAATCTAATAACATGTAGTGGGGTGGGGAAGTAAATGGGAGTGAGGGAGTACACAGGGCAGAGAACTGGTTTGGAGAGGCTGTTATTTTACACAGCACTAAGCACTGCTACCTTGCTGGGAGGGAAAACAGCCCATTGTTCCAGAACTCTCAGGCAGACCGAGGGAGTCTGCGTCTCTCAGCCCATATAGCGTGTTGTGGGCTGGGGCTTTAACAGGCCCGCAGAGCGCAGAGGAAAGCAAAAGTTTAATGTAGGTAAATGTCCCTCCATCGCACTTTCGTTCTGTTTTCATTCATTGACGAAAATTTTAATTGATTTTCGTCAATTAATAAAAATGAGAATTTTTTTGTTTAGTTTTCATCACTGAAAACATGTGCTGCCCGACGGAAAATATGACAATTATTTTCATCAACAAAATGAACACTGCCTCAGCTGCCCTGTTCCATCAATGACACGATCGGTCTGGGTTTATTCACACCAGATGTGCTGGAGTGTTGTGAGCGCATCCCCAATGCATGGCAACTAAAAAATAATCGTTCCCTCTGAATGCAGTTCATACCAGCACATTGCACTCGGGCAGACAGTTATGAAAAAGTATGAAGAATCAATGAGCTACAAGAGCACTCACCAGCGCCCTCGCAGTTCATTGAGAACTACAAGCCTTCTTCTGTAGTTCCAGAATACGCTTGTATTCATTCATTTACAGATCACTGTGGCTGTGTGGGCGGAGTCCCGCACAACTGCGCTGTTTTTGAAAAGTTGCAGCGGGTGCAGAGAGAAGGACCCCACTTTGACGGGGGGGGGGGGGATCGTGATGAGCGGAGTGCTGGAGCATGTTACACTCTTAAATATGGGTGTAACATGCTCCCAAAGGTGGACTTGTCCTTTAAGATAAAAAAAAAGATATAATGGGATTGCAAAACTTTCATGCCTGTGATTTTTAATTTTTTGGGTGAATAACAGTTGTGCTTTTTGTGAGCTTCTGAGAGTTTCTTTCCAACATGAAACAGTAAAATATTTCTGACATAGTGGTGATGCTCCTCCTTAGGTTTGTGCAGTGGTGTTCTCTGATGGTACATTCTGTGATTTAAGTCCCACAATTATGTTTTCAGTGCAGTTTCCACTCTCTTCTTTATTACTGTATTCTATAATGGTCCTAGGGTCAAATAGGAAATGTATATTCCAAGCAATATTTCTCAACCCCAAACCTAAGAATGCCAACCCAATCATGTTCTTGGGATTTCCCATTGGTGAGATTAACTGTGACAATTGAGCAAGTAAAAAAGAGTGGATCACCTGTCAAAGTTGAACACAGAAGTCCAAAATCATCATTTTGTTGGTGGTACTTGAGTTGGATATGATGAACCTGGCTAAAGTTGGCAATTAAAGAGGAACTCTAGTCCTTTATAAAAAAAAAAAAAAATTATAGTCCGCAGCTACAAATACTGTACCTGCTGACTTTTAAGAAACCGATAATCACCAGCCCAGAAGTCCAGTGCTGACTCCACCATGGCCGCTTCTTCGCCCGTCCTTGTATCTTCAGCGCTGCCATCTTGGCTTTGGGAGCTGGCACTGATTGCCTGCTGTTTCAAAGGCGGCTCCCCACTGCACATGTGCAATTTTGCCCTGGGCTGTCAGATTGGTCCCGCAACCTCCTAAAACTTTTTATATGTCCCAGGAGGTTGGAGATGGACCAAGCTTACATAATTCTTGCGAGGATTGGGGAAGTGGGAGCAGATGCCTATCAATTTTTTTTATGTGTGTGTGTGTGTGTGTATATATATATATATAAACCACCCAAATATGTTAGAGCAGGGGTCCCCAAATTGGGCCAGATGTGGCCCCTTGCTTGCCTTTATCCGGCCCTTGGGGCACGTTTTCTTCCACTTATATGACACACTATTCCTTCTTCTGACACCAATAATGTGTTCAGTGAGAATCTCTATCATCATAATCTGATTGCAGACATGCGGCTGCTACATTATTGATGAACGAAAATGGGTTTTCCATAGAAACTGTAAATGGTTTGTTGTGCATGCTTCTGTACGAGGCGGTACTGTAAAGCACTGCAGTTCTATCTTCTGAGTGTAGGCTAATGTATAAATGCATATCCTGCCAGAATAGTTTCACTAATAGGTAGGCTTTTGACAAATTGAAGCTAGCACAACTGAGCCGGATGTGGCCCCTTGCTTGCCTTTATCTGGCCCTCGGGGCACTTTTTCTTCCACTTTTATATAAGGCACTATTGCTTCCACTGACACCAATGATTAGGTGCTTTTCCACCCACTGACACCAATTATGGGGCACTATACCTCCCACTGACACCAATTATGGGGCACTATACCTCCCACTGACACCAATTATGGGGCACTATACCTCCCACTGACACCAATTATGGGGCACTATACCTCCCACTGACACCAATGATGGGGCACCATTTCTCCCACTGACACCAATGATGGGGCACCTTACCTTCCACTGACACCAATGATGGGGCACTTTACCTTCCACTGATACCAATTATGGGACACTATACCTTCCACTGACACCAATGATGGGGCACTATGCCTTCCATTGATCCCAATTATGGGGCACTATTGCTTCCACTGACACCAATAGTGTATTTTTATTTTTTTCCCGCTCCCACTGATTAAGCCTATGGCATTGTTTACTCCCACCGATGCTAGGGCATTTTCTACTCCCACTGGCCACAGTCAGGCTCCCCTGAAGTTTAAAGGGCAGTAAACTGGCCCTTTGTTTTGAAAGTTTGGAGACCCCTGTGTTAAAGGATAGGGGGGGGGGTGTCGGTGGAGTCAGATTAATAGTACTTTCACTTTTAAGTGGAGGTCTGCTTTCAGATGGATAAGATGCAGGCTTTTCTATACGCCAGTGACCGCAGACTTTTTTTTGCCCGTGTTGTATATTGATGCCTGTTTTAGACTGAAATATATGTTTAGCGCTGGTAGTTCTGGAATAAAGTAAGACTGTGTAGAGTGAGAATCTCTATCGTCATAATCTGATTGCAGACATGTGGCTGCTACATTATTGATGAAAGAAAATGGGTTTTCCATAGAAACTGTAAATGGTTTGTTGTGCATGCTTCTGTACGAGGCGGTACTGTAAAGCACTGCAGTTCTATCTTCTGAGTGTAGGCTAATGTATACATGCATATCTTGCCAGGACAGTATCACTAATAGATAGGCTTTTGGCAAATTGAAGCTAGCACATTGCTCCCCAATTCTGTCAAGTCTGTGAATTATTTGTGTCAGTTTTGTAGCAGTGGGGGTAGATGATGTCTGCGAGGTCTCGGGGAAAGGAGCAGCACCACACTGTGAAGAGGGCACAGATGGTTGTCCCTTCTACTGCAACAGTAATCTGTGGCTGCATCAAATTCACAGCTGCTCACCCAATCCACCGGGAGATCCCCAGCCCAATGTGCAGGCAAGAGGAAGGCAGCATGGCGAGCTTAATGTATCTCAGCCCAGCATACAAGCAAGCTGCTTTTCCATCAGAACAATGTGCTTCACTAGACTAGATTGAATAGAATAGATCAGTAGATTAAAGATCATGTTAAAAACATATATTAAATTGCCTTCTGGATGTAAATTGTGTATAAGCATTGAAAATCTTTTAAAACCGGACATATTTGTTTGAGATGGGACCAAACATTTGGGCATACAGATTTAAGCTCATTTCTTTAAAGCGTAACTCCACTTTTGTTGAAAAAAAAAAAAACCTTCCCCTCTGGGTGATCATTGTACATTGCGGGGATTTTAACTTTGTTGCAGATTCCTACCTTTTGTAATTCTGAAGAAATGGCTCTTTGTGTCTATGTGCAGTCCTAGTTCACACTGATGCCGTGTGGGAAATGCAGTGAATCTTGTGCGTTTCCCGCACTGTGTTCAGCAATGTGCTGCGAGTGTCAATTAAAAGGTAATGGCACCCCAAAAGCAGGTCGCAAACGCAGTGCGTTTGCCTGTACTGGATCACATGGGTATATAAATCCATGTGATCTGATTCCAGTGCGGCTAAAAAACAAAGTGCCTGCACCTTTTTTCTGTGGATGCGCTGCAATTTGAGCCTTTTAATAATGAATTGGCTCTAATTGCTCCGCACAGAATTGCATGTGATTTGCACAGGAATGCAGTTCCCAGTGTTAATCTGTATGGGAGTGATCTACAATTGTCAATTAGTTGCTGCACTTGCAGGGCTCTAATGAGGACTGTAGCATAGTCTGCATCTTTTTTAGACCTGATTTCCCTTTAGAAATATCTCGCCAAAAATTACATTTTTGTTGCAGGGGATGACTTAAATCTGATTTGTATCTTAAAGTGATTGTAAAGTCTCATTTTTTTTTGTCTCTAAAAATCGCAAACATGTTATGTTATACTTGCCTGCTCTGTGAAGTGGATTTGCACAGAGCAGCCCAGATCCTCCTCTTCTCTTGTCCCACTTCGGCTCTCCTGGCCCCTCCCTTTTGTCGAGTGTCCCTACAGCAAGCAGCTTGCTATGGGAGACACCCGAGCCGAGTCGCAGCTCCCTGTGTCCATTCAGACATGAAGCCCCTGTTTCGCCCGCCCCCTCCCTCCTGATTGGCTCCAACTGCTGTCAAAGTCAGTTAGCCAATGGCGCCACTGCTGTGTGTCAGCCAATCAGGAGGAGAGTCTCGGGCGGCTGAGGCACTCGTGGACATCGCTGGAGAGATATGGTGCTCAGGTAAGTATTAGGGGGTGCTGGGGCGGCTGCTGCACACAGAAGGTTTTTTATCTTAATGCATAGAATGCATTAAGATAAAAAAACTTTTGACTTTACAACCACTTTAAGCCTCATACAAATGGGCCGAATATGGACAACAGAAACTGGCTGACTTTCGGCTCCGTGTGTACACCATCCTGTCGGACAGAAGCCAGCTTCAGTCAAACAGGCATGCTGGAAAATCGTAAATCGGCATCTGATCAGCGCTCGCAGCCAATCTGTTCTGGCTGGGGGGAGTTGGAACACCCCTGTCATAACACAGTAGCCCAGCAGGAATATTGCTGTAATAACATTGGATAGTTAGTACAGCGGCTCCTCTTAAGCTCCTTTTTAGATTTTTTTTCGTTCAGCCCGATGGGTTGAACGAAAAAAAGAGGATAGTGTGTACCAGGCATTAGTGCTGACTTCTGGGCAAAAACAGTGAGCCAATCACTCGAGCAAGAAATGGCATTTTTGGGGGGAATTCTTTCTGTACATCATTTGTGTACAGAACGCCTCCAGGTAGCCATATTGCATTGCATTTTACAGAAAATTACAGCACTGCAGATTGAAAAGGAAAGGTCATTTTTAATAACTTTCAATTACAATATGACTTCTGTCATAATTTATATACACTATATTATTACTTTTTTTATTTGCTTATTTTTTCCCATGAAAGCGGAGTTATCCTTAAGGCCCCTTTCACACTGGGGTGGGCAGGTGCGGTGGCGGTATAGCAGCGCGATTTTAACCCCTGCTAGCGGCCGAAAAAGGGTTAATACCGTCCGCAAACCGCGGCTATTGCCGCGGTTTGCGGGCGGTATTACCGCGGTGTCCCATTGATTTCAATGGGCAGCCGCGGTGAACACACTGCTCCTTTACCGCTGTAAAGAAGCGGCTAGCAGGACTTTTGGAGCGGTCCTGCTAGCGCACCGCTTCAGTGTGAAAGCCTTCGGGCTTTCACATTGAAGGCTACGGGCACGAATTTTTCATGTGGTATAATAGCGCTAATATTAGCGCTAAATCGCATGAAAAACGCCCCAGTGTGAAAGGGGCCTAAAGGTCCAGATATACATTACCCCAGCTAATGTAACTTTTGGGTTTTGAATAGGTAGATCTAGTCAACATAGAAATGACTTTTCCAGAGTGTTAGGGCTACATATTAGAAAATGATGAGCGCGTGCATGACT
Source organism: Rana muscosa (assembly GCA_029206835.1). Taxonomy (NCBI): domain Eukaryota; kingdom Metazoa; phylum Chordata; class Amphibia; order Anura; family Ranidae; genus Rana; species Rana muscosa. The sequence continues at coordinate 912,376,446 of CM055116.1, read as the reverse complement.
CGGTTTCCAGTAGAGTACACAATCTAGAAACACACAGTCAACCTAATCTGTCATATTATCAGTCTGTCAGTCTTTTAAACTAATTAAAATAAATGGTTAAGAAAAAGTCCCTGAAGGTTTAGCCTACGATGGCACCAATTTATATTTTCCGCTTATAGTTCTGCACAACAGATACATTTTGAGGGAAAGCCAACACTCTTGTGTCATATTTTATGATCAGGACCATTCATTTATACACAAAAATGGAGCGTTGAGTTGTGGTCTGCTGGAGGCTACCATAGCAGTATACAGAGCCTGATCTACCCATGTAGTTCTGTGGTTCCTCCAGTTTCACCCAGAGGTCCAGCACTCTTTTTATTAAGCATAAGGACGTATGCACACAACCGACGGCAAAAAAAAAAAAAAAGTGTATTGTTTTCTATGTGTACACAGCTACATAAAGATCTGTAAATGTGCTCGGCATTCATGGTCTTGCATATGGACTGTATTTTACTCTAGGGCCACCTCACTTGTGTGGATGAAGTAATCTGTTTTGTTTCTTTCAGTCTACTGGCTAAACGAGGAGAAAAAAAAAAACGTCATGGCCAGCTTTACTGCCGGCAAGATCCTACATTAATCATACTGTCCTGTACCTGAGATCTTAATGCTTAAAAAGGTTTACTCTGGAGACCTCCTAAAATGATCACTCGGGTGATTTTCACTTGGCCGCTAGAACATTTAAAGCCGAATCCCACGTAAATGGCTAGATACAGAGCTGAAATAAATAGCGAGATCATTTACCTGCCAAAAGATTTTGTCAATCCAGTCATGAGATTTCCACAGCCCTGCCAGAGAGCAGAGCCAGACTGGTGATCCAGGTTTTCTCTATTTCAGTTTAGCGGCATAGGTTACCTTTCTGTTCTCAGCCTGCTAGTGGACAGTAAAGGAGCAGCAGCACACTGAAAAGCTCATCCTTGCGCTCCTTTTCTTTTCCAGCCCGTCAGCATGTTTTTTTATGAATACATGTGCATGCAGCTCACCAGGTTGGCTGCTTGTGCTGGCTCTCCCCTACCCAATCTGACTTCTGTACTGAGGATTACCAAGTCTAAAGCTGGGTATATATCTACAGTTTTTTTTTATTTGTTCAAAAACGAAATGATCCCTGCATGAACACAAGAAACCTCTCCCGCTGTTCTATTGTATTCTGATAGGACAGACTCCCTTCCCCCCTTCTGTCAGAATACACAGGTCAGCACTTGCAGCCATTGGCTGCTGGTTTTCCAGTATGACTGGCTTCTGTTAAACAGACAGCTTTACACGCGTACAGAAATTCATAGGGTTCCTGCTGAACCGGACAAATTTTGATACGTGTGTACTGGGCTTAAAGTGGTTGTAAACCCTCCATATACCCAGTGAAGCGACTATCCTCAGATGATACATGGAGATGAAACAAATCCTCCTACACTTGAAATGAACTCTGGACCTTTTATCTGCTCCTTGTAAATGGGATAATGAGGGAATAACCCACACCTGGCCATGGAACAGCTGAGCAGCCAATTGTCCCATTACTTTTGGTCCATTAAAAAGTGGGAGGCACATATACAAACCGTTGTAATTCCTACACCGTTCACCTGATTTGGATGTAAATACCCTCAAATAAAAGCTGAAAGTCTGCAGTTAAAGCACATATTGTTCATTCCATTTCAAATCCATTGTGGTGGTGTATAGAGCCAAAAAGATTAGAATTGTGTCGATGTCCCAATATTTATGGACCTGACTGTATGTAAAGCTTGTCTGAGAGTTGAAAAAAATAAAAAAAAGAGGTAGGGAGGGTGGGGGGCCGAGAGCTGAACTACAATTTGCAGAGCTCAGTGAGGAGAGGTCTGAGAGCTGATTGGAGGAAAGGGACACACCCCCCTTCACACAGGAACAGAGCTGAGGCTGTCAATCAGCTGGACGGTCCCCCCTGTCCCCCCCGTCACCATTTTTCTTTTGGCATCAGGAAAACTTGCCAGACGTGATTCATGTTGATAGCAGAGGAACGGGGGCAACAGACGGAAATGACACATAGTGCCCTCTAAAGGAGTTGTAAAGTCAGAAGGTTTTTTATCTTAATGCATTTTATGCATTAAGATAAAAAGCCTTCTGTGTGCAGCAGCTGCCCCAATGCCCCGTACCTGAGCTCCATCTCTCCAGCGATGTCCACGACTGTCTCGTCCATCTGAGACTCTCCTTCCTGATGGGCTGAGACACAGCAGCGGCGCCATTGGCTCCCGCTGCTGTTAATCAGTCAGTCAGCCAATCAGGAGAGAAAGGGGACAGGGCTGGGCCACAGCTCCATGTCTGAATGGACACAGGGAGATGTGACTCGGCTCGGTTGCCCCCATAGCAAGCTGTTTGCTGTCTGGGCACTCAACAGGAGGGAGGGGCCAGGAGCACAGAAGAGGGACCCGAGAAGAGAAGGATCCAGGCTGCTCTGTGGAAATCCACTGCACAGAGCAGGTAAGTATAACATGTTTGTTATTTTTACTGAAGAAAAAACGAGTCTTTACAATTACTTTAACTGAGATAAGTACACACTATAGAAAGATGTTCGGTACTTTGTTCATATTTCACATCCGAGGTGTATAACCATTTTAAGACCACATCATTCAGCCGTTTACAGTAATTACAGAAGACTTGACACCAAGTCAATTTTAGATACTAACTGCATTTCCAATTTTTTTTTTTTTTTTTTTCAGCTTTAATATTGTCAGCGTCTTAAACTTATTTTTCATAATCACAATAATGGTTACTGTTTAAACTGCCAGGAATTTACTCTGAAAGATTTTCTGGCGTTTATGGTGGTCCAGCATTTTATTGGTCACTGCTAGTTTTGTAAATGGTTTTCATTTGTGCTGTCGGTGACTATCCATTCCCTTTCTCAGCACCCAGCTATGCAAACAAGAAAATGCGCAGCCAGACACTGACAGCAGGAAGTGAACTCTTGTACAGGTCACAGAAAAGGGGAAACATTACACTCTTCATGATAGAATGACTTAATTTACTTAACAAGTGCTCCTCTTTTCAGCAGGATGTCTGTGAAATGAAGAAGTTACTCTTATCAACATACCTGTGAACATATACCTTTCCCAGGTAAAAGAAGGGTAAAGCTTCATGCACATTGGGTGTTTAGCTCCAGTGCATGAGGCTCCGGAGTTTAGGTACGGATAGAAGGTACATTTCCACTATCTCGCCCCACTGCTGGCAGCATCTGACAGCTACTGAGGCTAGACGGTGAACTGACCAGTACTTACCTTTAGTTCAGTATGCACCCATTTTATTTATTTTTGTTAATTACAATATAAAAATATTTTATTTAGTCCTGATATGCAGATCTGAATAAAGAGAGACGTTTAAACCGAGATATGTAGTTGTTAGATCATTAGAATAAAGTTTTCATTTACAAAAAGTTTGCCTTCTTCCATATTGGCGTCTTTGACCCAGTTTTCTCTTTTCGTGTTATATAAAAAGCAGAACGTTTGCTATGGTAGAACAGTGTAATGACAAAATACCTGATTCTGCGGCATTGTGCAGTAAAGGTTTTGCTTTCTGGGTTACATTAAAATAAAGTGGTTGCATATATAATTAATTGAGCTTATCTAACTATTGGGTAAACAGTTTTTTCCTGGTTAAATTTTGATTTTTACCAAAAGAATGAGAACATTTGGGCAATTAGATGGCCATAGGCAGCTGTCAGGCCTGCTTTACGCTTGTAAGGTCCTCTAGAAGTCATTAACGTAAGACATACAGCAATCGGCCATAATTTTTTGACAACTAAATAAGCTAACTTAATAAAATAACATTGATTATTACAATGACATCTGAAAGTTGATGGGATATGTTAAAAGGTAAGCTTCATTCTCCCCTCCTGCAAATTATGTAGCTGCAGCCACTTGCCTGTCCAGATGTCTTTCACTGCCTTCACCCAAGCCAGGTCTTCACTGGGCTTCAGGTCCCTAGAGCAGGCACCTTAAAGCGGAGTTCCACCCAAGAATGGAACTTACGCCTATCCGGTACCTCCTCCCTTCCCCTTTAGTGTCACTTTCGGCACCTTTCACGGGGGAGCAGAGACCTGTCTAATACAGGTATTTGCTCCTACTTCCGGCGATGGATCGCTACAGAATCTGCGGCGATCTACGCCATGCCCGGCACCTCCTCAGCCGTCAGGACGCGCAATGCAGTAGGGAACCAGGCTGTGAAGCCACAAGGCTTCACTTCCTGATTCCCTTACTGAAGATGCCGGCGCCTCCACCTAGGAGCCGAGGGACGTTCGGCTTAAGATGAGGACATCGCGGGCGCCCTGGACAGGTAAGTGTCTTTATTTTAAAAGCCAGCAGCTGCAGCATTTGTAGCTGTTGGCTTTTATTTTTTATTTTTTTGGGGGCAAAACTCTGCTTTTACTGACGGAAACCAGCTGTGAAGCTGCAAGGCTTCCCACTGCACAAGCGTGAGCCATGCTGCCCTTTGTAAATGGTCCTGTAGTCTTCTGGGACCTGTAATGTGTCCCCAAAAGGCTGCGGGCGAAGGGGGGGTGTTGTGAACTTCTGTTTAGACTGCCTAGGTGATCTGGGCAGAAGTGGGAGTGGGTACCTCTCAAAACCAGGTACCTGCTCCCCTCCCCAAAAAACAAAGTGCCCAAATGTTAAAGAGGAGGGGGGAGGAGGCACACAAGCAGAACTTTCCCTTTTGTGTGAAGTTCTACTTTGAGCACCAAGTAAACATGTTGTCCTTGAGGTTGATGTGTTGAAAGCAGAAAAAATGGAACTTGCCGTTTGTTGTATATGGGACAATGTAGCTGCAGACCTGTCAGGGTGCCCATGCTGACCTGTGTCCAATTCAAATTCACCTACAATGGGCATGTGAGCATCAGAACTGGGCCAATGGAAGAAGGATGCCTGGTCTGAGCAATCACATTTTCTACATCATGTGGATGGCTGGGTGCGTGTGTGTCTCCTACCTGGCGAGAAGGGGGCACCAGGATGCTGTATGGAAACATGCCAGAACATGGGGTGTGTAATGACCACTTAAAGCGGAGTTCCACCCTTTTTTTTCTGTTTATTAAAAGTCAGCAGCTACAAAAAGTGTAGCTGCTGGCTTTTAATAAACATACACTTACCTGCTCCACTGTCCAGCGACGCGCCGCCTGGAGCTCCGCTCCTCTCCCCCTTCCTCCGCCGGCGCGTCCATTCACAGTATGGGCACCCGGCCGTGACCGCTTTCGGCTCCACGGCCGGGCACTCACTGCGCATGCGCGAATGGCGCAGCGCTCTGTGAGTGGACAGGCGATCGCCTGGGACCTGCCACGTCCCAGGTGATCGCCTACAGGGAGGAGCCGCCACAAGGCGATATGACGTATCGCCTAGGCGGCTCCAGGGCGGAAGGAGGAAGTGGGACAGGAAGTCCCACTCCTACTGAAGCCCCCACTCCCCCCCAAAAAAATTACATGCCAAATGTGGCATGTAAGGGGGTGAGGAGTGGAATAAAAAAAAGAAAAAAAATTGGGTGGAACTCCACTTTAATATCTCTATTTCCGACAAGGATGGTTCTACACTACTGGATTATGGAACAGGGATGAGTAAACTTGTATTCCTTATACAATCACTCCTTTAAGGTGGCTCTATAGAGTATAGGTAAAATCACCCAAGCCAACAATAATCAGTGGGATTTGAATGCAGTTATTAAAATAAATCGGATCATTTCACTTCCCAACTATTTATTTCACAAAAAAGTTTTATTGGTTTTAAAGTTTTATACAAAGTACAAATCTGCTGGCATATAAAAACTGGGAGTAAAAGAAAACATGACATGACAAATATTTAAAGTAGAAGTCCACCGTAACACTAAAATATGTAAATCTACAGGCATCCAATATCTAACACTAATCTATCTAGCCCTGTAAAGAAGAAATCCATATACATACCTTTTTTTAAGTCTCTCTGGTCCGATCTCACGCTGAGCTGTCAGGCAGCTTTTCTCTGTGGCGGCGGGTGCAAAGGAGGCAGTGGACAACGGAAGCCCCATAGTTACTCTATGGGTGACTCCAGTACCCATTCATTTAACAGCCATTGTCGGCTGTCCCCTCTGCAGAGCTTCCGCCACTGGAGATCAGATCAGATCGGTTTAAAAAAAGGTATGTAGAGCAATTTGTTCTTTACAGGGCTAGATAGGTTAGTCTTAGATCATGGATGCCTGTAGATTTAGAGATTTTCGTTTTAGGGTGGACTATTAGGCTGCATTCACACCTGAGCGTTTTGTAGCCTGAAGCTACAAAACGCTAGAGGGGGAAAAATCCATTATTCTCTATGGAGATGGTTCACATCTCCACTCCAAAACGCCTGAAGCCGAACACCTGAAGCTCAAACAAGTTCGGGACCCTTTTTTGTCGCGTGAATCAGGCAGATTTGGGCGTTTTAGGAGTCATAGAATGTAATGGAAACGCTTGATTCAAGCGTTTAGCGTGACAACGAGCGTTTCGACGGGCGCGACAAAACGCCGGTAAAAACGTCTGTAAAAATGCTCGAAGCGCTACGCTCAGGTGTGGATGCAGTCTTAAAGCAAGTATGGGCAGATTCTGTCACTTTTTGATCAGTTGTTTATAGTTTTATTCCCTTGTGAATATAAATAACAACAAATGAACATTATAATCAAACTGATTGATTGTCATTTGGATTGAATTAGATACAAATAGTAGACATACATGTAGCATCATCGGGAAAAGAGTAATGCATATACAATACAAAAATTCCAATTGGGAAAAAAAATGCCAAATTCATACATGCGTGGCCAGTATTACTGCTGAGCATAATTCGCCAATACATGATTTCAGCTTCAGGGGCTCAGCAGTGGTAGTTTTCATTAGACAGTGATGCCCTACCCAACCCTTGGTCACACTGACCCTCCTCGCCACTCTCCTACTAATATATTCTTTAGGGAAGACCCAACTATTCCTGCATCAAAATTTACCACCACCATCATTTACTGTTCATTCATCCGCAGGTGTATCGGAAGTACTCCAGTGTACTTATAAAAATTCAGCAGAAACATAAACTATATTCAGCAATCACATCTGTCACCTAGACAGTTTGCGATTGGTCTTAGGTTTCTGCGGTGAAAAGTTCTGGTCGCCAAGAGGTTACAGTTCCCAAGAACAGGTGTAGGAGATGCTTTCTCTGCCTGGAAACAAAGGCCGATTTCTCTGTGAAATGCAGTCTGGCAGGGGAGGTCACCAGAGAGCGCTTTGGCCTCAGGCACAGCCTTTGGCAGCCCACGGACACTCGGCAAAGACATGCGGGCTGTTATTGTTTATAGAAATACACAGCAAGCATTTAGGATTCTGCTTTTTTTTTTGGTTTTACCCTTTCATCTCCTAAGCAAAGCATCCTGCTTTGATTTGCTTCTAGAGGCAGCTATATTGATCATCCAGTCTGAGCCTTTGTATACTGTGTGCAGCAGTCCGGTTCTTCCTTATTGAGCTAGTAATTGATTCTCAATATCCTGGTAATAATTATTACCAGCGAGATTACATTCTGAGTTGTAATCTATTGTGTGGGCACCTCAGTTCTTAATGTTACATCGATCCTGTGTGACTGTCAGACTACATCTTGCTTGGAAATATGCAGTGAAACCCTTACCTTTTGGGCTCTTTGTTCCTTGTAGTGTCTACAGGCCATAGGTTTTCATGATGAACCTATGGTAAAGAAAAAGTTGTCCTTTAAAGGAAAAAATAATAAAAATAGAATTTTTGTTGCAAAAAATGCATTTATTATTCATTCCTACAGGGAGCCTGCTAAGCATTGCATCTGAAATCAGTGGACCGTGGGTGTAATGTCAGGTTGCTGCACACTCTCCCTCCACGTGCAAAAAAACAGGAGAGAGGAGAGGGAAGACCCCCCCACAGACAGTATTCTTCAAAAAGGCTCAACTAAACTAAAGATACTAAATCTAAGTAAACCGCAATTATGAAAATGAAAAAACAATTTAATGATTATACATGATATTTATATACCACATCAGAAGACAACTATAATAAAATAAGACTAGTCAAAAAGAAAAAACTGTGAAACAGAGGTGGCCACCCAAACGACCATACACACCACACACATGCAACCGTTGCTGATCATGAAAGGAATATCGATATAGGCATAGTCACAAAGACTTTGGGGTTATTATGCAAGTGCCTGATAGATGAACAGTATTCAATCCGTGCGTGTGACTGTTTATGATGAAAAAGTTGACAGGTGACTGTGCTGGGTAGCCATAGACCAGCCAATATGATTGAACAATCAATAGTTGGGTGAGGGTGTCACAGGGATAGAGATTGGCTGAATTGCGCTTCAGAAAAATGGGGTGACTGTGGCCGAATTAATAGTCGACAGTTGTCCCTCACAAAGTTATATCTGTGGGATAAATCCACCATCCATTGGAAGCTGCCAAAAAGTTCATATATGGAAGACACTCACTCACCAGTTCAAAGTGTGTTGGTCGGCTGCTGTTAGTCTATGCTTCTGTTGGTATCACCTGGAATGTATTGAGTTCCATTCATCAAGCCCGGGAGGAATCATCCCAATAAATGCACATGGAATGGAAAGTCTGTCCACACAAATGGAATGTCGATATTGATGCGCCGCAGGGCTATCATCAGATCAAAGCGGCATAGTAACAGATCATGGCGGCTGGTGGGGGTGGTTAGTCCGGTGGGTTAGGCACCCCTGTTTACACGCTACACAGAGTGTAGCAAGAAATTGCTTGACTTGCTGACATGTTTCACCTTCATTAAGGTTTCATCGGAGCACTCTCCCTCCAGCTTTCTGAGCATATCTTTGTACAGGCTTTTAGTTGGCAAGCTGGTGGAAGAGTGATTTGACCACAAGCATGCTGATCTGAGCACACCTAGGTCCTTTGAGAACTACAAGTCATCTGTCTAGGTGGCAGAGAGCACTTGTAGTTTATTCATTCACAGATCCTTGTGAATGAATGAGAGGCTGTGCTGGCAGAGCCCCGCTTAGTCACATAAAGCCTAAATGTGACAGCAGCTGCAAAGGAGAATAACCCCTGCTTGAAGCAGATCATCCATCAATCAAGATTTGTCATCCCACCCACTGTGTTCTTTTTTTTTTGTTTTTTTAGTTAATGGACATGGAGGAGTAGGGAGGGACTGGGCTGTCATTTAGGATCTGTATATGCGCCCAAATGTGTGATGTCGATATCATGTGACATGAAAAGCTCATCTGAAACAGGAAATGTTCTCTCCAGCAATAGAGACCAAACTGAGCATGTACAGCAGTACTACCCTCACTGTGCCTTATCTGGCCTTGCCAAGACAGACCCTGCAGGAGGGGGAGGATCTGTTCATAGAGGATCAAAGAGCCTTTTTACACAATGCAGAGGATTAACCTCTTACGTTTCACAGTGAGTATAACAAGCATGCTATGCTGCATATACAGACTGATTTTACTGTTGTGGGTTTAGTAAAACTTTAAAGCCTAAATCCAGAATCTATTTTAAAAAAAAAATAACCCTTGCAGTGGGGCTGTTTTAAATGCTTACTTGATCTAGGGGGAACAAAAAACATCCATGCTTTTATTATTCCTCTCTCCCCAGCAGCCAGTGCACTTGAGTTTTTTTATTATAATGCATGACTGCTGGTCCTGCATTGCACATGATGACATCAGAGTGCCTGTGATAGATGAAGGGAGGTGGCTTTGGGGAACGGCTGTGCAAATGGGGAGAAGCATGCAGGAGCGAGGGATAAAGTAGATTTAGTTGCTTTTTATGTTCCTCTAGACTAAATGAACATTTAAGTAGCATTTTCTGGCATTTTTCTTTGCAATTTTTCCTGGAGTTCAGCTTTAACCAGTTAATATAATTAAGAGGCAATAATATACACAGCTTTAAATTGACAGCAATAGAAAGGATCAATGCAGTATGACATGAAGGTCGGCAGGAGTAAACATTCAGTGCTGTAATGAATACAGGAGATCGACACTCCCAGAAGTGTGAGGTTCAGGAGAGACTTCACCCGGGGACTACTTTGCAATGGAGCAGTTTTTGGTGGGGTGATGGGCAGAAAAATATTTTTTTTACAGGTGTACCATTTTTAAAGCACTTTGGGTAAGCAATAAGCAGCCATATTTAAAATACAAAAAGGTTTCTTTAGCACTAACCTTCTTCATGTTTCAGTTCTGCCCTCGGTGTCCTCTGCTTATTGCCACCCATTTTTGGGTTAAATGAAAGCCAATTCTTGCTGTGAGTCCAGATTGTCATGGGCAACACCACCTGGGGGTAAATCATCACCCTGGCCTGAACTCACAGTACTGCCACACTGAGCAGAACTCCCACATCATTCCATACTGCTGTAAGAACTGCCCTCCACCACCAGCTATAAGACAGCTGAAATGAATGAATGAATGTATTTAGGGCATTTTTACAAAATTGGTGGTAGGGAGGAAGTGGTGGAATTTAGGCCCCTTTCACACTTGTGCGACTTGTCCTGGGACTTCAAAGTTGCATGACAAGTCGTACCCCATGATTTCTAATGAAAACCATTCATATGTGCGACTTCAAAGTTGTCCCTGCACTACTTTGATGCGACTTGAGGTCCATAGACCTCAAGATTACACAGGCATTGCTTGAAGTCGCAGTAAAATTGCAGAAAAAAATTGTAGTAAAAGCGCACGACGTTCAGGTCGCAGAAGTGTGAAAGGGGCCTTAGAGGCTGAAATTAGGCTTTACCCAAGCATATTACCTAACTGACCTGTAATTTTAACTAGTTTTTTGTAAAGGCATGTCATTGCATAATACTGTATGAATGATTCTGCCATCATCGTACAGTTGAGAATGCAAAGTGCTAAACCAGTCCATCAAATTGGCACCAAAATTTTGAACAAAGGAGGAACAAAGATTGTCTGTTAATGAACGGGATTCACTTGATGAAACTATCAGAAGGTTTTTAAATATAGGATACCTTTTGCTGGTTTTATCATTGGATGTGTCAGTGAATAGGCAAGTGAGACCTCCAACAGAAAAGTGTTAAAAACATTTGGAAAATGGGTTTCTGGATCGGTATTCTAACAATTGTACTTTATCAACAGTTAGTGTCTATGGGAAGCTTTAGGCAGCCAGTAACAGAAATGTAGAAGAAACCATAGCTGAGGAACATACCAGTGGACTGGAAGTGCAGACTTTTCACCGTCCATTTTTGTGAAGCATGTTCATTGCAAAGTGACCTCACCATGTCTGTGGCTGTCTAATTTTCAGACCACTTCCTATTACTTACAATGGGGAGTGAGTGATACATGCACAGAGTCAGACATTTAGTAAACCAAAACCTTTCCAGACTCCGAGGGTTGGTCAGCAGTTGTGGTAATTTACACTGTACACACTCCATCTTAGCAAGAAATAGATTTCAGCTTTGTTAAGACAAATTCACTGAATTATTATTTCCCACTTTAATCCACCCCCGCCCCCCCCCCCCCCCGGGTCTTCGTGAATGCAGTGAAGATTCATTCAAAAGAATACCCAATCCCATGCAAGGAAAATTAAAAAAAAAACATAATTTTTGCTTGTACTTGATTTTCAACACATTCGCTAAGCTCCGGGGATATTTCCCTTGCAAAGTCTATTTGTTTTTAGTAGATCAACCTCATTGTATCATTGGCTGTATTCTTGAGGGCCCCTCAGCCTTGTTCATTCATACATTTGTTTGTGGCTCTGGCTTCTTACCACCCACAGAGGACAGGAGAAGATATGGTGCCTTGCAAATGGGTTCCCCTTAGGAGCTAATCCGATGTACGGTTTAAAATCACATTACCACCTAGGCTCTGAAGAAAGGGGTGCGCCCCAGAAATGCGTCAGCCGTTGGGGTATCGTCCATCCTCCTTGTCATCAGGTCCTGCTGGCAGGTGCCAAGAGATCAGCTTGAGTGCGGTCAATCCTGATGTCTTAGGCCTCATGCACACTGGACGTATTTACAGCTGCTGTCTTTCTAGATGGTCATGGTGACATGTAAGCAAATCTCCCCATGACATTTATAATTGGAGAATGGTGCACACCTATCACATTGTATGGAATTTAGAGCATCTTGTCTACAAATAATCATCAGAGGTTACTAGCAATTTGAACATTTTTGTACGACAGAATATGTCAGAAGTGAGGTAAGGTGTTGTGTTGAATAGTTTTGTATGTATTCTTACGTTTCGGAGCATGCGTAGTCTTGCTCTTACGATTTTTTTCGTCCGAAAACCGTACTAATGAAATGAAAATCAGACGTTGCGTTTACATTCAACAAACATTTTATTGTCTACACGTCCAGCTATTGTCTGACGAAAAAGCGAAATCGGCTGTTGAAAGCACCATCGTACAAATTTTTCCATTCGATTTTCGTATTGTCTGTACGGGCCTTAAGAGCCCATTCACACAGGGGTGACTCGTCAGGCGACTCAGTCGTCTGACAAGTCTCGTCCCGCTCTGTTCAACAGAACCGTTCTAATAGGAGTGACGCAGGTCGCGCCGACTTAGAAAAAGGTTCTTGTAGGACTCTGGGGGCGACTCAGGGCGACTTGCATTGACTTCTATACAGAAGTCATTTTGCAAGTCGCCTCTGAAGTCGTCTTCAGATCGCCTTGCCGAGTTGCCCCCAAAGCCGTGCCGCCCCTGTGTGAACCAAAAGTGGCAAAAGTCCTCTGATAGAGCAGCAGGTCTTTAGATGGTGACTTGTAGCATTATAACTGTGTTGTATGCACACAAGCCTCATGATGCAGGCCTCTTCTACATTCCTCAGTATGAGCTGTCGGGTGTGATCTAGTTTGTACTTCATTTGTAAGCTGATACTGTACTCAGTCAGGTCTTTCTTGTATGTTGACAAGTTGTTCTGGGCTACTGACTTCAAATGTTTACAAGGTTTATACACAACATTACTAATCTGATGTACGGTTTAAAATTACATATGCAGGCTGGACAGAAACCTTTGCAAATATATTTTAAAAAAATCCCTTTTTTTGGGGGGGGGGGGGGGGTGGCTACATGATTATTTGTAGACAAGATGCTCCAAATTCCATACAATGTGATAGGTGTGCACCATTCTCCAATTATAAATGTCATGGGGAGATTTGCTTACATGTCTCCATGACCATTTAGAGCAAAGTGACCCCCCTGGCCATTTGATTCAGACCCTGCCAGTGTTCCCCTGCTGCTTTTTTTCCCTTTGAGCCCACCATCAGAATCCTGTGCCAGACATTACGTTGAGCAGTGACATCATTCCCTTTGTCATGTGACAGTTGGGTCTAGAGATTGATTGCTAAACCTCAGCATTATCACATGTTCCCCTATTCCTAGAAGCATGTTTTTACAGGTTGAGGCAGTGGAAGGAGTGGGGAGAAGTGCCAGCAAACAGAGGGCATTTCTATCCCAATGGTTTTGAAGACTTGGGGGGGGGGGGGGTATTTATGTAGAAGGGGCAGTCTTAAAGAGGCCATTGGTCTTGGGTGTTAAACTGTGGCCCTCCAGCTGTTGCAGAACTACAAGTCCCATCATGCCTTTGGGGCTCATGCTTGTAACTGTCAGCCTTGCAATGCCTCATGGGGTTTGTAGATCCACAACAGCTGGAGGGCCACAGGTTGAGCACTCATGCTATAGGTGGAAGGTGAGAAATGTGGATTGTGGAAGGAGAAGGCAATCCTGAATGGAACAAAAGAGGAGTTGAGTATATCCCTAAAGGATTATAAAAGAAATGCTATGTATACAGTGGGAAGCCAGGAAAAGGACTTAACTGGTAGCTGAGCTGCGGCCTTCATGCCAAATAGGAGTATAACTACTCTGTTTAGTTAAAGATTCCAGAGGAGGGTGTCACTGTAGTCATGTTGGTATATAATAACAGCAACTAGAAATGATATCATGTATGCAAGGGCTTAGAAACTGGGGGAGTAGTGACTTGGTTATACCCAAACCCTGGCTCGTTAAGTAGCCCAGGGCCACTTCACCATTCTTATCCCCTTTACCACGCTGTTAAAGTGAAACAAAACACATCAATTTAACAGTTTCAAAGAAGTTATATTCCCGGCACGCTGGGAATGTAACTGTCACATTTGCTTGTGCTTGTAACCAAACTGCAAACTATCGAATGGCTGGTGTCATAAGGCTGGTTTCACACTGGGGTGGTGGGTGCGGTGGCGGTACAGCGCCGCTATTTTTAGCGGCGCTATACCGTTGGAATTGCTGAGGTATTCGGCCGCTAGCGGTGCGGTTTTAACCCCCGCTAGCGGCCGAAAAAGGGTTAATTACCGCTGTGTCCCATTCATTTAAATGTGGAGGAGCGGTAAACACACCGCTCCTCTCACCGCTCCAAAGATGCGGCTAGCAGGACTTTTTTTCACGTCCTGTTAGCGCACCGCTCCAGTGTGAAAGCCTTCGGGCTTTCACATTGGAGAGACAGCAGCCGCTGTTTAGGCTCGGTTTGCAGGCGCTATTTTTAGCACAATAGCGCCTGCAAACCGCCGCAGTGTGAAAGGGGTCTAACTGATCACATGTGCAGCTTCAGGTCAGTTGCAAACCAAACAGAGGCCAAGATGACAGCTTCCTTGGCTGAAAAGAATAGGAGGGTTTAGAAAAGAAATGATGAATCGGAGTTTGCAATCATCACATGACCAAAAGAATAGGGGACACATGGAAAAGCATCCCTACTGTTTTCAACTGCCATGTTGTTGCTGTAACCTGTTACTTGCACCAGTCTTGTTTTTTACATTGAGGCAGTAAAAAGGGCCGCACTGTAGAGTGGGCATGGGAAAGGGGGCCCTGGCCCACCAAAGGGGCCCACTGTGTAGATCTGGGGTGTCAAACGTTATGGTTGCCCACAAAGGGTTGGTTGTATCTGTAAGACCTAAATGTCCAGAGCACCCTTCCCCCTTTTACATCAGATGTCAAAATCCCCCCTCCACCATCAGAAGTCAAGAGTCCTGAACATCAGAGCCCATTCACACAGGGGCGTCTTTGGATCCGACTCCAAATCGCCCCTAGTCGCCTCAGGTCACGCTGGCGGAAGAAATCAATGTAAGTTAATGGAGCCGTCCTTATGCACACTACTGCAGTCGCTCCGACTTCAAAAAAGGTCCCTGTACTACTTCAATCTGACTCCTAGGCGACCTGTAACCATTCATTTCAATGGGAGTCGCCTCTCACTGTCTTAATAGGAGCAACTCTCCAGGAAGAAAACCTACATTTCTCCTGCAAACCTCTCCCTCCCCCTCCCCCCCACAGAGCTGATTCTTGTTTGATTGGCCACTGGAATGTCTCCTGTCCTGCAGGCAACTTGGAGTTGCCTTGTAAGTAGCTCCAGGTCGTGCTGTGATTCATACTCAAGTCGTGTCTGAGTTGCCTCATAAAATCACGCTGGAAGTCGTGTTGCCCCTGTGTGAATGGGCTCTCACGGTGCACCCCCTTTACCTTGTACTGCTGCCTGGAAGAAGCTGGGGGGTGGAGCTCGGAAGCAGAAAGTACTGGGTCTGGAGGAGGACCAGAGGAGGGCTGGAGTCAACTGAATGTTGAGACCACGGGAGGTGGAGACGAGGGGATGCTGTGGCTGCGCAGAAAGGTGCGGGATCTGTAGTAGGAAATCTGTCCTCTCTGCTGCCAACTGCTGAGATAAGGTTGGGCAAAGACTAGGGGGGTGCTGCAGCTGCAGTAGCGGTGTGAGGACCACATGAAATGGCCTGGCGGGCCGGATTCAGCCCAAGGGCCTTGTGTTTGACACTTGTGGTGTAGATAAAAGTTCATCTCTACCTTTTGGAAATCCTTTTCTTGTCTCTCCATTGTAATTTTGTATGTACATCTGTTAGGAGTATCCATATTGGTGATGTGCCAGTGGGTGTATGATTTATGCCATTGGCAGACATCGGTAGAGAGGCTCGCGCCTGTCCTCCATGGGAGATATAGTGTTATGGAAACATTAAACTGTGATTTGATGTACCTCCGGGGAAATCTTGGCTCACTTGGGGCATAGAGGCCTGCTTTAGATGCTATTGAAAGCAGCAGAACTGTTGAACTGACACATGAGGACATCATGCAGTGAGAGGAATACTGAGGAATGTGCAGGGAAAGCATTACACAATTGTTCCATGGCTACGCATTGCTGAAATGATAGCATCACATTTATTCCAATCTCACGTCACCCTCCCACAGTCTAAGACACTTTTTCCTTCTCGCTGAATAGGGAATGCTGCACTTTCTAATCTCAGATACGTGTCTATTGTAAGAAAATCATGATGATGGTAATGAAATCTCAGTGACAAGCTCCTATCCAGCCTTTACTAATAATAAGATTCCATTCTCTACAGTTTATGAGCTAATTTAATTTGCCGTTTATTTGCCCATACTCCTGCTGTGCTGAATTCCTCCTAATTGTCTTGAATGCAAAATTTCCTCTTTATGACATCATGTCTACTAAGAAGCCACACGGGAACCCAACCTGAGATTTATTTGTAAGCAAACAGCACCACCTGTGCCTGAGCTTGCTGTATGTTGGCTTCTTCAATATGTACACATCAGCCTGAGATTGCTGTGTCATCACTGCCCTCTAGTGGACAGACTTCAGATAATACTCATATCTTTGTAGCATGCCATTCACAATTCTGTGTTTAAGAGTTGGCAGTAGTAATTGTTTCATCCCCAGAGGAAGCTTTTGCAGCATTTGAAAATGTCATAAGGTCCGTTGGTAATTCTAAGGAGCATCTTAAGAAGAATAATGTGTGTGTATAAATACACAGTATATTTATTTATTAATTACAGGTATTTATATAGCACTGGAAATACATGCAACACAATGGAGGGGATTTACTAAAACCGGAGTGTGCAAAATGTGGTGCAGCTGTGCATGATAGCCAATCAGCTTCCAGGTGTTATTGTCAAAGCCTAAAGCAGTGCTCTAGCCCCACCACGGAAAAATTTAAAGTCAGCAGCTACACATACTGTAGCTGCTGGCTTTTGATATTAGGACACTTGCCTCTCCTGGAATTCAGCGAAGTCGGCACCGCAGCTGATGTTTCCATCAGCTCTTGGGTGCTGCTGCCGCCATAGACTGTAAGGGAAACCGGCAGTGAAGCCTTGCGGCTTTACAGCTGATTCCCTACTACGCTTTCTGAATGGCCCAGGGGTGGGTGAAGGAGGAGGGGGGGCGAACTTTTGACTTACCTTGCCGCGGTGAGGTCCAACGAAAGTGGGGACAGGTACCTGTCAAAAACACCCCCTCCCCCAACGAAAAGTGCCAAATGTGTCACCGGAGGGAGGGGGGAGAGAGAGATAAGGCAAGCTTCCACTTTTGGGTAGAACTCCGTTTTAATTGGACAAGCTGCTCATTGGGTACCATGCACAGCTTCCCCAGATTCTACGTAAATGAGTTTTAGTAAATCTCCCCCCCTTATGTGCTGTCTTTGCATCAATTAAAATCTTAGGTCCCAAACTCACATGCTTACACACATACTAAGGCCAATAAACCTCCCTGGAGGTATTCCCGAGTCTGGCTCGGGGTTAAATTTCAGTACCATTAGCGGTAACCCCGAGCCAAACTCAGGAATGCATTGCAGATTCCTAGTACAGCGTACTTGCTTGTCACCAGGATCCTGTGATGTCCCCCGGCTGTGTCCTCCGCCCGATGCTCTGTGTTCTGGTTCTGTTCCCTGCGAGTGTCGCGACGCATGGGGGTGGAGCCCGGCGGCAAATTCAAAAAGTATAAAAAAACATAATACATACAGTACACTGTAATCTTACAGATTACATTACTGTATGAAATCATTTCACATCCCTTGTGTCTCTAGTGCTTTGCCCAGTGTCCTGCATGCAGTTTTATATTATAAATACTGTTCTTTCTGCCTGGAAACTTCAGATTGTCCGTGGCAACCCAAAAATGTCCTTTTACGTCAAAAGTGGTTTTAGACCAGCTAGAAAACAGCGATAATAAATAAGAACACTTGCAGAATTGAGCGATAGTGATTCATGGGGAAATTTACTTTATATTATTATTTTTTATGATTATTTATTATATTATAATTTATGATTTTATGATTTTGTATGTCAAACTTTATCATACCCGGGATGTCTACTAGACTCTTGTTTGGACAGATTTAAGTGAGTTATTCCTAAGAATTGCAGGCCTACAATTATGGCTGGGGAAAAAATCGATTTGAATCGAGTTGAGAGGTCAAATCGATAAAAATTTTCAGCAAATCGATTTTTTTTATTTCTTTTTTTTTCACCAGGATCGGCGCTGACACCGCACCGGTCCTGAGGAGCTGCGGGCAGTAGTTTTTAGGCGAGGCCGCGGCTTCGGCCTAGTCCTCGCCTAAAAACTCCTGCCCGCAGCTCCTCAGGACCGGCGCGGTGTCAATCAAAAAAAATAAATAAATCGAATCGTGAATAGTTATTTATTTATTTTTGGGGAGAAAATTGCCCAGCTCTACCTATAATATAATATAAAACGCCAAATTTGTATGCAAAACAATGTACCGCTTTGAGATTCAAAAATCTGACATAGCGCCAGGGAGGTTAAAGCAGAACTTCACTCTCCCAAACAACATTGATTTTTTTATTATACTATAGATCGGAAGGTATATTATATTTACTGGTTTTAAACTTTTTTTTTTGTGCCTTTCTTCAGTTTCTCGCCATGGCAAATTATGTCATACATCGCAGGAGTCTTTAGGAGGGGAGGAGAGGAGGGGGGTTTCCTCAGCTAACCACACTCTCCTGCATGCATGCTTGCACTAAGGGCAGATGGATTCCAGGAAATAAATGCTACCTGTATCATTCGCCCTTACTCAAGATGGCCACAGCTAGAAATGCTATGAGGTTGTTTTTCAAAGTGATTTCTCAAGAAAATAAAGCATAGAGACATGGATGGATAGGGGAGTTTGCTTTGAATATTAAAAATGAAATAAATAGGTTTGTGGTGCTCGGATGCAGTGATTATCCGCTTTAACCTTTTTTAGATTGTAAACTCACAGGAGCAGGGCTCCTCTAACCCTCTTGTTTTGAATTGTACTGTTGGTGTAGTGTCTCCCTGCATTGTAAAGAGCTGCGCAAACTGTTGGAGCTATATAAATCCTGTATAATAATAATAACTTGCCTACCATTGTGTCTTTGGAGTGCGGAAGGAAACCAAAGTACCTGGAAGAAACCCACACAAGCACATGGAGAATATGAAAAGCTTGATACAAATAGTGTCCTGACCGGGATTAGTAGAATAACTGAAACCATGAATGGAGTGTTACCAATTAACCCGCAATACACTGTAAAATGTAAGGAAATGAAAGAGCTGGAACAAGATCTGAGCAGTAGGCAAGCTGATCATATTCCTTTTAACCGCAGCACTTGGTATCAAGTATCTAGAAGGCAGTAGAACTCTTCTGTGCAAAACTGGATGTTGTCCACCCATGTGCATGCAGAAGTCGTTTCTAGGTCTGCGGGAACATAATACAGTATCCAACTGAGTAGATAGGCATTTCTCACCTGAAAGTAAACCTTTATTCAATATATAATCATTTTTGTTTTGTCACCTAAAATGTATTTTTCACGTCATGTCTCCGCTGATCATCAGTTGGTGTGGGCAAAACAATCCACAATATGCAAGTCCCGTAGTGTGTAGAGCAGATGTTTTTCAGCATATTGCAAAAATCTGTCGGCACTTAAAAAAATTGATTATGAAAGTATTAACTGGGTGAAAAGTGGAATTTAACCTTTCACTTTTTGGGGGTGACCTGTGGTTAGGCATGCATGATTTGTGAATAAAGCAGGTTGTCATCTTACAAAGAGTAGACATTTTTGTCTATGTACTTAAATGGCCTGAAAGTGTAATTACACATGGCTTTCAGACAGCTCTGGTTCTAGCATTACACCCTACCTGTGCACATGGAGTGATCGTGCTAAATAAATCTTCAGTTTTGAGATGCCTTGAGTGATGGCCGCAGCCTCCATCTGTTCCGGGAGGCACTCAGTGAAAGTTGTTAACAGACAGATCTGTGGCTGCCTGAGGCACTTGTGTCACTACAGAATGACGGTCAGGAATTTATGTCAGTTCGGTACAGTTAACAATCCTTGACAATCCATGAACTGTGCGGAAAAGGCCATAAATAAAGACATGGGAACATATTGCGTCCGCTAGAGACAAAAAGATGTTGGGTTGCAACGAGAGGCAGCAGACTGGAGAGAGGGATTTATTGTAATCCTGCATCCTGTTTATAGCCTGAGGAGCAATATATATATACTTTACATAGTGCTGAACAATGTTGTAATCCTTGCCATTATATCATGTTATAGTCATGTGATGTCTCGGAGGCATCTTCTGAGTGACATTTTATAAACTGATAAAAAGAAGTGAATTGAGTTTTTCTTCTTTCATATACACCCTTTTCATCCATTTTTCCCTAAAAAAAAAAAGCTTTTTATTACAGGCACCTCATCCAAAGGGTGTATGTAACATTGTATTTGTTGCATTCAATTCTCAGTACAAGATGCTTGTTACCAGTCACAGATGAACTCTGTGTATGCAAATTAAAGTAGTATTAAAGAAGTTGTAAAGGCAGAAGTTTTTTTTTATCTCTATGCATTAAGATAAAAAGCCTTCTGTGTGCAGCAGCCCCTCTAGGACTTACCTAAGCCCCGTCTTGATCCAGCGATGTTGCACGAGAGTCTCGGCTTTTCGGGACATTCCCACCTCATTGGCTGAGACGGCAGCAAAGTGTCATTGCTGTCAATCAGTCAGTGACCCAATGAGGAGAGAGAGGGGGCTGGGCTGTGGCTCCATGTCTGAATGGACACAGGGAGATGCAGCTCGGCTCAGATGCCCCCATAGCAAGCTGCTTGCTGTGGGGAGTGAGGGACCAGGAGTGCCGAAGAGGGACCCGAGAAGAGGAGGATCGGGGCTGCTCTGTGCAAAACCACTGTGCAGAGCAGGTAAGTATGACATGTTTATTTTTTATCAGAAAAAGACACGAGGCATTGGTATCACTTTAAACCCCCAGCAGTTTTTGCTTCAACACATTGCGCACAATTAAATATACATCCAACAGGGAACTATTTGTTACATTTCTTGCCTAAGCACTTGCAGTTTACAGCTTTCAATGCTGCTGGCTCCTTCTTCAGCTTGAAAAGGGGGGAGGGAGAAACAGGGATGTGCCTTGCCATCCTAGGCTATGGAGCTTTGTGTTTCTATTGATGCACACTGTGTAAAGAGACACAACCCTAGTCTCTGCATGTAAAGGCGGATCCAAAAAATTTACACAAAAAAAACTTGAAGCTGGTTGGTTTCTCTGAAGAGCTGCACCAGATTTTGCACTCTCCAGTTTTAGTAAATCAACTCCAAGGTTTAAGTTTTTTATCTTTATTCCTAGCTAATTTCTATGTTGAAATGTGTTATTTTGCTTTGCATTTTTGCTTGCGCTCTCTGTATTGCTGGTGGGGATGTCTGTATGTCCTCATAGGTACCCTTTACTGTATATTGCAGTAAAACCCCGGATTGCGAGTAACGCGGTTTACAAGCTTTTCCCAATAAGAGCTGTTTTAAAAAAAGAAATAAATCCTGACTCAATTTGCAAGCGTTGTCTCACAAGACGAGCTGAATTAAAGCCTCTGGGGTGCGCAGTACTGCATGTGGCCAGAGGTAGGGGTAGAGGTAGTCGCTCGGAGACACTAGGAAACACTCTGTTCCCGAGTGTCACAGAGTGTCTCCTAGTGTCTCCGAGCGATTTCCGAGTGTCTCGGGCGCCCCCCCCCACCTCTGGCCACATGTGGTGCTGCATACACTAGCAGTGACACTGCAATGCATTATCTGAGTTTCCATTGATTCCTATGGGGAAACTCACTTTGATATACGAGTGCTTTGGATTACAAGCATTCTTCTGGAACGGATTATGCTCGTAATCCAAGGTACTACTGTAAAAAATGAGACCACTGCATTTAAATTATAACAAATCCATAGGAAAAGGTTGCAGCTTTTGTAAAATTCTGACTTTGTCATTATGTGACCTTTGTAGCTAAAAGTCAGAGCACTTCTAATAATGAATATATGGCGTTATAAAGTAAAACGTTTGTTTATTATATTCCAAAAAAATTGCAACTTCGCAAAACATAACTGCAAATAAAGCAGCAGTGTCATTTCTAAAGAAGGATTTCTGAACATATTGTTTTTCGAAGAATTCTTGTTGATATGAGTATTGGAAAAAGTATAGAGTTGTTAGATAGCTTGCCTTCTATTCCCGGTAATGTGACTTTTCCCACGGTAATGTAAGTAGTGGTGCTGGAAGGTTGGCCTTCAGGACAGGTCCCATGAAAACATACCACAAGGCGCCTGCTGTCTTTACACAAACACAGTCCATTATTGCTACATTACTAGATAGCAATGAACAAAGTTCTGCCTCCTGACATTCTGTAATCAGACCCTTCAGCTAGGAGAGATTAAATGGGGCTGGGCACATGATTTGGTCTGGTTAATGTTACACACACACAGATAAGATAACAGATACAAACGGCCCTGAATTCTGCCTTCTTATCACTTGTGGCTCATTAATACTTAATTGTTGTTCGATTTAATAACCTAGCGTTTTTCCAAGATAAGTTTCTTGTGGTGTGGAGTAATCATCTTACATACCTCATTTGGGTTTACACCTTCTCTGCAAACATGCACATTATACAGGTGGCAGTGAGTGTTTATCATTATCTATGTGAGAGTGATATATATGTTTCCTGACGTAGTACATATGGTGCCTAATAAGTTAATGGGGAACTTTCTCAGCTCTTCAGTATACAGGTTGTGCTGATACAGTATGACTGCTGAAACATACTTCTAATGCCTGGTACACGCAATGAGATTTTTTTCGCTGGGCGAGGAGGATGCCGCTATACAAACTATGCGATTTTAGTACAGCGATCACCCCGCTCAGCTATTGTGTTCTGACGGGGACTGCCCCCCCCCCCTGCCAGAGCATGCTGCGAGTGCTGATCGGATGCCAGCAGATGTTTTTCTGGCATGCCCGTTGTACAAAAGTGCAATGTTTGACCGGCTTCTGTCGCACAGGCCGCCGTACGCACCGGCCGAATGTCGGCAGGTTTTTGGCCCATACTGGCTGATATTTGGCCCATGTACCAGGCTTTAAGCACACCAGAAGTAGCAACAAATAATGGTAAATTATCTAAGGAAGGCCATAGATTTGATTTTCTTTCTTACAACCATGGGTTGCAGGAAAGAAAATTGCTTAGTTCCCCCATCAACACAATGTTAATGGGGGAATGCCATGGGGAGCCTTCCTGGCCAGCAGAACAGAATAACAGCTAGCGGCTACAGCCACAGGCGGTAATCGCATGTTAAAAATCCGACAGGCAGGTTGTACTGAAGGTGATTGATGAATCAACTTCAGTACAACCAGCCCATGGGCGTCCGCTCCATAGGGCAAGGGGGGTCAATTCCCCCCCCCCCCCCCCCGGAGACACACTATATTTATATGGACATGGAGTGAAGCGGAATTATCCTCGAGCTATTTCACACTGCCAGCTGGCCACGTTATCGGTAAAGCACCGCTAGTTTTAGCGGCGCTTTACCATCGTTTTAGTGGCGCTATTCGGCCGCTGGGGGGGGGGGGTTTAAAAAAAATAGAAATTGCTAATCAGACAATGGCAGCTTGATCCTTCTATTAAGCTTTTGCATCAGGTTTCTCAAACCTTTGCATGCCTGCGCTTTATGTCATAATGACTGAGCCCCTCCCCTTCATGACTGTCAAAAAGGGACCGAGCATGGATGACCTTAAAATGATGCCCCCCCCCTGAAAAAAGTTCATTAACTAGCCTACCCATATGTGGATCGAATCTCCACCGAGATTCGATCTATATATGGAGGAGAAGCTAAAGGAACTCCGGAATCTCCAACATGGCTTAGAAAACTGGAAGTGGAGTCTGTTTTGAAGTCAGGCCAAGCCTTCTCCCTTGTTTATTGCTGTAAACCTGCCATGCACTGTCATTTTAAAGCCTTGAAATCTTTCTAAGGGTTGTTTACCTTGGGTTTATTGCATTTACAGATTGTAAAAGTGCCAGATTACAGGCTTGGATCAATTTTTAGATAATGTCACTAGCATTACGGAGAGGTGAATGTGTTGTAATTCATTGCTCCAGGGCGGTCATGCAAACCTGCCTTTTGTGGAGCTGGAACTGCTGATGGTCGGTAAGACTTGTTGATGGACAGGCGGGCTGATGGATGTTTCCGCCAATGTTAAGATTGATGAACTCATTCTCAAATGCCCCATGTTTCATTTGATGTGAGCAAAGCAATTTGTACTCCAAACAATTACTGTATATGATAATGATTTCTGCTGCTATTTTGTGATAACCAATTTAGATACACACATAGGCAGCTAAAATGGTTAATTGCCCTGTTGTTCTGAGCTAATTAGGTTATTAAAAGCAGAAACAACCAAATAAATATGGTTATCTCTCTTGTCTATCTAGACGTGGAGGGAGATAGTGAGAGGTATTGATAGTTATGGGCTAAAGTTTTTGCTCTGTAGTTACATCACTGTCAGACATAGCTGCAGGCACTGAGTACTGATAGCCTCTCATGTGCAGGTAATACAGCATATGCTGGCTAATTGTGTTGCTTTTTGACCATCTCATATCACAGTTGTCAGACTTATGCCTTGTACACACGATGGGAATATCAGATGAATGAACATCCGTTTTTTTTTTTTTTTCGCATGCTAGTCTCATAGCCAAAACCAATAAGTTACTAAATTCTCAAAGGGCAAAATACTACTTCAGAAGTGATGTAATGTTTTGTATTGTAATGTAGTCTTTCCTTTCCCAGCATGCGTGGTCTTGGTCACACAATTTATTTAATAGAAATACTATACTAATTATGCGAAAATCGTTCGTTCTGTTATTGAACGAGAAAAGTTTTCATGCTTTCTCTTTGGATATTTTCACATGAACTGTCGTGATCGGCTCTCAAAAGCTGTGTACTAACAATCAGATTATCGGACAATCACTTAGAAAGCGGTACTTTTCATCTGATTTTCTCATCGTGTGTACTAGGCACAAAACTTAGACTAGAAGCTTTCAGCAGAAAAAATTCAAGACACTCTTCAATGACTATTGTAAGTTTGGCCATAGATGTGAGAGAGGGGATGGATGAACAATTCCGATCTGGCTGCCCTCCTAGCAAACAGTCTTTATAGGGCGGCAGGGTGCTTGCTCAATAAACTGGTAAGCTTTATCTTGACTATGTAAATGGTTTGGCGTGGGAGCTAGAGAAGAGGGTGATACCAACTGGGATACATTTCTAAGGCATTACATTGCTCACCAACAGAAGACGACCGGCAGCATCTTTGGGCACCAACAGAAATAGGATTTGTGCCCAGTCTGCCCCACAAACTGGTTCTAATGCGTTTATAGGTAGCTTTTTTTGTTGAGTTGACTGTCTTTGTTAAATATTCTTAAAGATTTATGTCAGGAAATCAAACCAAGCAAACAGCGCTGCAACCGAGATGGCTCACCTCAACAGGGAAATTCTTGCAATTGTGCCTTGCTCTCAGCCTCTGCATGCCATTTAGCAACACATACCATATATACTCAAGTATAAGCCGAGTTTTTCAGCACTTTTTTTGTGCTGAAAATGCCCCCTCTCGGCTTATACTCGAGTCACCTTTTTGCGCCTGATCTCCCGGACTTTGGGGACCCGGTACTGGCCAAACTTGGTACACTTGTAGCCCCACTCTTCCTCTACAAGTGTGCAAAGTTTGTTGTCTGGGGGACCTACGGCCGGGGAGCACCGATTTTTTAAAGCCGGGGAACCCCTTACATAGACGCCTATGTTAAACGTCAGTCTAGGCATGGGCACAGTGAAGCATGCACATGGACACAGTGAGGCATGCAGATGGACAACCTGGGCTTATACTCATGTCAATAAGTTTTCCCATTTTTTTGTGGTAAAATTAGGTACCTCAGCTTATATTCGGGTCGGCTTATACTCAAGTATATATGGTAGTTACAAAAATGGCAGCAACATTGGGAACTGCAGTGTACAGAAATGTGTATTGATATTACAACAGATAGGAATTAGATCTAGCAGGAAAGATGTTGACGCTTTTCAGCCTCTATAGGCCTTAGTCATAGGTTATGATTAGGACACATACAGGCTGAAACATGAACAGCGGTGTACCGAAATGTATCAATCCAAACAGAAGGGGAATCCAATCCAGCAGGAAAGATGTTGACGTGTTTCAGCCTCTACAAGCCTTAGTCATAGGTTATTACTAAGACCCATAGTGGCTAAAACATGGTGAACTGTGGTGTACAGAAATGTATTGATAATCCAAACAGAAGGGGATACAATCCAGCAAGAAAGATGATGTGTTTCATCCTCTACCAGCTTTAGTTATAGGTTATGACTAAGACCCATAGAGGCTGAAACGCATCAACATCTTTCCTGCTGGATTTTATCCGCTTCTGTTTGGATTACCAATACATTTCTGTGCACCACCGTTGACCATGTTGCCGGATTTTTGGAACTATATTATTAAAAAGACCTTTCTAAAAAAAAAATTATACGATCAAGTAAATCATAAGGACTGTTAATAGAATACTTTTTGATTTTATTTTCCTCAGAGACTTCTAGTTCTTTGTAACAATGGCTAGAGTAAATGAAGGAAGTGGAGGTATTAAAAGAACGCCTCTCACTAAATGGGTGAAAGAGCTTGTTATATCCTAACAAAATCCTGTAACATTTTGTAGCCACAGATCAAAGGTTTCGGAAGGCAGCTCCTGTAGCCTATAAATACAGAAAAGACCTTTCAGCCGAGCAGTAAAAATAAGCATTCCCTGATCACTGTCAGGCGCGCAGTGCTCTGTTCCAAGATGGAATTGAATTTTGTGCAGTAAAAGCCATTTGAGTAAAGAATAACAGATCTATCAGCAATGTACACTGCCAGGGCAGCAGTAAAGTCAGGCATTATTACTTTCTTATCATACAAGGATGTGTTTACAAGTTCACAGAGTTACAAGTGCATTGCATTAGAGCTGAATGAGATAACGTATTTCACACACAGAGTGCACAGTGTCCCATGCTCCATGCTAATCTGTGCTGTAGTGGCTGGAGAGAGACAGCCTCTTGTGTGAAGGGTTAGAGAAGGACATTGAAGGTGAAGTTATAGTCCTTTCCCTATGTAGGACAAAAGAAATGGTCTCGGCAATATTTACATCTAACATGGTCACATTATGAGAAACTACATACAAATTTCTGTAAGGCTCCTTTTACATTAGGGCGTCTCCAAAGTCGCACGATTTCCAGTGCGACTTTGACCTAAATAGTGCAGGAACCTTTTCTGAAGTCGCAGCGACTTTTGTAGTGTCAGTAGGAACATGTCCTGCGACTTGGGGTCTCATAGTTTGATCCCTAGTTGCACAAGTGTGAAAAGAGCCTAAAAAGAGCCTTTTTTATGTTGTAGTAATAACATACAGAAATTTGTGTTAGTGTTGTATATCCTAATACATACATGACAGCAGTCTTAAGCCTGGTAAACTCGATCGGATTTTCCACGGACAAAGCATAGGACTTTTGTCCGAAGGGCGTTGGCCATGAACTTGTCTTGCATACAAACGGCAAACGTGAAACTACGTGGTTTTTCAGCTCTTTAGCGCCACCCTATGGGCAACTTCTGCTAATGTTGTGTTATGGTTAGCTTTGCTTCTAAACATGCGTGTTTGTACTTTTGGATTTTTGTCCGAAGAACTTCTGTACACACAATCAGATAATCCGACAACACACATTTGTTGTCGGAAAATTTGAAAGTATGCTATTCAACATTTGTTAGCGGAAAGTCCGACAACAATTGTCATATGGAGCATACAAACAGTCAGATTTTCCGACAACAGCCTGCCATCACACAATTCCCGTCGTAAAATCCGATCGTATGTACGGGCATTTAGAATGGTATCCCAGTGCACAACTACTCTGGGTAGCAGTGCTACTCCACTAAATCACACAACGCACATGCCATGCATTGTGGCACTGTACAATTTTTTTTTTTTTTAATGCAGCTGAGATGTATTTTCTTCTTCTGGCATGCATTGCAGCCCATTTTAAATGAATGCATCGCAGGAGCTTGATGCAACTATATAACGCTATAGTGTAAAGAAGCCCTGTATGTTCTCTGGACATTAATGTAAAGTTTGTTTTTGTATAGCAGCGGAATAAAAAAAGTCACATTTAGGAGATTAAGTGTTCACACCAAGACTGTAAACCGCTTGAAGAGCTTAAGGCTCGGTTCACACTGGAAGCCGATACGGCTCCCAGCAGGGGTCCAGTGTGTCCTGGTTCACCGTTTCAGGTTCGATTTCAGCCTGAATTTTGGGCTGAATTCGGACCTGGAACGGACCAAAGGACGGACTGGGCTCCTGTGCATATTTGCACCGGAGCCGCATCGGAGATATGTGAACCGGCTCCATAGAGAGCTGGTCACATTCTCTTGCTATTGCGAATTCCCGCATTCCAATTCACAATAGTGTGAACCCAGCCTAAAGATTACACCTTTTATAACATGTTACACCCATATTCAGGGTGTAACATGTCATGAAATGACCTGCCTCCGCTCTGACAGTTAGTGGGGATCTTTTCCCTGCGCCTGCTGTCAAAATCTTAAAAAAAAAAAAACGCAGCTGTGAGGAGCTCTGCCCACCTGTCGGCTTGTCAGCAGAGTATATTGGCTTGCCCGTATGAGGTACCATCAAGCAGATACACGGACAGGTCTGCAGGAGTCTTACATGGCACCAGTGATGTGCTGAATCGCTGCTGCAATGCTTTACAGGCTGCTTCAACAAAAAATTCTAAATGCACGCTTTTTTTTTGCCTGCAAAAAAATTTGCATTTATTATTTTTTGTAAAAAAGTGAACTTCTCCAGACATAGATAATATTATCTATTTGTCATAAATCATGGCAAAATATATGCAGTATTGCATGGGCCTAAGTCAGGGATGTTCAAACTACGGCCCTCCAGCTGTTGTGGAACTCCACTTCCCATGAGACATTGTAAAACTCTGACATTCACAGACATGACTAGGTATGGTGGAACTCCTGAACAACTGGAGGGCCAAAGTTTAGAGACCCCTGGCCTAAGTAGTTATGTAATCATCTTGCCTCCTTTATGTAGTATGCTATCTCTTTCCCTCCACTTGTTTCTGTTTTGGTGACCAGTCACTGCTGCCATTCTGATTAGCACATGTGACCAGTAGGGATGAGCTCAGGCGTGTTCGCATTGAACACATGCAGAGCCCGCTAAGGAAGTCGGCACCGTCGGAACCGCGCTGCGCTAATCACAAGCAGGGAGACATTATCCCAATCTCTGCAGCCGAGCAATCGGGACAATGTCTCCCTGCTTGTGATTAGTGCAGCATGGTTCCGACGGTGCCGACTTCCTTGGCGGGCTCTGCATGTGTTCAATGCGAACACGCCTGAGCTCATCCCTAGTGACCAGTCTCCTAACCCCCCCTCAGTGGTTCTGTATCATAAAAACCAGCATAAATAAAATCTGTGCTGTTTTGAATAAGTTTACTGCAACACTTTTGAAGAACACTAATCCTGCCGATTTTCATGCTGCTTGCTTGATTCCATCGTGTTGATCTCACTGTGATGCTCCGACAAAATTACCAGCTTAGCTGTCGAATGTCCCTGGAAATTACCATGCATGTTGGCAAATATGGTGTTGTGTTGACATTGCAGGTTCACAGTTTGTGATAATATGTCTCACCTCACCTTGTGTTCACAGAGGGAGTGGAACCAGTATATTATTACTGTTTAAAGATCTACAGCCCATTAATCTGCTTTACTGCTGGAGTGACAAGTCGAGCATATTAATAGCACTGATGTTACCTCATCTTTAACAAGCAGTCAGGATAGTGTTACCATTGTTTAAGACCTTTGCCCGTTTAACGATTGTTCGTTAAATAGATCCGGGAACTATTTCCTGCTCCGTGTTGGCTGTGCTGTCACATGGAGACAAGAAGCCACTAAAGAATTGCTGGCCTGGGGTTATTATAGAGGTTGGGCAGTTTAGTGGAAATAACATGCTTCAGTCAAAAAAAAAGAAAATAGGCCAGATAAGAGTCTAGTTAATATTTATTTCTTATATTATATAAAGAAAGAAACATTTAGAGGGTTTGTCATTCTGGTTGGCTGTGCAATTTGGAGTGAGAGGGTAAATCTTACATTGCAACCTGCTAAACGGGACTTGCACACATACTGTATTTCCCCATAAACTATGTTCAGCCACCAATTGTTAGTATTAAACTTCACATTCACTCCTTTCTGTCATTCGACCCCCTTTTATGCACAATGCTATGTGCCAATTGGGAATTCCCTGGATAAAGAGTGCAGAACTCAGCAGCTGTATTGTCGCACATATGAGTTTGAATCCTAAGGAATTTGGGACCACCAGCTGCTACAAAACTGCATGCATGGGGTTACCAACATTTGTATGGAGCAGCTGTATGCTGTTTGTCCTTTGTATTATAATTTCTGTCCAGTATCTAGCCACCATTTCTTCTTTACCCACACCATTTATCCCCAACCAGAGCAGATGGGTCTGTAATTCCTCACAAGGAAGCTTCCAGATCTTCATGCTGAATCATTGACGTCACGTCGTCCTGAGAAAGGCGCCCTAACGCCCAAAACTATGTTCTGTAAGAGCCTACCATCCCAGAAAACTCAACACCTTGGAATAATTGTGCGTCTGCTTCCCCATCCATTGACCAAGGCCTTGTCCTGAAGCTTTTTATTCCATGGTTACTTAATTCTCCAGCCATGAACATGTTTAACGTGTTACGGCCTGCGGTAACTTCAGCAACATACACTATTCCAAGGATGAGAAAGGATGTAGTCTTTTGAGAGTCTGATCTTTACGCATTGCTGATGAGCTCATTTAGTATTGGCCTGCCCTGTTAACATAAGACCCTTTAACAATTGTAGCTATCTCATGGACCAGATGATGACATTTTTCTGGGTACCATTACTTTTCTGTTGTATAGTTCCCAGAGTAGTTATGTGGTGTATTTTAGGATAAACAATACAAGAAGCAAACTGGTTTGCTTCTAGTTGTGGCTAATTATGATGGGATTCACCACACCAGTGCGCTTTGCTCCTTGTGACCTTAGTTTTGAATAGAGTAGGAAATGAATAAAAAACGCTGTCCCATTGATGGGATATGCCTTCATTTCCTAGCCTGTGAGTGGAAATCACTCCAAAGTGAGGAAAATCCTTTTTTAGTTCTCACAGCAAAATATAAAAGATATCACAGCCAATTACTGTACCATTGGCAGCTTACATTTTTGGAATTACCCTCACTCTCAGGGCTTATTCACACTATACGTTCTGTTTTAGCGGGCATTTTGTCGTGCAGTGACTTGCAATGAGGTGCCCGTTTCAGCTTATTGAACGGTTTCCTTTTCTTTTACTTTATTAGAAGTTTCACAAAGTGACACTTTATTTATGTGTCTGGTATGCTGCACAACTCTACTGTGACCTGCAGAGCCTTTCTATGTACTGTGGTAAAATGCTACATATCTGCACTTTACTGTAGCTCACTGTGCCACAACTCAAGGCTGCGATGCAGTGCAAAGGGGCAACATAGAAAACAATTGTTTTGTATATGTTCTAGTGATGACTAGCGTTTTCCGGTGCAGAAAAACGCCAGCCGCTGTGTGTAAATGTAGCACAATGGTCCATCTTTAGGACAAATAGAGAGGGTGAATCTTTTCAGCATGTACATAGACAACAATTTAAACCTGGCAAACAAAGGTTTTGGTTTTAGATACACTCTAAGGGCTCTTTCACACGGAGGTCCGTTCAGGTCCGCCTGTCAGTTTTTTAGGCGGACCTGAAACGGAGCCTCCATGTACCCCTATGGAAGCACGGATGTCAGCGGAGACATGTCCGCTGACATCCGCTCCGCCAAAGTGTGACAGAGGAAAACCCTATTTTTCCTTCCGTCGGCGGAGCGGATCGGATGACAACGGACTCTACGGTCCGTCGTCATCCGATTCCCCATAGGGGAGAGCGGCGCTCTGACAGGGCGGTCCCTGCACAGTGTGCGGGGACCGCCCAGTCATCCGTCGGCTCAGCGGGGATCAACGGAGCGATCCCCGCTGAGCAAGCGGAGCTTCACGGGGCGGATCTGCACGGATCCGCCCCGTGTGAAAGGACCCTAAAGAAGTGTAGCTACTAAGCTCTTGTTTTTTTTTGTTTTGTTTTTTTACTTTCTCATTCTATGAATTATTAGTGAATAGCCTGTGCTCTCCTTGTTGCTGATATGGAGTAAAATATTGGTTTATTTTTCACAAGCCACATAGTTCATTTTATTTACTAGGCCACAGAGCGCATTATGCAGTCAGCACACCTTATTGTGGATAGGTGATTGTGCCACGGTCCAGTCCAAAACACCATACAATCCCAGCCAATTTTAGAGTAGACCTGATTTAAAATTCCTTGTGGTCAGGTCAGGTTTAAAATTATAATTTTATTGGTTTATTGCAATTCAGTCTCTTCAGCTTCCTTGTACGGTTAAGGAAAAAAACAGAACTATCTGTTGGTAGGTTAGAGGGAAAGGGTGTTTAACCTGTTCTCATGGGTTGGGATGTGCTATTCAGCTTTAATTGCTGAAACTACTCTGTAAGGCAGTCTTATCTGCTGCTGTTTCAGTGATTGTTTGGTTTAGATAAGCACAGGAGAGTGATAAAAATGTGATAACATTCTGTTAGATAAGTCAGATAACTGCTCTTTTGAAACTGCAAGCAGCATATAGGGACATCATTCCCTATGGAGTTGCTCAAGTGCTGTGTAACCTGTATTATTCAGTCTGTTTTTGGCTTCTCAGCATGCCTTGTAACCAAGATCAATTTTTCTTACTTGTAGGCTAAAACATTGCTATACATCCATGACATAAGCTTTTTTTTTTTTTTTTTCATCTACTGCACTAGCAAACTACCATGTTGGCAGAATGTTTTGTATCTGGGAAAACCAAGGGCTTGTTCATACCAGGGGCTGCGTTGGAATGCAACCGCTTGTGTGCGGTAGGATGACAGCAGTGCCGGTGCACTGCACTGTTTACCTTTTTTATTTTGCATTAACTTTATTGAAATGTCACACAAGTTCTACTAGCTACAGCATGGTGCAAGATGGATTGCCTCTCACTGCGCTGCACTGACAAAAAGTACTGCCTGCCATACTTTTTTCAGCAGTGAACTGGCCGGGTAGAAAAGAAGGCAGTCTGACTTGTCTTGCAGTGGGACTGCACTGGAATAGCTGGCAAACGCAGTCCTACTGGTGTAAGTGGCCCTAAGCTTTGATATAGACAGAGAATGTTGTTATACTCGATTTATACAGCGGCAACCGTTTGCGCGGTGCTATACATCATGAAGTTGGACAGTACAGTTACAATACAATTGAATACAGGAGAAATCAGAGGGCCCTGCTCGTTGGAGCTTACAATCTAGAAGGGAGAGATGAGTGATTCAATAGGTAATAGCTGTGGGGGATAAGCTGATGGAGAAAATTTTAAGTACAGTTGTTGCGTGAAAGCAGGAAAGGCTTCTCTGAAAGGGGTGCGTTTTCAGGAATCGTCTAAAAGTAAACAGAGTAGGAGATAATCGGACAGATAGGGGTAGGGAGTTCCATAGGCTGGGAGAGACTCTGGAAAAGTCCTGGAGGTGAGAATGGGAGGAGGTGACAAGGGAGCTAGAGAGCAGGAGGTCTTGGGAGGAAGGAAGAGAACGATTAGGTTGGTATTTTGAGACTATTTTAGTGATGAAGATGGGAGCAGAGCTGTGGATGGCTTTGTAAGTTGTATTTTAAACTTAATTCGTTGGGTGAGCGGGAGCCAATAGAGGGATTGACACAGACGAGTAGCAGACACTGAGCGGTTAGTAAGGTGGATGAGCCTGGCAGCAGCATTCATAACAGACTGAAGGGGTGATGGCCTATGTAAAGGTAAGCCAATAAGATGGGAGTTGCAGTAGTAGAGACGGGAGATAACCAGGGAGTGAATTAGCTTTGTGGTGTCAGTGGTTAAAAAGGGACGTATTTTGGAGATGTTGCAGAGGTTGAGGCGGCAAGATTTACACAATGATTGGACGTGGTGCCGATAGGATAGATAGAGTCCAGGATTACATCTAGAACCTTGGCATGCGGGGATGGGCTGATAGTTGCACCATTGATTTTTAAAAGAGAGATCAGGGGAATGGGCACGTGGGCGAGGAAAAATTATGAGCTCAGATTTGGATAGATTAAGTTTGAGGAAGTGGCGTATCATCCAGGCTGATATGTCTCTTTGTAAATTAGTAATACATGAGGAGACTGAAGTAGTGAGCTGAGGGGTAGAGAGATAAATTTGAGTGGTTTTGGTGTAGAGATGGTATTGGAGGCCATGGGACGCTGACCCAGGGAGGGGGTGTAGATCGTGAATAAGAGAGGTCCAAGAACAGAACCTTGGGGGACCCCGACAGAGAAATGGAGAGGAGAAAGTCGAATTGTAAGCAACGCTAAAGGTGCGGTTGGATTAGTAGGAAGAGAACCAGCGAAAAGTGCAGTCATGGAGACCAAAGGCGTGGATTTTTTTGAGGAAGAAGGGGTGATCACCCGTATGAAAGGCGGCAGAAAGGTCCAGGAGTTGGAATACAGAATACTGTTCATTGATTTTGGTCGTTAGTAGATTATTTGTTAGTTTTAGGAGGGTGGTTTCTGTGGAGTGCTGAGGGGGAAATCCAGACTGAAGGGGATCAATAAAGTTATTCACATGTAGAATATACAACATATATATATATATATATATATATATATAACTATAGCTATAACACAAGTGATGTCACAGTGATTTTACAACTTTTAATTTTACAGCACGTAATCTGCTCTCTTAAATCTTTCGGAAAGGTGTACTGTCACGTAGCAGTAATAAAAATAAAAGATGCCACATGTATCTCTGCAGACCCGGTTTTCCCTTCTGCATTGGAGATCTTATCCTAGTGACAGTTCTGTGCACCTAATTCTGCCTGTCAGTCAGCCTCTCAGGGCCATTTTCAGTGTAGGCGCTGTGATCCATGTCTTGCATTGATAAGCAGCGGAACCTGACCTTTAAAACACTTGGCAAAACATGCATATTGTCGTATTTGACAGATCCAGAGATTTGGCATCCTCACCAAATTCTGATTGTGTTTGTGATGGTAGAAGTGGGTGCAGTGACAGCAGATGCTCCCAGATGTTGAAGCATCAGCTGCTCTCCATTGACTGGACAATTATCAGCCAATTAGTTTTAAAATCCACCAGTCTGTGTATGAATAACATATGGTACATTGCTGTTCTCTAAGTACAATGACAGTACTGGGGCTTAATAATGTGCATACAGAGGAGGCAAATAAATAATGGGCTCACAGATGCCCCTTGAAAAGAATGTCCAGCACTGAATGACCAGATGAGGAATGATGGGATTCGATCATTTTTCGGCAGTGCATGGGTTAAGACCCCCCACCCAGAAGCAGAGCCTACTACAAGACATGCAGCTGGTGGATTCTAATCAGTGACAGATGTGCAGCAGGATCTTCCCTATCTCTAGCAACATTTACACAGAGATAAATAGGTCTTAATCATCTATAAATAACAGCGTGTCATGTCGAAGGATCACTAACCTTCTGTGCATCTCCCCTGGGACCCAGGGCAGGGCTTAATTACTCTAGTCTCATGCAAAGCACTGACTGATCAGAGGCTGGCTATTGCAATCAGAGGAAGAAAGGAAAGTGTCTCATGGACATGCTTGATAATAATGCACAGGGGGAGAATCCTTTTTTTTTATTTTCTCCTCCTCTCCTGCAAGCAGACATGGCTTGTGCTTTTACAGGGGCTGTAAGAGCTGAGAATCTAAAAGGAGTTCAGAACCTCTTTTGGTGTCTCAGCTTGTTTCCTGCCCATGGTTAGTGTGAAAAAATTGTAATTGAGAGAATATTTGAGTTGTGCGTCTACTTTCTGGCAGTGCATTGGTGCCACACTGTGGGGAAATTGTAGAACAATTTAATAGGTAGTGATTGTAAGCACCAGTTACACTGGGTTTGTGCATGCACACATTTTAATTTTTAATTGGCAATAAAGAGCAGTTCCAGGCAGCAGGGGAAATCGGTCTCTTGGTATTGTCATGGATATGCAGTAATGTTTGTCTGCCATCTTACCTTCCTCTTCATGTGTTCACCTTAGTGGCCAGACTCTCTCACCTGGCTGTTTTTATAATCTCTCCTCCCAGTGTGGCTCCACCCCAGGCCCTATCACAGAACTCTATATTAACCTGTGCACTGCAAGTCTGGCTTGCTGATCAACGTTGTTTGTTAAGCATTGTGTGTTTGGGTGCCTGCTTGCCGTGTACTACGTTTAACTCTGTGTACCGATCTTGGCTTGTTCTCGACTATCCCTGTCTGCTTGTGACCTTGACGTGTCCTTGTTTACCCTTGTCTGCTTGTTGCCCTGACCTTGGCTTATCCCCTCACTATCTCTTGTATCCTGAGCTGCTGCTTCCCCTCTATCCTCTATACCCTACGGAGCATGAGCTGGGGGACTCTGGGGGCCGCGACCTGGATCCAGTTTCAGCTCAGTCCATCCTCACCACTAGAGGCTCTGGTGAACACCTGCTGGATCTTAGACTCCGCGCCCTGGGGAATCTTGGGCTCTAGCTCCCTGTGGGATCCCTGTTTGTGCTCCAGTGGATCTGCCTTCCATAACCACCCAGTGTTCCATCCGCAGCAGTCAGCCATAGGGTTCACTACCTTGTGGTGCACTCCTCACCTACGGTTTGCATCTGTCATCTGGCCTCAGGTGACCTGACAGGTATCATGTAAATACTGCACTTGTGTTTAAATCATAGCCACCACATAATTTAGCCTAAGCTGGTCTTTCCCTGTTATAATGCAGCAAGATTTTCAGACCATCCAACAGGATCCGTGGGCGGGCAGTATTTGTGTATTTCCAGGAGCAGCAAAACAAATATCGTTGCACACAAATGTGTTGACCGGGCGATCCAAAGTTCAGAGTGGACATTATCTCAGGCCTTGCTACCCTCCAGGATAGGGGTATCCTAGCAGTCGGAAAAGAAAGTAGAAAAAAAAGAGGGCGCACCAGCCTTGTGCATTATCCTTTTGTATTTATTAAAAGCTACTCGCAAGCATCGAAAGAAAACCACAATGTAACAATCTTTGGTTTATGATGATCCGTCTACTGGTAGCAGCCTCCAGATCCTAAAGAGAGGACGTGCGAACCACTGCTGGCTGATGCGTTTCGAAAGGGTTACCTTCTTCCTCAGAGCCTCGAAGAAGGTAGCCCTTCGAAACGCGTCAGCCAGCAGTGGTTCGCACGTCCTCTCTTTAGGATTTGGAGACTGCTACCAGTAGATGGATCACCATAAACCAAAGATTGTTACATTGTGGTTTTCTTTCGATGCTTGTGAGTAGCTTTTAATTTTTCTTTTAATAAATACATCGAAGGATAATGCACAAGGCTGGTGCGCTCTCTTTTTTTGTCTTTCCAGGAACCAGTCACATTTGGGCTTCCAAGGTAGGTTTGAATCAGATTGATGGCTGTGAGACATATTTTAGTGCTAATGCCGCACTTTTTGGTGGATTACAACAGTGGTCTCCAAACTGCAGACCTTTGCATTCATTTATCCGTCCCTTGCAGTACTATTCCTTCCACTGATACGAGACACTATTCTGGCAACTGACACAAACAATGGGGCACCATTTTTCCCACGGACACCAGCAAGGGGGCACTGTTCTTCCCACTGACACAAAATGTGGTGATGTTTACTCCCACTGATGGCAGGACAATTTCCACTTCCACTGGCCACAATCCGGCTGAAGTACAATATAATGGCCCTTTGTTTAGAAAGTTTGGAGACCTCTGGATTACAGTAAAGCCTGGTACACACTATGAGTTTTTTTTCCATTGAAACCCAGTGGGTTGAATGAAAATAAATGGTCAGCTCCGGTCGGAGCCGCTGTACTAATGATCCAACATTAGTACAGCGATCTCTCCCCACTGTGCTTTTGTGTTCCCCCTGCTAGAACACTCCGATCAGCACTCTCAGCCATTGGCTGAGAGCATTGATCGGGAGCCTATTGGCTGCTGGTTTTTCAGCATGCTCGTCCGACACAAGCCGGACAAATGGTCGGCTTCTGTCAGACTGGTTGTCATGCACACAGGCCGAATATTGGTCTTTTTTTTTCTTTTTTTTTAACCGCCTGATGTTGCCTGCCATTTGGCTTGTGTGTACAGGGCTTTAGACCTGTTTCCCAAGGGCATCAGCTTGTATAAGCAGTGTACACAGCAAGCTTTGACAGCATTTGCAGTGCTTTCAGCAAGCTTTGTTGAAACATTTAAAGTACCATTCAGCTCCAGTTTGTTAACATTGAACACTGATCCAGATGGGAGTGTTGATTGCTACTATAAGTAAACTGCTAGCAGGTTTCAGCAGGCCTTCAACAAGCTTCAATAAGTGCTTAAGCCTGTTCTCAGCCTGTTAGCTTGTTTATCAGCTTGTTTAAGGTGGCAATCCACACTACATTTAGGATCTTTGTTCAACATTTACAAACTAGAGCTAAAATGGAATTTTAGAAGCTTCAACAAAGCTTTCTGAAGCTCTGCAAATGCTTTGTCGAAGCTTGCAGTTCACACCGCTCTTATACAAGCTTGTGTGATATTGACCTAATTGGGAGGAAAAATATGGCCTACATTGGGTGTTCCAGGATCTCAAACAGCCAGAATCACTAGATCAGCCTTTCTCAACCTTATCAACACAGAGGAACACTTGAAATAGTTCTCCGGTCTCGGGGAACCCCTGCTAAAAATTACAGATCTACAATTCATGAAACCTTAGTGTGACGGTCAGTTGGAAGAATGGTCCTTACACTTGTGTTCATTGGGAAGAATTACCTCCTTACAGATAGCTAAAAAGATCAATGGTGTCAGTAGGAAATTATCTGAGGCAGAAATTGCCCAATGCTGAAGGAACCCCTAGCAACCTCTGGAGGAACCCTAGGGTTCCACGGAACCCTGGTTGAGAATCACTGCAGTAGATGAATAACAAAAGAGACTAGGGTGAATTAGTACAGTACTGCAGTGAATAGATGAATTACCGAGCACATTGGCTGTTTTCCTTTTATGCTCATTGGGGTTTGGGATGTGCCTTTTTTCTTTTTTTATCCTCAGATCTATTTGTAGAACTTGAGAAATCATTGTATTTTTCTCGACCTAATAGCTTCCTTCTGGCAAATATGTTAGTAATACGTTCTGTCATACCTTCTGCGTAGGGAAACAGAGTAGGCTAGTCTCATACATAAATATTAATCCTAATAGTTAAAGCTGAATACAAATATTTTAAAGCGGAAGTAAACCCAACAATTTAATAGTTTAAAAAAACAGTTACATTCCCGGCATGCCGGAAATGCTAACTGTCACATTGGTTGTGCTCTCAACCAAATTGTCACACCATCCAATGGCTGGTGTAATAACTGATCACATGTGCAGCATCATGGCAGTTGAAGATTAAACAGAGGCCAAGATGGCAGCTTCCTTGCCTGAAAATGATAGGAGGGTTTACTTCCACTTTAAGTGAACCTGTGCTCAGATCATGCACACTGAATTATTTGCATATTCTGAACCGGCAGTAAAAGCACTTTAACAAAAACCCTCATTCATCCCTATAATCCTGATAGATCAATTTCGTTTTCAAAGTCCATAACAGTTATTGAAATCTTTTTATATAGAAAGTAGATCTTGGGAGGCTGCCAGCCCTAATATAAATACACAGCAGGTTGTCTGTTGGAGACAACCAAGACTTGACTCTAGATTGACCTTTCTCAACCTTTTTACCCCAGAGGTCTAGGGCAGTGTTTCTCAACTCCAGTCCTCAAGGCGCCCCAACAGGTCATGTTTTCAGGCTCTCCATTGGTTTCCACAGGTTATTTAATCAGTTTAACTGCTTTAGTAATTTCCACAGCTGTTTCATCTGAGGGAAATCCTGAAAACATGACCTGTTGGGGCGCCTTGAGGACTGGAGTTGAGAAACACTGGTCTAGGGGAACCCCTATTAAAAATTAATTCGGGATCAGCGGGAAAAGCACCATTTACATTGGTGGTCACGTTGGTCAGAAGGCCATCCTTACAGATGGCTAAAAATATTAAGCTATGTTTTTTTTTTCAAATAGCGTGGGCCCCAGAATTACGAAGGACACCAAATGGGAGTTCTATTAGCCTCAGCGCAAGGAACCCCTCCTAAAATCTGCTTTAGAGTGCTTATTGTGGTCTATGAAGACCTTTTGAGAATGAGTATCTTTACATTAAAATCAACCAAAAAGCACAGGGATGGCCTATTTTTTAAAGCTTTTGTGAATTATATGTAAATGGTGTAATGTCCATAGTCTGGGCACATGTGCATTTTAACTATTTCAATGGCTTGTACTGAGTTATAAGAGTTAAAACAAGCTCACAACTGTAATAACTGCAGTGACTTTTTATCCGCAGGCTTTGGGCTTCTATGTAGAACTGCAGTGGAAGTACTACCGTTGACATTGCGGTCATATAATGTGCTGGAGGGGAAAGAAAATTACAGGCTGGGATAAGGTCCTTGTCCAAAGCTGTATTGCTTAGCTGCAGTAGAATAAGGTTCAAGTATTAACCTGGCTGTAGTGTCGGCAGGTATACCTGGATCTCAAAAATATATTCTTGTGAGGCTACAAGAACAGTATTATTGGGGGAAAAAAAGAAGGGATTCAGAAAAAATGCACTTTAGTTTGTTTGGATGTTGAGCCTTGAATATTGGCATTTGCTGTCAGAGTGCTGGGAAGATAATATAGCTAAACTCCTGACACTCTGGAAAAGTGTAAATAGTAAATAAAAGAGAAAAGTCCAGAGGTGGCTTACACCTCCTTGGACCTATTCCCTTGAAAGTTGTAAACGTAAAAAATAAAAATAACAAACATGTTACACTTACCTGCTTTTTGCAATGATAAAGCACAGAGCGGCCAGATCTTACTTTTCTGGAGTGTCCTGCCGACTCTGTCCACTCCTCCTCTTCTTAATCTGCCCCTATAGCAAGCCACTTCCTGTGGTGGCACTTGTGCTGGCTCGGGCCCGAGCCGGGCTGTGTGCATCTACAGACACACAGTTTGGCCTGGCTCTCTCCTCACATGATTTAACAGACTGCTGCAGCATCCTACGGATCCAACTACCCTTAGCCAAACCTGTGATAGCGGGGAGAGAGGGGAGAAAACAGAAGTCAGGCACAGCACTAGATCAAGAGAACTCAGGTAAGTGTTAGGGAGGAGGGCTGCTAGGCACTGTTATTGGAAGGATTTTTACCTTAATGCAGAGGATTTATTAAGATTGAACCTTTTGCCTTTATAATCCGTTTAAGTGCTCCTTCATTTTTACATTTCCTTTTTGTAACCTTATATCTTTTATGTCATGAAAAATAGTACCTACTTTCTTCATGTTGTGGTCACATTAATAACATATAACTGTGGTATTTCTGTAGTTCTAAGAGCTGGCTTTACGTTACAGTGCATGGCACCAAAATCCCTCCATGCCTGATAAATATGCCATAATCTTAACCTCTTCACACCCATATGTGCGTGGCAAAAACCTGGGCTTTAATGCCCACACACTGCACATGTATGTCTCTGGGCGGGCATTGTTAATGCACTCCCGACACAAAGACCAATCTGCCGAGAAGACACCGGTAGCTGGTGGGACTGGAGTCTGAACATAAGAACACCCTGGGCAGCCGATCACAATGGTCACATGAACGCCGATCCTTCCCGTCCCCCTGGGCAATGACAATTTTTAAAGGGGATGCTAGGGCAAGCAGGAGTTATTGAAAGATGCCATTTTGCTTTTGTGGACAGCAATCGAAAGATTCAGATAATTAATTTATCATTCAGTTTTGGACATGAATTCCAGGCCTGCGTATAACAAGCCTAGTAAGTAATTCACCATGGCGAATTAAGCCGGATGTTTGGCCTCCCTCCTCCCTCCCCCTGCAGCCGGCCCATTCACAGAGTAGGGACTGGCTGTAAAGCCGCAAAGTTTCACTGCCGGCAGCACCCGATAGCCAATTGAAAAATGAGCTCAGGTGAGGACACCGCTGGATTCGTGGACAGGCAAGTGTCCTAATATTAAAAGTAAGCAGATACAGTATTTGTTTCTTTTTTTCTAAAGGAGCCTGGAGCTCCGCTTTAAAACCACTGGTTCTACTAGTACTTGTTTAACTGTTTGTTAATAAAAAATTGTAAAACACCATCAACTGAGAGACATTTTGTATTTTTTTCAGTCTAACATGCCTCTCCTGGATGATGGCTTCCAGCAGCAGTATTTTTTTTTCTTTTTTCTATATATGTCAGCATTTCACACAGAGTTACAGCTACAATCATATGGCCAAAACCCAACAGCAATATGTGAGCTGTGTCCGGATCTAGAGTCAGGAATAAGACAGAAGGTCTTCCCTTGAGGGAGGTCAGGAATGTAACTGGTGTCTGGGGTGACATCAGACTTTCAATCCTTCTGTCTGTGTCTAAAGCCAGGCTCAGCATCAAGGAAAACTGATGTTCGGGATTTTTTTATAACGAGGAAGAGCCTGCAGACATCAGAGGAGTAATTGAAGATGGTCTGATTCACATCTGCATGATATTAAAATTTGAAATCCATGTCCCAAAGATATATGTATAGAGAGAAAGCAGGAGATGAAAACATCAATGTTTTATTACATAGTTTATTCTGTCTCTATATTATGTAAGAATTCCTAGATTGCATTACAAAGGACATTAGAAAAAAAAAAGTATGTTCATTATAAGGGCTCATTCACACCAGATGAGTTGAGGTTACGCTTTCAGCCTATTTTCGGCACAGTCCCAATGCATAGACAAGACAAAAGGTCTTTTCTCCTATGCTGCATGGTCACTCCACAGCATAACTATGGTGTGCAATGAAAAAAACGTACTGCATGCGAAACACCACGTCGCATTGCTGCTGTGGTAATAAAGACTGCATTGAAATGTCATTCATGATATTTCAAGTTCTGTGAAATAAAATAAGGATCAGTACATAAGCAGTGTCTCCCGTGCACACCAACGGCTGTGCGCTCAGTGCGACTCACTGATATGAACAAGCCCTAAGATCATTTTTGTCTTGAAGTTCATGGCCATTAATTTAACTTGGTTAATCCTTGATTTGAAGTGTCAGGGCTTCCATATAAAGATAACTATGCAGAGCCTGGAGCTGTCAAGAAGGATGTCTTCAGAACACCAGCTCTAACCTTCTTTCAATGACGGTATTGTTTGTTCTTTCAACACTGAATCGGTAAACCTTTTATGTGGGACGCGCCCTGAACCACAAAGCAAGTGACTGTCATGTGTGTAAAGCCAGCCACACATGGATTGAAATTTGACCTGTTCTGCAGGGACCGGCTGAATTTTGATCCATGTGTGGGCACCCTGGTTTTACAGAAGTTGATCTACTGATCAACTTCTGTATATCCAGCCTGTTGGATTTTTCCCGATCAATCTGTACCGCTGGCTATAGCCGGCAGCACTGATCATTGTATTCTGACGGTGAGGAAGTGGCCCTCTTATCAGAATACAATACCTCAGTGGGAGTGATTCCCCCAGCCACCTCGTATGTGTGGATGAGGGACTGCTGGTTGAATAAAAAAATAAAATGTATGGGCTGCCTAAGGCTGGGTATACACTAGATGTTTTTTCCGTTCAACCCATCCGGCTGGACAGAAAAAAAAAAAACTGAGATCACCGAGAGAGTACTAACACAAGCAAGGTTAGTGCAGTAATTTCTTCTGCTGTGCCCTTGTGTTCTGCTCCCAGCCATTGGCTGCCAGCGCTGATCAGATGCTGGTTTTCCAGCATGCCTGTTTGACAGAAGCCGATCTTGTGACCGTTCTGTAGAACAGGGAGCTGTACACACGGGCTGAAAGTTATCCCGTTCCTGTCGAACCAACAATTTTCGGCTGATTTTCTTATTTTGTGTATACCCTGCTTAACATTTGGCTGAACTGTACACTCAAATGTTTGTAGATAGATTGTGGATTTTTTTGTCTTGTCTTGTCTTTGGACTGATGTCCCTATCAATGAGTACATGTAACTAATTCAATAACGATACTAAATCCAGTGGTACAGTCAATTGCTATAAGTTTGGCTGGTCACATATAATTATTTTTTACATACCATTATGATTACGTACCTGTGCGAGTTCCTCCATGGGCCATCTTTCATCTACATTGATAAAAGTTTCATAAATAGCTTGGTATTTGAAGTATTGTGACCACTTTAGGTCTTTCTTGCCATTGTCTTTCCTTTTTGAAGTGTATAGCAAGCCAAGAAGAAAAAATGATGTTGCAGCTCACCAGTCTTGCCCAGTGTGCCTTTAACATCCACAAGAAAACTGTCACAAACTTGTTATTTTCAGTGTTCATCGGGTTGGTGATTTCACAGAAGACAAATTAAGTTTAGTCATACAATATATAACTGCAGTGAAACCCCATCAATGTAAATGTATAGGCAGATGTACAGTTTAATGATTTAAGATGAACTGAAAAAAGTTTTTTTTTTTTTACTGCTAGGGCAGTCAAAATATGGAAATCGCTTCCCCATTAAGTAGTATTATCTGATAAATTCAGAAAACTGACATCTCCCTCAGTCAGTATAATATACATTTTTAAATTTAATAGAGAATTTTACATGTTGAAATTAAATAAGTTGATCTAGGGATTTAT
This sequence comes from Rana muscosa, assembly GCA_029206835.1. Lineage (NCBI taxonomy): Eukaryota > Metazoa > Chordata > Amphibia > Anura > Ranidae > Rana > Rana muscosa. The sequence goes on along the minus strand of CM055116.1, from coordinate 912,331,605 downwards.
CTGATTGTCAGTAAGATAGCCCATACATTTATGTATTATTTTTTTTCATGCAGCGATCGGGTTGAACGAAAGAAATGGTCTCAATTCCCCCGTCCACACATTCGATGTGGATGGGGGAATCCCTCCCACTGTGGTATTGTATTCTTGGTGGCGAGCCTTCCCTGACTTCAGAATACAATGATCAGTGTTGCTGGCAATAGCTCAATAAATGGACTTGTGTACAGCCTGCCCATACGTGGATCAAAATTCGCCCTTCCTTGCTGAACCATTCGGATTTCAATCCATGTATACCCTCTTACAGCAAATTGGCCTATGCTTAAAGTGGTTGTTTTTTCGCCTTCCTCTGGATCAAACGTATTACGAACACATCTACGTCTACGTTGATCTTGATGAAATTGTGCCGATTTTTTAGATTTGAAGAGAGTGGTACAGGGTTAGAACCCCTGTCAGATTTTTATTGCTGTTTGCGTCCCTGTTCAGGTAAATCCAATTTTTTTTGATTTCCAGGAATTTCCACAGGAATAGAGGAAAAATCTTTCAATGGGGACACCTGTTGCTGTGACAATCACAAAATTTCGATAGTTAGACACAGATGGCTGAAAGACTGGCAGCTATTTTAACTCTTCCCTATTCAATGCAAATGAAAAACAAAAAGTTATGGCTTTAGGTATACTTTAGGAGCAAATCATTCTAATCTTACCTTGTTAAGAGGCCAATCACAGGTTGTCATCTAAAGTGCAATCTACTGTGATTTGTTCTTTTCTGGCTCTATTCAGCTTCAAGGTTAAATTACACCATTGTTGTTTGTTAAGGTCTTTGTCTCCTGCAGCTGCTACTGCTTCTTATATTTTACCTCTGTAGATTCAGAATAAAGCATAGTGAGCCAGAGCGGATTATCTTTTATCCTACACAGTAAAATCATTTTATGTTCAAGGTCAAATGGGCCCTCATAATATGTATGTGCGTATGCATGCATGTAGATTCATGGATAATTTGCAGAAGACTGGGATTAGTACAAAAAAGTCATGTGCAATTCATGATGGAGGGCACTCACAAATATTCCAAGGACGTAAGTAGTGAGAACAGATGTGTTTATTGGTCTGACATTTCAGCAGGTTGCATCCTACCTTTCTGCGACCTGACAAAACATTGGCGCTGCAAACACATTCGTTCTCACTACTTCCAGTGTTTTCCCTCATCTGTTTTGTATGTGTATATGTGGGGATATACAGTGGGTAAAATAATTATTTAACACCATTTTCTAGGTAAATATCGTTCAGAAGTTAAAGGGGAGTGCCAGCCTTTTTATGTTTATTAAAAGTCAGCAGCTACAAAAAGTTCCACGGTCTCCCACCCCCCCCCCTCTCCGCCGGTGCCTCCATTCACACTGTGGGCAACCGGCCGTGACAGCTTTCGGCTTCACGACCGGGTGCGCACTGCGCATGTGTGAGTCGCGCTGCGCTCTAGGAGTGGATAGGCGATCTCCTGGGACCTGTCGCGTGTCCCAGGAGATCGCCTGGAGGGAGGGGCCGCCTAAGCTGAGAGGAGGAGTCGTCGCCTAGGCGGTCCGTAGGTGGAAGTAGGAAGTGGGACAGGAAGTCCCACTCCTACCGAACCCCCCCCCCCCCAAAAAAAATGACATGCCTAATCTGGCATGTAAGGGGATGAGGAGTGCTTAAAGCGGAAGTTCCACTTTTGGGTGAAACTCCGATTTAAGTTATGTGTAATAAAATGGAATGACACAGGGAAAACAAATTGAACACCTGACGAAAGGGAGCTGCAAAAAGGCACGGAAAGCCAAGACACCGGCTGAAATCTATCATTCATTAGAAAGCAATCTAATTTTAGGTGGGGGGGGGCGGGAGTGGGTGGTGTCAAGTTTTTTTGTTTTTTATTTATTTATTTATTTATTTATTACAATTATTTATTACAATTATTTTTTTTTTAATCAGCCCTATTGGAGGAGGGGGGGGGGGCTTTGGTGAGATATGAGGGGTCTAAACAGACCTCTGATATCTCCGCTGTGAGACAGGGAAAGGGACTGAGGACACAGATTCCCCAGTCCCTTTCTCTGCAGCCTCAGCTGCACTGAAAATTAATGGACAGGAGACCTCCCCATTGATAAACTGAAGATTCGTAAACACAGTTTACGATGCTCAGTTATGAATGGACAGTCAGTGATCACTGATTCTGTCCATTCAGAAAAGGAAGGAGCTGGTAAATGACATATTTACCAGCTCCTTCCTGCTCTCTCCATCCTGACAGATCTGGAACGAGGGGAGGGGGACCGGAGGACACTGAGAGCCGGGGACCTGGAGAGAGGGAGGGGGACACCGGAAAGAGGGATGGGGAGCCGGGGACCCAGAGAGAGACGGAGCGAGGAGGACACCGGAGAGAAAGCAGAGGACCCGGAGACACCGAAGGAGGACACGGAACAGTCGGGGGTTATCGGTGTGGCGGTGCAGGCAGTTGCAGGCACCGATCTCCCTGTATAGCTTTCAATAAAGCACCTGACAGCCGTGGGAGGGAGAGGAGGAGAAATGGCTGTCAGCTACTTTATTGAAAGCTTTACAGGCTTGTAACTGCCCCCACTGCCGAATCGATCGCCTGTGAGGCTGCCCAGCCCCCCTGCTGAGCTGAGGACGTCTAGTCCCATACAACCGGTATCGGATCAAGCATCAGAGCATTTGGTCAAGTACTGATACTCGTGCAAATGCTCAGTATCAGCACCGATATACTAGTATCGGTATTGGTGCAACACTAATATATATTATTAGGGATGCACCGATGCCACTTTTTTAACACTGAGTACGAGTACCGATACTTTACCTCAGGTACTCGCCGATACCAATTACCGATACCCATCGCCTAGTGGTTTGGGAGGTGGGGGTAGTTGAGGGTGGGGTGAAATGGGGATTGTGGGGTGGGAGAGTTGGGATGGAAAAGTCTGTGATCGCTGGGGGGGAAGAGGAGGGGGATAGGAGGGTTATTGGGAAACATGGGGGCAGGGCAGTGGTGTATTTAGGTTTTGTGTTGCCCTAGGCCTGACTAAACTTGTGCACCCCCTAATTTAAATATGACCCATCCCTTCCTGTTTAAGACCCGCCCTGCCCGTGCAGCCCCATCAGTGCAGCTCTATCAATGCAGACTACAACAGTCTAATGGGACCTAGGGGGGGGAGGGGGTCTCTCTCTAACAGTGTCCATTAGAAAGTCACTGTTAGAGAGAGACCCCCCCTCCAGGACCCCTTAGAGACTTCAAAGGAGTCTAATGGGACCTGGGGGTTCTCTGTAACAGAGGCCCTTTCAGTGTCCATTAGAGAGTCTGTTAGAAAGAGTCCCCTCCAGGCCCCATTAGAGACTGAAAATGAGTATAATGGGACCTGGAGGGGGGCCCCTTTCTAACAGAGTGTACAGTGAACACATTCATTCACTCTGGTCCTCATGGGACCCCGTCCTTGTAGCACAACTCTCACCCCTGCCTCAACCTCTCACAAAGTAGAAAAAAAATTGGCACTGTGTAGCGCTCCTCTTACCTTAACTATGGGTACTGTAGCTGGCTCCCATGTCCTTTGTGGCTGGCTCCTGTGGGTGACTGGCTGGCACCATGGCCCTGCTGTGGATGGGTCAATCACTGTGACTGGCTGGCTCCATTGTGTGGCTGGCTTTTTTCCTGGTGTGGGTGGGTCACCCTGGGTGGCTGGCTGGCACCCTGGCCCTGCTGTGGGTGGGTCACTGTAGGTGGCTGGCTGGCACCCTGCTGCGGGTGGTTTGCCTGGCTCCCTGCTGTCGGTGGGTGGGTGGCTGGCATGGTGCACCCTGCTGTAGGTGGATGGAATGCCTCGCTCCATGCTGTGAGTCAGTGGGTGGGTGGCACGGTGCACTCTGCTGCGGGTGGCTGGCCTGGCTCCCTACAGTGAGTGGGTGGCTGGCATGGTGCACCCTGCTGTGGCTGACAGAGAGGGAGGCTGACAGAGAGAGGGGAGGGGGACTGACAGAGGGGGGTGGGCTGCTGACAGAGGGGGAGGGGGGGGCTGACTGACAGAGGGGGGGCTGATGGAGAGAGGTGGGCTGACTGACAGGGGGGGCTAATAGAGGTGGGCTGACTGACAGAGGGGGAGGGGGGTCTGATAGAGAGAGGTGGGCTGACTGACAGAGGGGGAGGGGGCGCTGACAGAGTGCTCAGAGGGAGACCTAAGGAGACGCACAGTGCGCCAGGCAGAGAGGCAGGACTCTCACGTGTCACTGTTCCGGAAACGCCACGATCATTCACAGACCAGCCCCGCCTCCACAAGTGACCAGCTGCGATTGGCCCTGGGGAGGAGGAGGAGGTGGTCCGCTCCCAAGCGACGTCACTTCCGGTATCGGAGCATTTTCGCGAGTGCCGATACTCGTGAAAATGCCTAGTATCGGTACACGTGTGTGTGCGTTTTCGCATTTTTTTAAACTCTATTATATAAATATAAAAAAGTGCAGAAATTTTTGGAAGACCCCTCGTTTATATGGTATGTATATTCATAAACATGATAGCTGTTCAGCTTAATAGAACGCTTTCTCTAATGCAATAGCTTATGGCCATGTTAAAGTAGAACTATAGGCAAAACACTTTGTCATTTTGGTTATTGGTTTTTGGCCATCTGTGTCCCATTGGGGAGATTTATCTTCACTTCTTGTCTCATAGCCAAACAGGAAGTGATAGGAAATCTCTGCAAATTAAGAGAATTCCTTGGGGATGACCATAACTAGTGTCCTCATTGGAAGATTTCCTCTTACTTTTCTGGGGACAACCCAAAATGTGGGTTGTAATTGAAAATTCAAATCTTGTATGTAATTTGTACAAGAACCCAATGTGTGTAGTGAACTGGAGGTGATTGTTGGGTGACAGGTGCTGGATCACTGTCATGAATGTATATTGCAGCCGAAGCCCAGCCAGCTTGGTAATGCACTTTTTATATGTTCATCTTACTAGAAGATCTGTTTGTTCCTTGTCCAAGAGTGATAAACACAAGCTTAGGCTTCTTATAATGTATAAACCACTTTATAGTTGATAACAGATGTTGTTGTGGCTTAACCAGCTGCAAAGCCACATTGTCATCGGATTAAAAATGCAAGAGAAATAGTTCATTTTCTAATTGATGTTTTTATCCGGATGCCGCGTTGTCTCCCAGCAATCACCACCCATGTGTTAAGTAGTCATAAAATGTTAAAACATAAATGCCCTTTCTGCTACTTTGCAGAGTAAGACATGGACACCTATTTTAAATAGCATTTTTTTTTCACTTTATAACCTAGAGTCCTTTGGAGCAGCTCACATTGATTTCAGTTCTGATATATCTATATAAGTGGAATACAATTCTGCACCTACTCCTTTCCAATGATGCTTATACACCTGTGCTTTATAACACAATACAATATTCCAATATGATAATAAATAGCATATATCAGAAAAAAATCGAATAAAAATGAAAAAATATCTGTATGTCTTTAATAATCATCCCATTTTATACTGTGCGTTTAACGGTTTCTCTGTGCGATTTTTTTTTAGTCCACTCCATTTCACACTGTGCAGACAGAAAACACTAGGTGTTCCTTTATTCACTCTCCAGCAGCACTTGTGCTCAGACACTAGATGTGCTCTCATCTTCTCTTTTTGACCTATATGTTGCAAAAGGTCAAAACCTAAAAGGTACCTGCTCTCTCATCCAGTTCCCAAAGTAAAGAGAAACATAAAAACTCTCTTTAACCACTTGCCGACCAGCCGCCTCAGTTTTACTGCGGCAGAATGGCACGGCTGGGCAAAGCGACGTTACCTTACATCGCTTCGCATTTTGGCCACTAGGGGTGCGCGATGACCACCGGGCACCCGGGATCGCTCGTGACAGAGCGAGAAACTGTGATCTGTGTGTGTAAACACACAGATCACGGTTCTCTCAGGGGAGAGGAGACTGCTCGTGTGTTCATACAATGTATGAACATCGATCTCTCTCTTCCCCTAGTCACTCACATATCCCCCCTACAGTTAGAACACAAACACAGGGAACACGGTTAACCCCTAGATCGCCTCCTAGTGTTAACCCCTTCCCTGCCAGTGACATTTATACAGTAATCGGTGCATTTTTATAGCGCTAATCGCTGTATAATTGTTAATGGTCTCAAAAATGTGTCCGATCTGTTTGCCGCAATATCGCAGTCCCGATAAAAATCACAGATGGCCGCCATTACTAGTAAAAAAAAGTTTTTATAATAAAAATGTCCTAAATCTATCCCCTATTTTGTAGACACTATAACTTTTGCGCAAACAAATTAATATACGCTTATTGTGATTATTTTTTTTTTACCAAAAATATGTTGAAGAATACATATCAGGCTGAAATGAGGAAAAAATTAGTTTTTTTGAAAATAAATGTGGGATATTTATTATAGCAAAAAGTGTTTGTTTTTTTTTTCAAAATTGTTGCGCTTCTTTTCTTTATAGCGCAAAAAGAAAATGCAGAGGTGATCAATTACCACCAAAAGAAAGCTAAATTTGTGGGGAAAAAAAGGACGTAAATTTTGTTTGGGTACAGCGTCGCACGACCGCACAATTGTCAGTTAAAGTGACGCAGTGCCGTATCACAAAAAATGGCCTGGTCATTGAGCAGCCAAATCTTCCGGGGCTGAAGTGGTTAAAAACATTTATTCAAACCAATTTCACACATATATCCACTTACATGTATAAGTGCACTTTAACTATGCACCAAAAATGTTAAGCGACGGTAAAACAGTTTTTGCAGGGTTACCCTCAATCGGTATACATACACCTTTAAAAAAGGCCACTTCCTAGTGTGTCTCCATTTGATGACATCACCCAAGCTCCGCCCAACATGTTTCATCACCAGTCATGTGACTTCCACGGGAATATATATTACAGATAGTTAGCAGATGCATTTTATTCAAACTTCAGATTAGCCCTTATGTGGATTGTCAGAGGAACATAGATGTAAAAGTTAAATTGTATACATTACTAAGGATTATATTCTTAGTAGTTGTCTTCTGCCCCCCCCCCCCCTCACCTGGTGAAAGCAGATATACTCACTTAGGTCCTCCATCCAGGCCCCTCATTGACACTGATCCAGTGCTGCAGTCAGCAACCTGAGACCACTGGTGTCCTGTTGTTCCCCCCGTATTGGAACTTTTTTATCCTGGAGAGGGGCAGTGGAACTCCTGCTGCAAGGCTGTCCTGGGGCTTATCAGAATTGAGCTCTTCCTGCCAATAGGAACACTTATAATTATAAATTTTAAAAACTAACAATACTTACCTAGGTGGATGCAGCATTGTACTGCATCTGTCCCCCGCCGCCTCTAAGACTGAGAACTGATTGATTAAAAGACTGCTGATCGCTCAGTTCTCAGTGTTTTGTGAGCAGAATGCTGGTGACTGTCAGTCACCGGCTCTCTGTTCTGACCTCCCCCCCCGCACGCTCACTGGAGCGCTGGACTGTGGAGGGAGTGGGATCGTCGGGCTCAGGCTCTCAGCAGCTTGCTAAGCGGCTGAGCCAAGTGTCGGTCCAGGCATCTGGGTGGATCCCGACCATATGTTTGCGATCTTTACTGAGTCTGGACTGGTTCTGTGATGTCAGCGACAGCAGGCTTTAGCCCACTGTTTGCTTAGAACAGGTCACAGGAATACAGAACAAACTGCACTCCTTTGATCCACAGGAGGACTACAACCAACCAGCTTTGGCTGTACTTCTCCTTTTGAAGTGGTTGTGGAAGCTGAAGGTTTTCTTTCTCGTACATCACGGGACACAGAGCGACAGTCATTACTAATGGGTTATATAGATACCTTCAGGTGCTGGCACTGGCAACTTCCAAAACCGGAAGTACCCTCCCCTATATAAGCCCCTCCCATCCGGGAGCACCTCAGTTTTTTGCCAGTGTCTAAGGTGTTGGCCAAGAAGAAACATGTGTTTTTCACTGAGCTTGCGTACAGGTTCTTTTGGGCCTCAGTAAGCTATTCCGGATCCGACCAAAAAAGCTTCATAGCTAAACGGTCGGTACCCGGGCCTTGCAGAGAAGAGCAAGGTTTTGCCTGTAATGCTTCTCTTAGGAGAGCTGGACCCTGGGATCCAGAGCTCTGGTCATACCCACGACCAAGATGTTTTCTGTGCAGGGTGCTATACAGGTCCAGGGGAGTAGAATCCTTGGGAACCCGGTCCCTGAAGGTTTAATTACAATGCCTGCCGTGATAGGTGAAGTTTGGGCTTCTGTGGCCAAACAGAGTCCTGCGGCGGGGAAAAGGTAAGTGGGGGCCCCTCAGGAACTTGGTTCTATTGAGGGGACCCCCAAGCCTAATATGTCTTTCTGCCTGTTACCTAACGGTATTCCCGCTAAATATTATGCATGCCTGTAACTACTAAAAAATGTAATAATTTTAATAGTGGTCAAGAAAAAAAAAATATATAATAGACTGCGGTACCTGTGTTAATCCACTAGAGGCCGCTGTGGAACGTTTCTTGTCATGTGGACTAGTTTCTTTTCATCAGAGCAAGTCCAGGCAGATGGTGAGTTCTCTTGTGGGAAACTGCTTCCTCTGCCATGTTGCAATGCTCGTCCGTCCCCCGGCCTGCGGCAAAAGGGGCCCTGGCTCTTGTCCCTAGTTTCCCTCTTCAAAATTAGCGCCGAAGGCGCACGTGGCCACGAGCGTGCGCGTGCACGCGCCTCTATATATAGAGGTGAGCTGGGAAAGGGGGCGGAGCTTGGGGGATGACGCTCTGTGTACGCCGCAGCGCTTCTGCGCATGTGCGGGCGTCCCAGCAGGTTAAAAACCACAATTATGTGTTGTGAGCTGGCTATGGAGTGCAGAGACAGAGCTGGCAACATTTAAAAAAGGCATACAGCAAGCGGTTGATGCAGGCATCCCCATAGAAAGGCACATTAGTAGACACCAACTGTTTTTATAGCAGCATTTGTGCTAGACTATTGTCAGTAAGTGGTGTATTTCGGCTGGAATACCTCAGCTTTGGGCTTAGGAATATGCCGTCTAAAAACTCCGGGACTAAAAATCCCAGGAAGCATAGGGGGTCTCCATCGGGCTCTGAGGATCTTGGGCATGCTTTGGCTGCACCTATCTCCCCTGAAGAATCAGAGGTTAGTGACCGTAGAGCACCCTCAGGAGTACCTGGTACTGTGGCTGTCCTCAGTTCACCTGCTCCTGTGTATGTAACAGAGGAGGTTTTTTCCTCAGCTCTGGGAGGGCTGGAAGAGAGATTGTCAGCATTGATCGCTGCTTCCCTGTCGCAGGAAAAAAGCGCTCGATCTCCGTCTCCTCCCTCAGAGTGCCTGTTAGCGGAGCAACAGTCCCATACAGGGATCGACCTACCTGAAGGGGATCAGGATGAGGTTGATTCTGTTGTAGAGGAATCAACAGTGGAAGAGCCATTCTCAGCATCACATGCTGAAAGATTATGGGTTCAGTCCCTGACTAACATGGTCCGATCAGCATTTAAAATGCCCCTTGCGGAGCCATCATCCACTTCTGTCTCCTCGTTGGGGTCGCTAAAAGCTCCCCAGACTGTTTGTTCCTTTCCGATCCATCCTTTACTGGAAGGGCTCATTTACCAGGATTGGGAGCATCCTGATAAAATATTTACTCCTCCCAAGAGATTTCAAGTGGTCTATCCCATGGAGGATAAGTTCATCAAAAAATGGAGGGTCCCTACAGTGGACGCAGCCATCTCTTGTGTGAATAAATCACTGACATGTCCAGTGGATAATGTCCAAATGTTCAAGGACCCAATAGATAAAAAATTAGAGTCCTTATTAAAATCTGCTTTTGCTACAGCAGGCTTGGTGACACAACCAGCAGTGGCAGCTATTGGGGTCTGCCAAGCAGTGAAGGATCAGTTGAAACAGGTCTTAAGGGACTTGCCAGATCAGCAGGCTCTTGCCCTAGCTGATCTACCTAGAGCCTTATGCTTTGCGGTGGACGCTATAAAGGATTCAATCCATCAGGCCTCCCGCCTTACGCTGTCTGTAGTACATATGCGCAGGCTTTTATGGCTCAAAAACTGGTCTGCTGAAGCTCCCTGTAAAAAATTGCTGGTAAGCTTCCCATTTCATGGTGAACGCTTATTCGGGGAAGACCTGGACAAATATATCCAGAGAATTTCCAGCGGTAAAAGTACACTTTTGCCGGTTAAAAATAGAGTTAGAGGTCCCTCTTTTAAGAGGCCTGCTTCTCCAGTCCCTAGGACATCGGCTGTGAAACAGTTCCGACGGCCTCCTCGGTCAAATCCCGGAGGTAAAAATCAGGGACAATTGCAGGGTAACAAGAAGCCCTGGAGCAGGAGAGGTACAAAACCTCCCCCAAAGTCAAATGCATGAAGGGTTGCCCCCACTCAAGCGGGTGGGGGGGAAGACTTCAGTTGTTCACAGAGACCTGGCGGGACACGATCAGAGACAGATGGGTGCTCTCCGCAGTAAGTCTGGGATACAAATTGGAGTTAAAAGACTCCCCTCCTTCCCACTTTATAAGGTCAAACGTGCCAAGGGATCCCCAGAAGAGAGGATCCCTCCTGTTGGCACTAGAACAATTATTGCTCCAAGCAGTAATTATAGAGGTTCCCCTGGAAGAATGGGGGTTCGGGTTTTACTCAAACCTCTTTACAGTCCCGAAGCCAAACTGGGACGTGAGGCCCATATTAAATCTAAAAGGGCTAAACAAATTCCTACATATCAGGACTTTCCGGATGGAGTCGATCCGATCGGTGGCCACTGCCCTACAAGGGGAGGAATGGTTAGCCTCGATCGACATCAAAGATGCTTATTTGCACATTCCCATCTTTCCAGCCCACCAAAAATTTCTACGCTTTGCGGTAGAAGGGCGCCATTTTCAGTTCAGAGCCTTACACTTCGGTCTGGCCACAGCACCACGAGTGTTCACAAAAATTCTGGCCCCATTATTGGCCAATCTAAGAACACGAGGTGTAACGATAATGGCATATCTAGACGACTTGTTGCTGATAGACCACTCAGTGGAAAAACTAGAAGTGGTTGTTCACGAGACAATCAAGTATCTGGAATATCACGGTTGGATTATCAACCGAGACAAGTCAGCCCTAAAACCAGTCAAAAGTCTGGAATACTTGGGGCTAAGGCTGGATTCAGACCAGAGAAAAATTTTCTTGCCTCAAGAAAAGGGGTCGTCTTTGAGAGATTTGATCCACTTAGTGGGTACAAAAAGACAGCCATCCATACGCCTGTGCATGAGGCTGCTGGGAAAAATGGTGGCATCATTCGAAGCAGTACCCTACGGTCAATTCCATTCAAAGAATTTGCAAAGGGCCATACTGTCAGCCTGGAACAAAAAAGTTCAGGCCCTAGACTTGCCAATGTCCTTGTCCCCTTCCGTTCGCAAGAGCCTCCGCTGGTGGTTGGTTCCCCAGAATCTGGAAAGAGGGAAATCCTTCAGTCCGATTTCTTGGAAGGTGGTCACTACAGATGCCAGCCTTATAGGCTGGGGAGCAGTACTGGAGCAATGGTCTCTCCAGGGCAGATGGTCGGATGCAGAAAAGGCCCTGCCCATCAATCTCTTAGAGATACGAGCAGCCCGGTATGCCCTAGTAGCATGGACATCCAAACTCCAAGGGTCCCCTGTCAGAATTCAATCAGACAATGCCACAGCAGTGGCATATATCAATCATCAGGGGGGCACCAGGAGTCATGCAGCCCAGAGGGAAGTAAATTACATCCTGAAATGGGCAGAAAGATATGTCCCAGCCATATCTGTGGTATTCATTCCAGGAGTGGAGAATTGGAAGGCGGACTTTCTAAGTCGCCAACAATTATGCCCAGGGGGATGGTCCCTTCATCCCGAGGTTTTCCGGACAATATGTCAGCGGTGGGGAACACCGGATGTAGATCTGCTAGCATCCAGATTCAACGCAAAAGTGGACAGGTTTGTCTCTTGGACAAGGGATCCCCTAGCTTGCGGCTCGGATGCCCTAGTGTTCCCTTGGGATCAGTTCAAGCTGATATATGCATTCCCACCGCCACAATTGTTACCTCGATTACTCCGCAGAATCAGGGTAGAAAAGAAACCAGTGATTCTGGTGGCTCCAGCGTGGCCCCGAAGAGCATGGTACGCGGAGATTGTAAAGATGTCTGTGGGGAGTCCTTGGACCCTCCCACATCGTCCGGACCTGCTTTCGCAAGGACCGATATACCACCCTTCCTTACCAGCCCTAGGTTTGACGGCCTGGCTATTGAAGCCCACATTCTAAAAAAGAGAGGGCTCTCTAATTCTGTGGTATCTACCATGATCAATGCCAGGAAGCCGGTATCCAGGCAGATCTACTATAGAATCTGGAAGGCGTACATCGCCTGGTGTGAGGCCAAGAAATGGCATCCACGTAAATACGTAATAGGTAGGATTCTGGACTTCCTACAATGGGCTGTAGATAGGAAGCTTGCCTTGAGTACTATCAAGGGTCAGATTTCGGCCTTGTCAATATTTTTTCAAAGGCCCTTGGCTTCGCATTCACTAGTCAAAGCCTTTATACAAGGGGTGATGCGTATTAGTCCTCCGGTTAATATTCCCATATGTCCATGGGATCTAAACCTGGTTCTGTCGGTTCTACAGAAACAACCATTTGAACCATTACAGCATATTTCCTTGGTTCTTCTCACCAGGAAATTGATTTTTCTAGTAGCCATTTGTTCGGCTAAAAGAGTGTCGGAATTAGCAGCTATGTCCTGTAAAGAGCCATATCTGGTTATCCATAAGGACAGAGTAGTGTTACGTCCTCATCCAGCCTTTCTTCCTAAGGTGGTATCGAGGTTTCATTTGAACCAAGATGTGGTTCTTCCTTCTTTTTTCCCCAAACCTACTTCGGTAGAGGAAAAGTTATTGCATTCTTTGGATGTAGTAAGAGCAGTTAAAGCTTATCTAAAAGCCACTGCTCAGATTCGCAGAACGGATACTTTCTTTATTCTGCCGGAAGGCCCCAGAAAGGGTCAGGCAGCGTCAAAATCTACTTTAGCCAAGTGGATTCGACAGGTCATAATACAAGCCTATGGCTTGAGAAGGAGACCGCCTCCGTTCAAAGTTAGGGCGCACTCCACGAGAGCAGTTGGAACTTCATGGGCAGTGCATCACCAGGCCTCCCTGGCTCAAATCTGTAAGGCCGCAACATGGTCTTCAGTACACACGTTTACTAGGTTCTACCAGGTGGACGTTAGAAGTCAGGAGGATGTCTCCTTTGGGCGCAGTGTGTTGCAGGCCGCAAAAGATCCTCATGTCTGATAGCGCTCAGCTTATGTATGTGTATCCCCCCCCTCGTTGGGCATTGCTTTAGGACATCCCATTAGTAATGACTATGTCGCTCTGTGTCCCGTGATGTACGAGAAAGAAAATAGGATTTTTATAACAGCTTACCTGTAAAATCCTTTTCTTGGAGTACATCACGGGACACAGAGCTCCCGCCCCTCTTTAGGGACACTTATTGCTTTGCTACAAAACTGAGGTGCTCCCGGATGGGAGGGGCTTATATAGGGGAGGGTACTTCCGGTTTTGGAAGTTGCCAGTGCCAGCACCTGAAGGTATCTATATAACCCACATAGTAATGACTATGCCGCTCTGTGTCCCGTGATGTACTCCAAGAAAAGGATTTTACAGGTAAGCTGTTATAAAAATCCTATTTTTTTCCCCTAAATGTATTCTCTGCAATAAAGTAAAAAACCTCCTATTGTCAGCTCCCCTAACCCCCAATCCTCCCCAAATACTGTATATACAGTATCTCACAAAAGTGAAGACACCCCTCACATTTTTGAATTTTCTTATTATATCTTTTTATGTGACAACACTGAAGAAATTACACGTTGCTACAATGTAAAGTAGTGAGTGTACAGCTTGTAAATTTGCTGTCCCCTCAAAAAAAAACTCAACACACAGTAATTAATGTCTAAACCGCTGGCAACAAAAGAGTACACCCCTAAGTGAAAATGTTCAAATGATATATATTTTTTCAAATATAATTTTTTCATTAAACACCAGAAAAGGGCGAGGCCCCAACAGTACAAAAGAGATGTGAACATTTCAGTGACTGCAAAGACCATATACAGTGCATTAGATAAGTGCAAACAGGTTACATTTTCAGTTACATGACAGTTTAAAGCATCAGATCAGACACTCGTAGCTTAAGTGATGTTTGTTCACAAATATTAAATTCTTTGGGAACGTCAGGAGGTAAACCCTTAGTTCTTTTTCACATTTTCTAACAACCCAAACACTGTAGGTGCCTGGATTATATCAGGGTAAGGGGAAGAGACTCGGCTGAAAAGGAAGGGGGGGGGGGGAATTCAAATTATATCTTCTATCTCATCAGACCACAGGAAATGTTCCAGTAATCCATGTCCTTAGTCTGCTTGTCTTCAGCAAACTGTTTGCGGGATTTCTTGTGCACCATCTTTAGAAGAGGCTTCCTTCTGGCACAACAGCCATACAGACCAATTTGATGCAGTGTGCGGCGGATGGTCTGAGCACTGACAGGCTGACCCCCCACCCCTTCAACCTTTGCAGCAATGCTAGCAGCACTCATACGTCTATTTTCCAAAGACAACATCTGGATATGATGCAGAGCACGTGCACTCAACTTCTTTGGTCAACCATGGCGAGGCCTGTTCTGAGTGGAACCTGGCATTTGAAACCGCTGTATGGTCTTGGCCACCATGCTGCAGCTCAATTTAAGGGTCTTTGCAATCTTCTTATAGCCTGGGTCATCTTTATGAAGATCAACAATGCTTTTTTTTAGATCCTCAGAGAGCTCTTTGCCATGAGGTGCCATGTTGAACTTCCAGTGACCAGTATGAGCGAGTGAGAGCGATAACATCAAATTTAACACACCTGCTACCCATTTCACACCTGAGACCTTGTAACACTAACGAGTCACATGACACCGGAAAATGGCTAATTGGGTCCAATTTGGACATTTTCACTTAGGGGTGTACTCACTTTTGTTGCCAGCAGTTTAGACATTAATGGCTGTGTGTTGAGTTATTTTGAGGGGACAGCAAATTTACACTGTTATGCTTCATGTACACGGGACGTTTTTACAACCTCTCCTGAACTATTTAACTTGACAGGTAGTAACCCACTTTTAAAACGTCCGCTTTGCCGCGTTTACATGCCACGTTTAGCTGCGTTTTGCCGCGTTTGCGTTTTAGAAGCGTTTCTAAAAAATATGTATATATATATATTTTTTTTTTTAAACGAAAAACGCCTGTAAACGAAACGCGGGTTACTGCGTTTTGCCGCATTTAGAAGCATTTGGTGCTTGAAATGCCACTAAACTCAGCGTCTGAACTCATTTTTTTGCTTTTCAAAAAAAGCCTCTAAACTCAACTGCCTAAGCACTACTATAAACGACCCAGTGTACATGGACAGATAAGATAACATAGAGGAGAGTTCAGGAGCAGTTGAAAAAAATGCCCAACTGCTCCTAAACGTCTGTTTACCAGCAGCAGTGTACATGAGGCCTTATACAAGCTGTACACTCACTACTTTACATTGTAGTAAAGTGTAATTTCTTCAGTGTTGTCACATGAAAAGATATAATAAAATATTTACAAAAATGTGAGGGGTGTACTTACTTTTGTGAGATACTGTACCTCCTTACTGGACTAATTGAGAGCAGTGGGGTAGCCATTGGCTCCTCTTGTTGTCAATCAAATCTATCTACGATGAGCTGCACTGTGTGTGTGTCAATGAAAAACTGATCAAAACGGTTGTGTGAAATAGGTCCAAAAAAAATAAAAAATAGTTGGGATATAGGTGGCTTTATAAAGTGGAACTCCTATCGGTGATATTTGACTAGAGACCACAATCAAGCCATGCACTTGTCACCTTTTAGCCTAGGTTCACACTGACAGCGGGATTAAAATTGTACGAGTTCAGCTGATTTCAGACCCACGTGTCAGTGTGACTTTGGGAGCGATTTCGGGGACATCTGTGCAGATTCCTCCACAGATGTCTATACAAATCGCACCCTGAAGTCGCCAAAAGTAGTACAGAAATGACTTTAGGGAATCGGTGTGGCGTTGCACCGCTTCGGTCAGTGTCATTGCCGGTAATAGGCGCCGATTTGGCATGCGATTTGACATGTCAAATCGCATGCCAAATCTCATCAAGGTGAACTTAGGCTTAATCCTAGAAAGCTATCACTGCTGAAAATGTGTTTTTTCTTATCCAAGAGACTTTAGACAAAGCAGTATGTTTCTTTTGCTGCAGGGCTGTCTGATATTTTGTTAATCTTCTATGTTACAGCACATTCCCCAACTACAATTAAAATGTTGACACCTGGCTCGACTGGGCTGATTAGGCTTTGATTCCCTGTAATTATACGTTATCGCTTCCATCCAGTGGCAATATTACCTTCTGTACTGTACGATAACACTTATTAATTTAATAAAAGAAATCCATTCACAGGCAATTTTAGATGTAACACCTTGGAAACAGTGCATTAACCAATTTCCGTATGCATCAGAAGGCCTTTCTTGTCATTTAATCAGGATGGGCTGATTACAAAGCTGGGCTATGTCAGAAGCTAATTAAGAAAAACAAATTCCAGGCATTACTGCTGCGGCTGTTGTACTGGTTTTCTATGGAATGTAAGGTTAATGTATAAACTCCATTGTAAGGCTCCATGCACACTGGGCTTAAAAAAAAACGTCTGTTCTCTCTGGAGTAAGACACTCCTATAGAGCATTTTTTGTTCAAAGTTACGGAGAGTTTTACGTTTTTTTTTTTTTTCTGCCTCCAAGCTCCAATCAGAAGCGTGAACCAGAAGGGTTTTTTTTTCTGCCTCTAAACGTTAAACTCAAAATATGCCTATAAACGTCCTAATGTGCATGGACACATAGGATAACATTGAGCTGCTTCTACAGGCAGAGCACAAAACTCCTGTAGAAGCAACGTTTTTTATGCCAGTGTGCATGGAGCCTCAGCTCTTCAGCCTTTAAGAGAAATTTGTACATGTAAATTGGGCTTTAGGTTGTTAGCATTTATTTTTTCCATTATATTGAAAAATAATTCCATACAGCAAGTCATGAGGTCCTCTCAGTTTGTGCTCAAGCCACTTCTGCTGTCCTTTTCTTCTGAGTAGGACTCCAGCTTCTTGTCACCTGACCCTATGCTGTAAATTCACAAACTGGCAAAGCACACTACAAGTCCCAGCTTTCCATATCCAATGACGGTAGTATCAATGAGATTCACTCCAATCGGAATCCTAATTCAATCAGAAGGATAGTCAGAGAATATGACAGGAGGATCCTGCAGCTTCCACAGGAGATCTGGGATAATCTAAAGCAGCTCAAGCAACGAGAAAACAGGAGCGTGGCATCCTCATTAGCATAACAGTAATTATTATTTATTAAAAGAAAAAAAAATGGCACACTAAGAGCCGGTTTCACACAGGGGCAACACGACTTCCAGCGCGACTTTGGGAGGCAACTCAGACATGAATTGAGCATGAATCACAGCGCGACTTGGGGCGACCTCAGCGCGACTTGTGGTGATTTACAACACAACTTAAAGTCGCCTCCAGGACAGGAGACATTCCAGTGGTCAATAAAACAAGAATCAGCTCTGAGGGGGGAGGGAGGGAGGGGTTTGCCTGAGAAATGTAGGTTCTCTAACTGGAAAGTTGCTTCTGTTAAGACAGGGGATCCGACTTCTGAGCGACTTCCATTGAAATCAATGGGTACAGGTCGCCTAGCAGTCACCTAGAAGTTGGATTGAAGTAGTACATGAACCTTTTTTGAAGTCGGAGCGACTTCAGTCGTGTACATAAAAACTGCTCCATTCACTTCAATTATTTTTAAAAATAGCACGACTTGGGGCGACCAGAAGTCGCGTCCGGAGTCGCCCCTGTGTGAACCGGGTCTCATGCCGCGTACACACTATCGGTTTTCCCCTTGGAAAAAGTCAGATGTGAGTTTTGGACGGAAATTCAGACCGTGTATGCGCTCCATCGGACTTTTTCTGTCGGAATTCCCGCCAGCAAAAGTTTGAGAGCAGGTTCTCTCTTTTTCCGAAGGGAAGAATTCCTATCGGAAAATCCAATCGTCTGTAGCAATTCTGACGCGCAAAATTCCGACGCGTGCTCGGAAACAAATCGAACGCATGCTCGAAAGCACTGAACTTAATTTTCTCGGCTCGTTGTAGTGTTGTACGTCACCGTTCTTGAAGGTCGAATGTTCAGAGAACGGAAAAGATGTGCAACTAGTGCACGGGGAATGGCCCCTTAGGACTTTTTAGGCAGAAAAAAATAATATAGGAAGTAGAAATATGAAATGAATGTTCAGAGAACTTTTGGGTGACCGTGTGTATGCAAGCCAAGCTTGGGCGGAATTCCGTTGGAAAAACTGAAAAAAAAAAATTCAGACGGGAAGTCCGATCGTGTGTACGCGGCATTACAGGTAAAATTCTTGGAAATCCGCAGGAGTGGTAGCAATCACCAAGGTTGAGACAAAGCAAGGCTGTATACAGCAAACGGCAACTCCAGATCCCCTGGTCAGCAGCACAGGGACTCGCTCTGACAGGTGTCAAAAAGCTGCCAATAGACCGCGTCCAGTGCCACTGCCTAATGCCTCATGGTAACCTCTTTGTGCTGGTGGAAAGAGGGGGGTGGTAAAAACAAGACATTAGGCAGTGACACTGGGCACTGCTTAGATACCTCCAGCCATGTTTTTTTTTTTTTTTTTTTGTGTGGATGGGGAATCAAATGATTTGCTGTGGGCTGAACAAGAGAAATCCTTAATGTGTATGGCTAGCCTTTAGTTTCTTTAAAAGCAAACCGTTTCTTTGCCCTGATAAAGCAAAGCATATCTTTGCTTTTATATTCCCTTTGAGGCACTGACTATCAAGCCTGCAGCCAGTGAAGGCAGCATGAAATCAAAACTCTGGTTTTTGGTCAATGACTCAAAACATGCTGAAGTCATGAGATGAGCAAGACAGGCGGGCATCTCGTTTTTTAGAAGGAGATATCAACTATGGCTGGCTCCATATTTTTATCAACATGAATATTGTTTCCCTGAAGATAGTTGGTACCCACATCACGCTTTATTCCCCTTTCATTGACACAAACACGTAGGTTTGCCTAATACAAGCTTGCATGTTTCTAGATTGATCTTTCATTAGGATGATTGTTCAGCGGCTGGGTTGTGCACGCACAGCCAGCTGCCATTTAATGCATTTTATGTATTGTTCCTCTGGGCAGTAGAGCCTAATGCCTAAAGAGCGTCTGCCTCTCTCTCTGCTCCAAGTATTCTGCTTGCCCATATGTCTGACACAAAGTTAACACGTGCAAAGGAATTTAGACAAGGCCTGGAAACAGATGTGCTTGGTGTTGGCGAGAAATGTCAGAGGTGCAGAAGAGTCATAATCACCCATCCACTAAAAGCACACCCAACCTTTTCTCTGGAGTTCTCCTTTAATGCACTTTGTTCTTTAGAAAACTGTAGTCCTTACTTGTATATGGTAAAACTATTATGTGAGGAAGTAAAATATTCTGCACATCAAGGTAAAATCTTTCTTTGAAATAGCGATTTCCGTAAGCTGCAAACACTTTTCCAATATGTTTTAATGCTTTATACCTTCTTTTATTGTCGGTCTCAGTAGAGAGTACATAAAGTACCTCTGATGCTTTTAAAATACAGATGGCGTCCTGTAATCCCAAGTGTAAGAACAGACTTCACTTTTCCAACTTGGATTGTGTTATTTTTTTTCTCTCCTTTCCTTTGGTTCATGGCAGACGTTGACAGATCAGAAGAAATTTTCACAGCTTGATGCTGCTGGATTCCTTTCTTGCATGAAAAAAAAAACATCTGGAGCAAAACCAGTGAATTTTACCAAAGGGCTCCACTAAAGTGCTCATGCATCTGTCGTGGTAACATTTGTGCCACTGCAAACTCTGCTGGTAATTGCTTTGTTTTCACATGTTGCTGCTGGCTCTACAGACAGATTTCTCCCTAGCTCTCTTTCTGTATTTGTGTGTGTGTGTGTGTGTATACATACATGCATACCATACAGTATCTCACAAAAGTGAGTACACCCCTCACATGTTTGTAGATATTTTATTATATCTTTTCATGTGACAACACTGAGGAAATTACACTTTGCTACAATGTAAAGTAGTAAGTGTACAGCTTGTATAACAGTGTCAATTTTCTTTCCCCCTTAAAATAACTCAACACACAGCCATTGTCTAAACCGCTGGCAACAAAAGTGAGTACACCTTTAAGTAAAAATGTCCAAATTGGGCCCAAAGTGTCAATATTTTGTGTGGCCATTATTATTTCCAGCACTGCCTTAACCCTCTTGGGCATGGAGTTCACGAGAGCTTCACAGGTTGTCACTGGAGTCCTCTTACACTCCTCGATGACATCACGGAGCTGGTGGATGTTGGAGACTTTGCGCTTTCCCACCTTCCATTTGCGGATGCCCCACAGATGCTCAATAGGGTTTAGGTCTGGAGACATGCTTGGCCAGTCCATCACCTTTACCCTCAACTTCTTTAGCAAGGCAGAGGTCGTCTTGGAGGTGTGTTTGGGGTCGTTATGTTGGAATAATGCCCTGCGGCCCAGTTTCCAGAGGGAGGGGATCATGCTCGGCTTTAGTATGTCACGGTACATGTTGGCTTTCATGGTTCCCTCAATGAACTGTAGCTCCCCAGTGCCGGCAGCACTCAAGCAGCCCCAGACCATGACACTCTGACTGTGGGCAAGACACACTTCTCTTTGTACTCCTCACCTGGTTGCTGCCACACACGCTTGACACCATCTGATTCAAATAAGTTTGTCTTGGTCTCATCAGACCACAGGACATGGTTCCAGTCTGCTTGTCGTCAGCAAACTGTTTACGGGATTTCTTGTGCATCATCTTTTAGAAGAGGCTTCCTTCTGGGACGCCAGCAATGCAGACCAATTTGATGCAGTGTGCGGTGTATGGTCTGAGCATTAACAGGCTGACCCCCACCCCTTCAACCTCTGCAGCAATGCTGGCAGCACTCATAAGTCTATTTCCCAAAGATAACCTCTGGATATGACGTTGAGCACGTGCACTCAACTTTTTCCACATATTGTTATGTTATAGCCTTATTCCAAAATCGATTATATTAATTATTTTCTTCAATATTCTACAAACAATTCCCAATAATGACAAGGACAAAGAAGTGTTTGAAATCTTTGCAAATTTATTAAAAATATAAAAACAAAAAAAAATGATATAAGTGAATACTTTTTGCATGCACTTGTACTGCATCTTTCCAGGCCTTAGATGTGAGGGCTACATTCATTTAACATTTTTAGCCTTTTTTACGTTACCCTGGATACATGCCAGTAGCACACTTCCTGCCCTAAGAGGTTTGACTACAAACACCTTTACCTTTCTTCATCTCTATATCATAGAGGGGAGATGCTCCATAGTTTACAGAACAGAACTGGTGAGAACTGATAACATTGTTTGGACTTTCAGGCATATGTACAGGGTGTTACAAAATAACAAGCTTTTTGGCAAGAACATGAAGTCCTTAAATGGGCTTCATGCTCCTAGGGACAACTATTATTGAAATGGGTGTGCATTGTAAATGTAGGGCTCACTGTCCCAGTTTTAATACTTTGCACTGTGCCACTCATAAGCCATTTCACCGATCAAATGACAGCCAGATTGTGTATACCAGTGGTTCTCAACCTCAGTCCTCAAGTACCCCCAATGGGCCACGTTTTTAGGTTTTCCTTTACTTTGCACAGCTACTTTAAATCAATATCAAAGACATGGTATTGATAAGAGCTATTTTATCGAAGGGAAGTTCCCAAAACATGGCCCTTTGGGGGGTAATTGAAGTCTGAGATTGAGAACCACTGGTGTATACCATATACCCAACACAGCTTCTTACTGGATCAGTAGCAGCACTGCAACCTATTAGCATTTTTTTTCCAGGGAAGCAGATTACCTAAACTAGGCATCCAGAAAATGTTTTCTCTACCTGCCTTGCTTTAATAATGGTGTTATGCTATGTGTATGTGTTTCCAACAACACCACCAATGCACCATCTTGGCTACATGACTATTCCATGAACTGCAGAAAATTCTTGAATGTGTACGGAGAAGTGCACGATTCAAAAGTTCACTCACTAAAATAACTATTTGAAATATTTAATGGTTAAGAGTATCCGCTACAACGCGTTTAAGGAGAACAAAACCAATCCCTTTTTCCAGACTTGAGCAGTTGGTGTTAATAAAATGGCAACAGAATGCACAAAGGGACCGGTGTTTAAGGTTTAATGAAGACTAGCATCTCCTGACAGCACTGTAGCCAGCCTACTCTGTACACATTCAAAAATCAACTTTATGACGAATGCTTCCTTGTGTTACTGCCAAAGATATAGCAGCCTAGGACCAGAAAGGGGTCCACCTACACTAGACTTCAAGCATGGATTTGCTTCTTTTAAGGATTAATCACTTTACAGTAAATTCATCTGGAGCAATTTTTACTACTTTTGGTCCAGCGCTATCACAAATACAGGCATGAACTACAGAAAAGTTCTGTTGGTTAATTGGAGCAGATTTGCCCAGACATTACATACTAAGGAGGAGTGGGAACATACAAGTCCTCGTGTATTTTAATGCTTCGAAATGTTTATGGGTGGAAAAGCCACCAGAAAGCTTTTTTTTCTCTAATTACATTGGAGTTATCCAATATGGTCTGTTTAAATGCAAATAGTGCCTGGTGGAGTGCTTATTTAAGTTTTAATAAAGAACTATTTAACAGTATGTAGTTCCAGATATAGTCCCAGGAGTTTAAAAACTTGTCCTATCGATCAACATTATAATAAAATCACAGTGTGACCATTTTTAGGTGGGCATGTTTTTTCTAAGTGAAAACCTGTTAAAAGTAACTTGATGAATTTGTTGTAGCTCTTTGCAAAGCCATTTGCACACAAAACTGATCCCAACCCTTTCCTTAACCACTTCCCTACCCGCCCATATTCAAATGATGTCCACAGATGGGATCTCCCATCCTAGGTGGACGTCATATGATGTCCTGGGCTTTGTGGGGGATATCTGAATGATGCCTGCAGCTAGAGGCATCATTCAGATATCCTTCTATTCTGCCGGCGATTCTGCGCACAATAAGAATGATCATAGCGGCAGTTCCACCGCTTAATCGTTCTTATAGGCGGCGGAAGGGGACATCCCCCCCCTCCCGCCGCCATCCGGTGCTTCTTCGGGCTCTCCCGTGCCATTGGGGGCCCGGAGAATGAATCGTCCAGCGCAGGATAGGAAGCATAGAGATGACTGGAGACCAGATGGTCACCAGTCATCTCTATGACCGTCGGAGGCCTGGGCACGATGTGATGACGTCACGCCCGGGTTCTCAAAAGTAAACAAAGCCGCCATTGCGGCTAGTAAGCATGAGATCGGTGACATTTTGTTCACAATCTCATGCTTTCCAGCCTGGAGGAGAGATGTGGGGTCTTATTGACCCTGCATCTCTCCATAAAGAGGACCTGTCACACACCATTCCTATTACAAGGGATGTTTACATTACTTGTAAAAGGAATAAAAGTGTTATTTATTTTATTTTTTTTAAAGTGTAAAAATAAAAAAAATTAAGTAAAAAAAAAAATGAAAACGCCCCTGTCCCCGGTAGCTCGCGATCAGAAGCGAACGCACACCTAAGTCCCGCCCACATATGTAAACACCGTTCAAACCACATATGTGAGGTATCGCCGGGTGCGTTAAAGCGTGTGCAACAATTCTATCACTAGACCTCCTCTGGAACTCTAAACTGGTAACCTGTAAACATTTTCAAAGCATCGCCTATGGAGATTTTTAAATACCGAAATTTGGCGCCATTCCATGAGTGTGCGCAATTTCAAAGCGTGACATGTTGGGTATCTATTTACTTGGGGTAACATCATCTTTCATATTTTACAAAAAAATTGGGCTAACTTTACTGTTTTTTGTTATTTTTTTAATTCATGAAACCATTTTTTTTCCCCAAAAAAGGCCGTTTGAAAAATTATTGCGCAAATACCGTGCAAGAAAAAAAGTTGCAATGACCGTCATTTTATTCCCTAGGGTGTCTGCTAAAAAAAACATATATAATGTTTGGGGGTTCTGAGTAATTTTCGAGCAAAAGAATGATGATTTGTACATGTAGGAGAGAAGTGCCAGAATAGGCCCGGTATTGAGGTGGTATAAAAAGCCCGGTGTTGAAGTGGTAAATGGGACACATTCAGATTTATACTATTTTACATCTGATTCAGAGTTAACTTGCTCGAAAAAACACCTTCCCGTGCCTGCCATGTATTTTATATTTCTTGTATTCGTATTTTCTCTTTACCTTACTATTTTTGGTTTATTAGATTTATTTATTATTTTGATTTATTAGAGAGTTTGTAATAGCCTTGACTCACTCTGAACTACTGAATAAATTTGACATGATGGGATTATATAGTTTTCCATGATGGTGTTGTGGGTGACTTGCTCAGCAGCAAAGTGTCAATGAAATTATGTTAAATTGTTGGCTACAATGCTTTTGAGGCTTTGGGACTCACTGTGGCAGGAAAACATCACTTTAACTGCTGTCGTTCTTGCAGCAAGGCATCACCATAGTAACAACATTTCTATCTATCCCTAGTCAAGTAACACTATTGTCAAAACCAGGTACCTGATTCCCCCCCTCCCCGTAAGATGCCAAATCTGGCAGCGGGGGGGGGCGAAGGCAGACAAGCGGAGCTTCCACTGTAATAAAAAAAGCACTTTTTCTCTTATCTTCCATGGACTGACACAGCTCTAATATTGAAACACGTGGGTATATGCAGAATGTTAGATGTTAGAAACATACATTCTAGAAAAAAAACAGAGCTGAACAGCCCCGCCTAGGGGGGCGGTTCCTCCAGACATAACCCTCCTACCTGCAGCTAGCAGCCTCAGTTTTTTTCTGCCTAGCAGAAGGAGAAGACATGGCTCTCTCAGGAACGTCTCCTGGAGGATTTTATTTTTATTCCTTTGGGAATTTTATTTCATTTATTTTTGAGACCTTCAATCAAATGTTGGCTGGGCAACAGGTTGGGTACACTGGTATCCTCGTAGTCTTCCCTGTCCGACCATCGAGCGTGCTGATCCTCGCCTTGTTTGCGTGAGACTCAGTTCACGACATGCCCCATGACTCCAGGGGTGGCCGGGTGGCTTTTATGCTCCCACGGTCCTCACAAGATTGAACAGTGCCTGCTGTAACTTTCGCGGTGGAACGGGCCGACAGCTACTCAGTACTACTCTGTGATAGGTCTGTCTGAAACAAGCCAGTGGGTCCCTATGGGACGGGTAAGTAGTCTCTCCTGCTTCAGGTGAGTACACGCTGGCTGTGTTTCTTTATGTGGGGGGTTCTCCCTGTCTCCCCCTGTTATGCTGCTTTCTGCACCTTGTACTGGCGCTGTGCTGTGTGGGGGTACTTGGGGGTCACTCTGGCCTGGCGGCGGGCGCTCATGTCTGTGTGCTGGGGCTGTGAGGTGTAAGTGTTTGGAGAAGCCACTAGCTGGCATGGCTTTTACTGTTTAAGCTGCGCTCGGCGGCCATCTTGCCGCGGATCAATAGCGCTGCTTACACGCGGCTGGCGGGTATTTTCTTGAAGCCGCAGCGCTTTGACTTTCGGTTTTGGCCTCTATTGCCACTGTTGCGGCGCAAATCTCCTCACACTCTCCTCAGGCTTCACTCGCGCTGGCAGGGCGGTGCCATACAGCAGAGCTGAGCGGTCCTTACAAGGGTTGGTGAGTCCTCTGGGTATCCCCTCCTCAGCCTCAGCACAGCCAGTGGGTGGACTGTATTATTCACTTTATAGTGTATAAGGTCTCAGAGGCTGGCAAATATGGAGTCTGGCTCACCTGCTTCCCCACTCTTGTCAGAGGCAACTGGCAGTGCTCCAGCACCTGCGGTCCCTATGGACCAGTTGTCTGCAGTCCTGGGAAAAAAAATTTTTGTCAGGATGGAAGCGGTGTGCGAGCAAGGGAGCTATAAAGCACCCTCTCCCCACATGGGGAGTGCTCTGATTCAGATATGGGCCTAGCTGCTGCTGCTCAGGACCCTAGCTCTGAATATTTTAATGTTTTTGAACAGGACATTCCTTGTGAGGAAGACTCCAGTTCTGAGTCAGTAAATGACAGGGCGCTTGTAAGTGAACTCATTGATGCTGTGAGGGACACTCTCAAGCTGGATGCTGTGGTACCTCACAAGCTTTTCTATTACACAGCTTCCTCACTGTTTTCCTCACACACTGCGTCGAGAGCAGCATGGATGATAGTGGTACACAGGGGGGGGGGGGCAGTTTATTAATTTTATTCATTTATTTTTATAGTCCCTGTGAGCCTTATGTGTGATAACTCTGAGGCAACAACAGGGTCTCTGCACCTGTGGTTTCCCGCCATTTCCTGGGGAACGCTCTGACAGGACTACGGTCTGCGGTGTCAGAGGTTACCTTTTACCTGCATACTGCTTCGGCAGCACATTTAAGCAGGTTGGAATGATAACGGAGAAGATTATGCGCCTCGGCGCCATAATTAAAACTTATCTTATATCTCTACACTGGATACATTCACAGTGTATGTATGAGTTATTGATCTCTGTGTCTGCGTGTGTGTTTCATCCCACGTTCCAATGCTGTGTCTTCAGTGCCATACACGATAAAAACATACACAATATGTTTATACACGACTCTAAATACATTCACAGTATATGTATGTATTATACTCTCTGGGTCAGCGTGGGTGTCCTCCGGGTGCTCCGTTGTCCTCTCACGGTATCTGCGCTTCGGCTCTCTGCACAGTATAAACATGTTTATTGCACATGCTATAAATACTTAAAGTATGTGAAAGCTGTCTGCGTGGGTTTCCTCCGGGTACTCCGGTTTCCTCCCACGCTCCAAGGGTAATGCACAGCATAACCATGTGCAATATGTTCACATGCTATCATTCCTACACGGTATCTGTGTGCTGTCTGCGTGGGTTTTTTCCGGGTGTTCGGGTTTCCTCGCTCGCTCTGACGGTATGGGCGCCTTTGGCTCTCTGCTCAGTTTAAACATGTTCCATATGTTTATCACGCATACTAGAATACCTACGTGGTATGTGTATGCAGTCTGAAACTTCTGCGATTTGATTATCCACATGCTAACATACCTACACGGTATGTGTGTGCAGTCTGCGTGGGTCTCCTCCGGGTCCTCCGGTTTCCGCCCACGCTACATGACATGCGCGCCTTCGGTGCCATACACAGTATAAACATACATATTATGTTTATACACAACACTAAATACATTCACAGTAGATGTTTGTATTGTATTCTCTGAGTCTGCGTGGGGTTCCTCCGGGTACTCCGGTTTCCTCCCACGCGCCAGCGGTGTGCGCGCCTTCGGCGCTATGCACATATAGACATGTTCAAAATGTTTATCACACATACTATAGTACCTACACGTTATGCGTATGCGGTTTGCGTGGGTTTCATCCGGGTGCTCTGGTTTTTTCCCCCGCGCTACAATGGTGTGCGCATTTTCAGCGCTATGCACGGCATAAACATGTGCAATTTGTTTATTCGCATGCTAACATGCCTACACGGTTGTGTACGCAGTCTGCGTGGCTGGTTTCCGCCTACGCCCCAATGATGTGCGCGCCTTCATCGCTGGCACAGTATAAACGTGTTTAATATGTTTATCCACACATACTAAACTACATACGCCGTATGTGGTTGTACTATGCTCTTTGGGGCTCCCACGCTCTAATTGCGCGTTTTGAGGCAATACACAGTATAAACTATGTGTTTGTGCAATCAGCACTTATCAATGGAGCAGAGGCGCTGGCTTGTACTGTGTTCGCCATGCTGAGGTTAGCGTTACACCCGGTAGTGGCTGCGTCTCTGGCTCAATGACTGGGCAAAAGCATCTGCTTCATCTATCAGTCGACCAGCAGGTGCACTGCAACTGCTTTAGCCTCTAGGGTCTCTGTGTCCGGGGTGGGTCTGCACCACCTGTAGAGGCTGAGTTACTGGTCCTCTGACCGAGTTTCTAGGGAAGCTCTGTCAGGTTGCCTTTCTTGGCCAACAATTGAGGCACCCCGTATGCCGGGGCCTCCCTTCTCCGATACATTGCGGGATCTCCTTGGGTTTATCTGCAGGACGGTTCTGTCGGCCGGGTGCATTCCAGGGGAAGGGTCCTTACGTCAGGAGGTGTTTTCACCTCCTTTACCGGAGGTGGAGCACCGGATGTGGACCTTTTTGGTCTCTCGACTCGCAAGATGTAGAGATTCGTGGCCAGGTCCAGGGATCCCTGGGCAGACGCGTTGGTGGCCCGTGGGGGCAGTATCGCCTGATGTATACTTACCCTCCGCTACTGTTGTTGCCTCGCCTGCTTTGCAGAGTAGTGGTTGAGGCCATTCCGGTGATCCTCATTGCTCCGGGATGGCGACATTGGTACGCCTATCTAGTTCGGCTAGTCGCAGACGTTCCTTGGTGGCTGCCTATTTGGGTGGACCTTCTGTCTCATGGTCCCATACCTCACCCTGCTTTACAGTCCTTGGCTTTGGCACGGCTGTTAAAGCCAGGTGCTGAGGGACCGAGGTCTCTCGGATTCGGTCATCTCATCTATGTTGTGGGCACGGAAATCTTCCTCCAGAAAGATCTATCACCATACCTGGAAGGCTTACATCGCTATGTGCGAGGAGCTTGATGGTGTCCACAGACGTGTTCCGTTCCCAAGATTTTGCTGTTCTTACAGCGTGGTGTGACTCAAAAGCTGGCCTTGCGTACCATCGATGGTCGGATTTCAGCCCGGGCTGTCTTTTTCAACGACCGCTAGCGGGCCGTTCCTTGATTAGCACCTTTGTGCAGGGGGTTCGCCATGTGATCCCCCCTGTCAAGCCTCCTCCCCCTCCTTGGGATCTGAATTTGGTGTTCTCGGTTCTCCAAGGACATCCCTTTGAAAATATCAAGGATATTCCTCTCTTGACCTTGTCCCAGAAGGTGGCTTTCTTAATGGCCATTACTTCTGTTTGAAGGGTGTCTGAGTTGGCGGCCTTGTCCCGCAAGTCGCCTTACTTGGTCCTTCATAAGGATCAGGCGGTGTTGCGCTCACGACCATCTTTCCTTTCAAAGGTGGTCTCGGCCTTTCACCTTAATGAGGACATTGTTCTTCCGTCCTTATGTCCACACCCATCGCATCCCTGAGAGTTTGCGCTTCATACATTGGATGTGGTACGAGCCTTACGGGTGTACCTGTCTGCTACGGTTTCCATTTGGAAGGCTGACTCACTGTTTGTGTCTGTCTCTGGTCCAAAACAGGACCAAGCGGTGTCATCTGACACCTTTTCTAGGTGGATCAGACAGACCGTTATACAGGCCTATGCCCTTAAGGGGCGGGCGCCTCCCTTTCCGGTTACGGCGCATTCCACCAGGGTAATTGGTGCTTCCTGGGCTTTCTGACATCAAGCGTCGGTTGCACATATGTGCAAGGCGGCGACCTGGTCGTCCGTTCATACCTTGTCTAAGTTCTACAAGGTTGATGTGGCTGCATCTTCGGATGCTTCCTTCGGCCGCAAGGGTTGCAGGCCGCTGTTTAAAGTTGCAACTCCTCCGTTGAGGAGTTCTGCTTGTTTGGAGTGGAGTTTGTTTTTTCCTTTACTACTGCTCCCACCCTTTTCTGATACTGCTTTGGGACGTCCCACGTGTTTCAGTATTAGAGCTGTGTCAGCCCATGGACGATAAGAGAAAATGTGATTTTTGTACTCACCGTAAAATCCTTTTCTCTGATGTCCATGGACTGACACAGCACCCACCATTCTTTAAGGTTTGTACTGCTTTGTTACGAACTGAGGCTGCTAGCTGCAGGTAGGAGGGTTATGTCTGGAGGGACCGCCCCCCTGGGTGGGGCTGTTCAGCTCTGGTTTTTTCTAGAATGTATGTTTCTAACATTCTGCCTAGATCTTCTCCTGCGAGTAGGGACATATACCCACGTGTTTCAGTATTAGAGCTGTGTAAGTCCATGGACGTCAGAGAAAAGGATTTTACGGTGAGTACAAAAATCCTATTTTTTGGCGTGGGGGTTCCCCTTAAAGTCCAAGGGGGAACCCCACACCAATTTTTTTTTCCATTTTGGCAGGGTTACCCTTCATCGTCGGCACACAAGTTGCACCGCAAGTTGGATCATAATACGACTTCTGGTGCGAGTTCTATTTAAATCAATGGGCTCCCATAGGGAACCATTGATTTTTTGAATAGAGCCAGAGAACCACCGAACGAGGCTTAACGCTCTTTTACAGCGTTATCCCTCGTTTAACACCTTTTACCGGCGTCTGGCATTTCCAGGACTGCTCTTGAACGTGATTTTAGGGCGTTCAGAAAACAGCCCATAAACTCCACTGCTGATAAACATCCAAAAATGTCCATGTGTGCATGGACACATAGGATAACATAGAGTGGAGTTTATGGGCTTTTTTAAAAAAAAAAACGCCCAAACTCCAAAAAACTGCCGTTTTATGACCTCCAGTGTGCATGGAGCCTAAAGGGAAAATGTAACCACTTTAGCCCCGGACCATTTGTCAGCCTAAGGACCAGAGGTCTTTTTACAATTTCGCACTGCGCTGATTTAACTGGTAATTGCGCGATCATGAAAAAAAAAGATATTTTCTACTTTTTGTTATAGGAAAAATCGAATAAACTCAATTTTAGTCATACTTTTAGGCCAAAATGTATTCAGCCACATGTCTTTAGTTAAAAAAATGTCAATAAGTGTCTATTGGTTTGCGCAAAAGTATAGCATCTACAAACTCTAGGGTACATTTTCTGGAATTTACACAGCACTTAGTTTATGACTGCCTCTCATTTCTTGAGGTGCTAAAATGGCAGGGCAGTACAAACCCCCCCCCCAAATTACCCCATTTTGGAAAGTAGACACCCCAAGAAAATTGCTGAGGCATGTTGAGCCCATTGAATATAAAAAAAATTTGTCCCAAGTGATTGAATAATGACAAAAATTTTTTTTTTTTTAAAAGTAGTCACTAAATGATATATTGCTCACACATGCCATGGTTATATGTGGAATTGCACCCCAAAATACTTTTAGCTGCTTCTCCTGAGTACAGGGATACCACATGTGAGACTTTTTGGGAGCCCAGTTGAGTACGGGACCCCGAAAACCAAGCACCGCCTTCAAGATTTCTAAGGGCATACATTTTTGATTTCACTCCTCACTACCTATGACAGTTTTGAAGGCCATAAAATGCCAAGATGGCACAAACCCCCCCAAATGACCCCATTTTGGAAAGTAGACACCCCAAGCTATTTGCTGAGAGGCATGTTGTGTCCAAGGAATATTTTATATTTTGCCACAAGTTGCGGGAATATGACAAACTTTTTTTTTTGCAGAAAGTTGTCACTAAATGATATATTGCTCACACATGCCATGGGCATATGTGGAATTACACCCCAAAATACATTCTGCAGCTTCTCCTGAGTACGGGGATACCACATTTGTGGGACTTTTTGGGAGCCTAGCCGCGTACGGGACCCCGAAAACCAAGCACCGCCTTCAGGCTTTCTAAGGGTGTAAATTTTTGATTTCACTCCTCACTGCCTATCACAGTTTCGGAGGCCATGGAATGCCCAGATGTCACAAACCCCCCAAATGACCCCATTTTGGAAAGTAGACACCCCAAGCTTTTTGCTGAGAGGCATGGTGAGTATTTTACGCATTTGTTTTTGAAAATGAAAATGAAGAAATAAAAAAATTTTTTTTTTTTTAAATTTTCAAAACTTTGTGACAAAAAGCGAGATCTGCAAAATACTCATATATTTTTTGAAAGCAAAGGCCCTACAGATTAAAATGGTGGGTGTTGCATTTTTTTTCCACACAGTATTTGCGCAGCGATTTTTCAAACAAATTTTTTTTTTTGCTTTTTCTGCACAAAATGCATGCACAGTGTTTTTCCATGTGTGCCAATGGCTCTAGTTGGCTCTAGTTCACACCATGCAGTCAGTTTCCGGTCAGTTTCTGCACCGGGAACTGACCGGAAACTGACTGCATGGTGTGAACTAGAGCCAACAAGAGCCATTGGAATACATGGAAAACACTGCATGCATTTGTAGTGCAGAAAAAAATGCGTACGGAACTGCATCTGGTGTGAACTGGCCCTAAAACACACTATATTGCCCAAATGTTTGATGAAATAAAAAAGATGATCTTAGGCCGAGTACATGGATACCAAACACGACATGCTTTAAAATTGCGCACAAATGCGCAGTGGCGACAAACTACATACATTTTTAAAAGCCTTTACAGGTTACCACATTAAATTTACAGGGGAGGTCTACTGCTTAAATTACTGCCCTCGATCTGACCTTCGCGGTGATACCTCACATGCATGGTGCATTTGCTGTTTACATATGACGCCAGACCGATGCTTGCGTTCGACTTTGCGCGAGAGCAGGGGGGGGGATAGGGGTGCTTTTTTTTTTTTTTTAACTATTCCCTCCATTTTTTATTTTTTTTTTAGAATTTTTATTATCTCAGGGAATGTAAATATCCCCTATGATAGCAATAGGTAGTGACAGGTACTCTTTTTTTGAAAAAATTAGGGTCTATTAGACCCTAGACCCTAGATCTCTCCTCTGCCCTCAAAGCATCTGACCACACCAAGATCGGTGTGATTAAAATGCTTTCCCAATTTCCCAATGGCGCTGTTTATATCTGGGGGGGGGGGCATTCCCTCCCACTGCTTGTAAAATCAGTCTAGAGGCTAATTGGCTGCTAGGATTGCTTTTACATGAAAGCCGACCGCTGGCTGAAAAGAATGATACCAAGGTGATACCTAAACCCGCAGACATCATTCTGGTATAACCTTTCAAAGTCCAGCAACATACCAGTACGTTGCTGGTCCTTGTTGGGCATGTATTGTAATCTTTTATTTCATGCAGCCTGTTGGCCTGATTGATCGGTGGGTATGCCCACCATTAGAATACCTCCCTTCATCCTCCCACTTCTAATGATGGGCATACATGCACCATTTATATATGCCGAAGCATGGGGGCATCCTCCCGCAAAAAAGTTATGCCGCCACGTAAACACGGTCTGACTTTTCCACGGGCAAGCCTCCGTCGGAATTTTGACCGTATGTACGCGGCATTAGGAGCAAAATCGCTCCTGCTGCCCCCATGCTTCGGCATATATGCTCTTTTTTTAAACTGTGGTGGTGAAATCACCTCCTACAGCGTTGGAGTCACGGCTTTATGTATCGTAGGAGCAAACGCTGTTGCTGTCAAGATAAATAAATCCGCGCTGCAACTGAATGGCAAACCTGCTAAGCAAATGATGGTTAACATTAAAACAAAGTAACATTACAGTATAGCCTCGTACACACGGTCGGACTTGAAACAAACTTTTCCGTGGATTTTTTTCCGAAGGGAGTTGGCTGGACACACCCATAGCATACACACGCTCTGACTTTTCTGCAAACTTTCCAAAAACTTTCCCAACATCAAGTGGTTTTTCTGCTCTTTACAGCCACCCTTTGGTCAACTTCTGCTATTGTTGGTTGATTTTAACATTGGTTCTGGGCATGCATATTTGTACCTCAGACAAAAGTCCGATGGATTTCTATATACACGGTCGGACTTTGCACCATCGGACTTTTGTTGCCGAAAAGTTTGTCCATTTGCAGAGCGGACATTTGTCCGATGAAAACCGAAAAAGTTTGTCCGATGGAGCGTACAAACGGTTGGATTTTTTTATAAACTTGCTAATTTTGAAGTTTGTTGGCAAAAAGTCAGACCGTGTGTACGAGGCTTTATAACAGTAAGACCTTACCATATCATACCTGCAAAGCAAATACCAAAAAAAAAAACATAGTAAAAAATAAAAAAAATTTTAACGCAACCTGTGCCTAAAATATATATATACCGAAGCATAGGGGCATCTTCCCGCAAAAAAGTTATGCCGCGTACACACGGTCGGACTTTTCCACGGGCAAGCCTCCGTTTGAATTTCGACCGTATGTACGCGGCATTAGGAGCAAAATCGCTCCTCCGCCCCTGCTGCCCCCATGCTTCGGCATATATGCTCTTTTTTTTTTTTTTAACTATGGTGGTGAAATTGCCTCCTAAAGCACTGGAGTCACGGCTTTATGTATCGTGGGAGCAAGCGCTGTTGCTGTCAAGATAAATAAATCCGCGCTGCAGCTGAATGGCGTACCTGAAAACAAAAAAATGGTTAACAATAAAACACAGTAAACAGTAAAGTATAAAAAAATGACATGCCTAAAAAGCAAGCATGATAAAACATAATAACAATAAAACATTGCAGATTAGAATACAGTAAAAAAGAGCAGAACAATAGAGAGCGAGAGAACAATAAAACGACAACTATTGTTTGTTTTTTTTACCCTTTTTTTTGTAACTGTTAACAACTGTAACGGTTCTGGTGTCTCAAAATGCAATGGCATCTTGGGAGACCCTGTGTAAGTGTGTCCTTATCTGAAATGCTGTACCCTACGCTAAAACCTCACTAGTGTGTGGTAGCGTTCAAAACATTCACCAATGCAAAGACCAGGATTGTCAGGAAAGTGTGGACAATAAAAACGGGTGTCACGCCTACATCCGCGCTTGCTACAGACATGACATCTTCTTTGGGGGGCTCGTTGGGTAGGGGTACTCTCAAGGACATACGGAAGATGCCTCTCATGCAGCCGGCTTACTGTATTTGGTTGGGAATGGTGAGGTGCAGCACCGCCTGGATACAGGAGGTCTGTGATGATCTCTTCCTGGAATTCAAGGAAGGATAAAGTCTGTCCTGAAGCTCTGTATAGCACCTGAGCATTCAGCAAAGCCAATTGAAATAAGTAAACCGACTCTTTTTTGTACCAGCATCTGGCCTTACGGGCAACTAGGTACGGCGCCAACAACTGGTCGTTGAGGTCCACCCCTCGCATGTTAAGGTTATATTCGTGGACACAGAGGGGTTTCTCCACAACACCAGTCGCCGTAGGAATTTGGACTGTCGTGTCTGCGTTTAAGGGAGGAAAGAACGAAAACATTCCTTTTATCCCTCCACTTCACAGCAAGCAAATTATTACACTTCAAGCAGGCTCTCCCCCAGCTTAAGACGGGAATCTACAAGCCGCTGGGGAAAGCTCCGGCGATTAGATCGCACGGTGCCACATGTGCCAATCTGATGATCAAACAAGTGACTAAAAAGTGGCACGCTCGTGTAATAATTGTCCACATACAAGTGGTTCCCCTTTCCGAATAAGGGTGACACCAAGTCCCACACAATCTTGCCAGCGCTCCCTATGTAATCTGGGCAGTTCTCCGGCTCTACGTGACTATCTTTTCCCTCATAAACCGTAAAGCTCCATATATAGCCTGTTGCCCTGTCACAGAACTTATAGAGCTTGACCCTGTATCTGGCACGCTTGCTGGGAAGGTACTGTTTGAAAGCTAAGCGGCCATAAAATTTAATTAGGTACTCGTCAACGCAGACAACTTGATGGGGAGTAAACAAGGCTGCAAAACGTTTGTTGAAGTGGTTTATGAGGGACCAAATTTTGTAGAGCCGATCGTATTCAGGGTCTCCACGAGGACGACAAAGTTCATTGTCATTGAAGTGCATGAACCGCAAGATCTGCTCGTATCGTGCCCTGGCCATGGAGGCAGAGAACATGGGCATACGGTGAATTGGGCGTTTGGACCAATAGGTCCGCAACTTCGTCAATTGTTGAGGGAAAGGCCCAGAAGGTCTTAAATTCGGAAACTGTAACTGGTTTCCAATCTCTGGCAAGGGAAGACAACTGGGGATTAGCGGCAATGAATTTACCAGCATACAAATTAGTTTGGTCCACAATAGATCTATAGAGATCTTCTGTGAAAAACCGTGAATAAAAATCAAGTGGCATAAAATCTGCCTTTTCTACCTGAATTCCGGGTTGGCCAGTGAATGGGAGAAGTACGGGTTCTGCAGAAGTGGTGGGCACCCAATCAGGATTGGCAAATTCTGCAGGAAGGACACTATGGGCACGACGGGCCTGTCTTTTGTCGTCTTCTTGGTGGCAGCGGCACACTACTTGTGCTTGCCACCTCGCCAGCTTTAACTGCACTTATGGGACTCGCCACGTCACCAAGTGCTACTGCAGTGCTGGATGTACGACCAGGATGTACTAGGCCGCTGGTGCTTGCCAGTTCTTCAGAAGGAATAGCGGCGCTAGTACTGGCTCTCTGCTCCATACGAGGCACCTGCGGTTCTTGCTCCTCAACAGCAGAATGGGGTGGGGTACGCCTGTCCTTAGCAGGGACCTCATCTTCGTCGTCAGAGCTATCTGACATGGAGCCACTGTCTTCTACGGGGTTGTATTCTGAGCCTGAATCTGACAGATGCGTGACCTCCTCTTGACTATCTATCATGCTCAGAAAATCGTAGGCCTCTTTACTAGTATACCTTCGATTTGCCATTTTGGGCTCTAAATTTACTGGTACACTAGTAAGATTCACAGGTAAAAAAGCACCTGACTGTCAGCAATTGTATAAAACGCTACCAAAAAAACTGTTAGCGATCGCAGGGATCAGGCCTGACTCGGCGAACGCTGCAGTTATGTGTTTAGTGTTTTGTAAGTGACAGTGATCGATCGATGCTGGGCTGGGCTGGGCGGAGGGGCTAAACGCAGGTCAGGTATCTGGGCTGATCTCGCTAACAATGCGTTTTTGGGAACCCTGAACGGCTGGGGATGCTAGTATAGATCTGATCAGATACTATACCACTGGGAGGTGTATTCTTCGTGCGTGGGTGTTAGCGCTACTGGCACTAACCTGACGCTGCCTGGGGCGACGCAGACCCTATCTGACACTAAACCTAATTGATATCACCCGCCGGGCGATCAGGGGTTAAACCTTTATTGGGTTATATACGGCGGGTGCCCTGATGCTATAAACGGCAAACTAACTAACTGTCAAGGTCACCTGTGGCCAGGTGACAGATGCACACCGTAGGGGGACAGGAGTGCACCGCAAGGTAGTGAACCCTATGGCTGACTGCTGCGGATAGGAAACTGGGTGGTTGTGGAAAGCGGGACCAGAGGAGCACAACCGGGATCCTAACGGAAGCTAGAGCCAAGATTCCCCAGGGCGCAGAGTCTAAGACCCAGCAGGTCTTCTCCAGGGCCTCTAGTGGTGAGGATGTTATGCTGCAGGCTGGGACCAGGTCCCGGCCCCTGGAGTTTCCTAGCTCACGCCCCGTAGGATAAGGGGAAAAGAGGGGAAGCAGCAGCACAAGATATGAGAGAACCGAATAACAAGCTGAAGGTCAGAGGCCACAAGCAGACAAGGATAACGAAAGAACGAGCCGAAGGTCAAGGGTCACGAGCAGACAGGGATAGTCGGGGACAAGCCAATAACGTAAGAGAGAGACAGACGTAGCACACGGCAGGCAGGAACCCAAACACACAATGCCTAACAAACACGTTGATCAGCAAAGCAGGCTTGCAGTGCACAGGTTAATATAGTGTTCTGTGATAGGGCCTGGGGTGGAGTCAGGCTGGGAGGAGATTATAAAGGAAGCCAGGTGAAAGGGTTCTGGCCTCTAAGATGAACACATGGAAAGGAAGGTAAGCTGACAGACAAACACTACTGCATATCCATGACACTAACCAGCGTCACCAGTGACACTTATAAGGTAATCACTGGTGAAAGGGTTAACTAGGGGGCAATCAGGGGGTTAAAACCTTTATTAGGTAATATATGGGTGTCCCTGGCGCTATAAAAACCTGACGGTGAACCTAAAAAAATAACTGCCTACCTAGGGGCACCAGCGACACTAATACGGTGATCAGAAAAAAGATTGCTTAGTGACACTGGTGACAGGGGGTGAAAGGGTTACCTGGGGGGCTATTAAGGGGTTAAACCTTTTTTAGGGGGGTACCCTGTACCTAAAGGGGCCTAAAGCTAACTGCCCTGACATTTTTTACAGTCGTAAATGACACTGATTGCAGTGATAAGTAAATAAATGACCACTGCAATCAGTGATGGGGTGCAGGGGGTGATCGGGGGGTGTTTTATGTGCCTACGTGTACTGGTGTCAGTGTACTGTTGTGCACTTACTATTAGATGTCTTCCTCTCCTCGGCGCCGGCCAAAAAGACCGCCACAAGGAGAGGTGACATCACTTCCTCCTGCCATTGTTTACAGTTCACAGGCAGGGGAAGCTTCTCATTCGCCAGGAGCGATCGAGAGGGGGTGGCCAGAAATCAATGGCCGCCCCCTCATCACGGAGCGCTCCTGAAGCGAAACGGACCGCCGCGGGCACTGGGGGGGGGGTGTCCGATTGGACCCACCACCCGCTGGAAGGCAGCCACGTACAGGTACGTGGTTATGCCTGTCCGTGCTGTGCTGACGTATATGTACAGGCGGCAGTCCTTAAGTGGTTAAAATCATTCTCCATAATTAAATTTCAATGTATGTACATCTACTTTATTTATATGATATAAAACTTGCCCATCAGCAAGGGGAGGCAAATATAAACCCACCAATTTCTACTTTCTTTATAATATTGTTGTTATTATTCAGAATTTATATAGCGCCAGCCGTTTGCGCAGTGCTTTACAACATGAGGGCAGATAGTACAGTTACAATACAATTCAATACAGGGGGAATTAGAGGGCCCTGTTTGTTAGAGCTCATTAGAGCTTACAATCTCTATCAGTATTTAAAGGGGTTGAAAAGTCAGAAGGTTATTTATCTTAATACATTCTGTGTGCAGCAGCCGCCCTCCAGCACCCCCCAATACTTACCCAAGCCCAATCTCTCTCCAGCGACGTCCATGAGTCCCTCAGCCGTCTGGGACTCTCCCTCCTAATTGGCTGAGACACAGCAGCAGCGCCATTGGCTCCCGCTGCTGACGATCAAAGTCAGTTAGCCAATCAGGGGCTAAAGGGGGTGGGGCCG
The DNA here is from genome assembly GCA_029206835.1 of Rana muscosa. Classification (NCBI taxonomy): domain Eukaryota; kingdom Metazoa; phylum Chordata; class Amphibia; order Anura; family Ranidae; genus Rana; species Rana muscosa. The sequence continues at coordinate 912,292,604 of CM055116.1, read as the reverse complement.
AACCAGTGCTCCGTTTCTAAATGGACACAGGGAGCTGTGACTCTGCTCAGGTGCCCCTATAGCAAGCTGCTTGCTGTGAGGGTACTCGACAGGAGGGACGGGCCAGAAGAGCCGAATGGGACCCGAGAAGAGGAGGATCTGGGCTGCTCTGTGCAAATCCATTTCAGTGAAAAAAATGGGACTTTACAATCACTTTACCTGTTTTTCTGTGGCAGCCAAAACTCTGCGCACATGCAATACATGACATTTGAATATGTGCACCCCTAACCTCTATTCCCAGATGTGTTACTGAAATGTTTTGGTGTTGAAGGAAAGGGAGGATCATGAAATGTTTTGCCACATTATTTCCCATTGGACTCTGTACAGGTGTAGTGAAACGATATGTAGATTGCTAGTTGGAAAGCATGCATCTGGCATAGAAAAGAAAATGTAGTGTCCCGGGAAGTCTTTTCACCATTCCAGGCTGGACAGAAGTTGAGAATAGATATTCTGCTTTATTTTCCATCGCCCCTTGCTACTGTACTTTGTCAGTATGTGTTCTGTATTAACATAGTTTGCATTTATTTCCCATTGGAAAAAAAAAGCTGCTTGTAATTTTCTGTCATGCCATCTGGTTAGAGCAGCAGTCACTGTTTCTCCTGTGAGAAAAATAACACAGAAGCTTGTGCTAAGCCGCTCGCAGGAAGGAGTGACGCTCAAGGAAAAACATGACCCCGACAGTTGTATGAGCAATATCAGGAAGAACAAGTGCGTGAAAGAAAAAAGAAAAGCCTACCATCTTGTAAGAGCAGCAAAAAGATTTTTTCCCCTGAGGTTGCTACTAATGAACTGGGGGAAGTCGGGATTTTTGTTTTCCTTCTAGCATTTGCGCGTAAAGACATATCGACATATCGTTATTAAAGGGCTTCATAAATGCTGATACGAGGGGGAAAAAAAAATCTGAGTCTGTGCAAAGTTTAAACATTAAAAATGTAAGAGAACCTGCTTGGGGCTGACTTTGCTTGAACACTGCAGGAGGGAATATCATTGTAACATAAATCTTAATGAGCAAGTTCTCGATGGTACAAGGAGTTCTATAGGCTTAGGTTAGATAATTGCCCAGAGTGTGATTAAAGAGGTTAGTGTTAATTCCATTAATGTATGCCATGCTTTGCTTATTGCTCAACACATGAGACTGCTTCAAAGGCTCCAGCTTTGTGGCGTGTGCCCCATGATTAGTTAAGAGAACTCCCCGCTCTGCCATGAGAAATTATGGCTGTGGAAGGTTTCCACAGGGAGCAGAACTGTTGAGGTACTTCACAGTCTGGCAGGATCAAAGTCTTTTCCAGAAAGATATTGTACGAATTCCCTTATGTCCATTCCCAGAAGATAATATTGAAAAATATGGTTAATGCAAAAATTTTTTCAGTGTCACAGATGTAATTATAATTTTGCAATGTAGATTAATTTAATTTTTTAAAGATGATTATCTTTGTGTTACATCCAGTAGAGTAACGGCACGCATTGGTTTATTTTTATGTGAGCAGGGCTTATTCAGAGGTATCAGAGTAAGTGAGTGCATATTGTTACGTTTAGATATTAATGCTTAGGAATGTTTATTTAGTTTAGCCAATTGGGCTGCAAAATAGTTATTAGTTATAAAATAGTAATCTTTAAAGTTATAAAAACGATAGACTTTATAGAAAATAGATTAATAAAAAAATGGCCTATTCACAAAAGCCATCCTTACTGCTTTAGAAAGGTTCCCAAGTGGTCACTTAAAGGAAAAAGGTCGAGGCCCACTGGTTTGCAATTAAAGAAGTTTGCCATTTTGCAGATGTATTCGTTTTTTTATGTTAGTCCTTTGAGAATTGTGGACATACATCACAGTATGTGAAGAGAGATTACCGCTCTGAAGCCTCTGAATCCGTGCACTGCTCCCGCCCCACTAGAGCACACACAGGTGCTGGCTCTGCACAATGTAGGCAATGAAAAAAAGGATCCTGGACTGCCGCACCCTGCAAAAGATGCTGGTTTATTCCATTAAATCCACAAAATACAGCAAAAACACCAAAAAGTGAACACAGGGACTGGCTAACGCGTTTCACATCATAAGATGCTTACTCATAGCATATACATCACAGTATGATAACAAACAAGCAAAATCTACTGCGCTCAAAAGTGATGTGATGTCAATGGATATCGCCTAGAATTTCTATGACTCCCGGTAGATGCACAGACCTTGCTGCCCTCCAAGGGTCAGGGAGCACCCAATGGAATCACTGTAGAAAAAACAAATGTGGGCACACCAATCTTGCGCATTACCCAAGTGGTGTTTATTGGTTTATGGAAGGAAAGAAAATATACTCACAAGTAGATGATAAAAACATATCAAAGTCTACAATGGACACAAAGCGACCAGGTCACCGGGACCGTGACCAGCACAGCGGAGAGAACCTTCCAGATGGCTGATGCCTTTCAAGGGGAGATTCCCTCTTCCTTAGAGCCCATGATGGGATTTTTCCTACAGTGATACATCACAGTATGCCTTTGTTTTTCTATCTCACTGTTGTAATATAGCCGAGGCCTTATACCATGTCTTTTTACAGTCTATGAAATGACTGCCTCAAAAGTGTGCTTGACCCACATCATATTAAAGTGTTACTAAACCCACAACAGTAAAATCAGTCTGTATATGCAGTAAATGATGCTTGTTCTGCTCACTGTGGAACCTAAGGGATTAATCCTCTGCATTGTGTAAAAAGGCTGCTTGATCATGTCTTCTCTGTTCCTCCCCTTCTTCCACAGTCCCCAAACTGTCTCCCAATAGAACAGGGCCTTGGAGACCAGCTGCACATGCTCAGTTTGGTGTGTAATGCTAGAGATTTTTTTTTCTTGGGCGAGTGCATGTGATCAGCACTGGGCCAATTGGCACTATCCAGACAGAGGGGTCCTGCAGCCTCATAGGACAGTCAGAGTAGGATGAAAACACCTTCTAAAAGATTTAACCAGACACTGATAGAAGTAACAAGACTGCTATATACTGCTAATGAGAAAGGGTATTTGGCAGTTTATATTTACTAAAATAACTTAATTTCCATGCTATGTGTACTGTGGGAGACCAGATATAGTGAATGCAGGTTCTAGGTTTAGTAACACTTTAAACTTTTGCAATAGCTAGAAAAAATAGTATAACTAGTAGCAGATTTGACAGTGTAACAGTCTCTTTAAGGGTGAACTACAATAAGCCTTACTACACTTTCCCAACACGCAGAGAAACCCGTTGCCATTTAGCAGACGTTTGGTGCCATTAAGGCTTGGTTCACACCTACAGGTGTGACCAAGCTCAGCCACGCCAGGCCATTCATTTCATTGGGCTGCCGTACATGCAAGAAACAGTCGGAATCCACGGGTAAGCCCTCCCAGACTGGGAAAAGTGCGGCTGGGGGACATAAGCGTCCCTGGGTGCGTAAGCCTACCAAGCAAGCTCCCAAGCCCACCACCACATGGAGTCTTGTCCCTGCCCGACTCTGGGGTGGGGGGACTTCCTTGCAGGTTCACAGTTCGGTGGACCTCCCGGATCTCCGACCGGTGGGTGTGCGAGGTGGTCACCTCAGGATACAGGATAGAATTCCGTTCCTGGCCCCCAGACAGATTCTTTCCCTCAATTCTCCCTCTTCTTCCTGCCCGTCGGGCTGCCCTCTTAAGGGCCGTACAGGATTGATCAGGTCCGGAGGATTGTGCCGGTTCTGTCACAAGAGAGGTTGTTCAGGGTTTCTACTCAAATCTGTTTGTAGTCCCAAAAGGTGAACGGGGGTTCGGCCAACCCTGGGCCTCAAGGCCTGTATGCTTTTGTGATGGTATAAAGTTCTGCATGGAATCCATTCGCGCGGTGTTCGCTACACTTCATCAAGGGGATTTTCTGGCATCCTTGGACATCAAGGCCGCCTACTTGCATGTTCCGATCTGCGCACGTCAACAGTAGTTTCTGCGCTTGCGATCGGCGAAAACCACTATCAATTGTGGCTCTTCCCTTCGGCCTAGCCCCGGCACCAAAGTTTCTTTATCGTACACCACGGGACACAGAGCTAGTCATTACATAATGGGTTAAGGGTCACCAGCGGTGATTGGACACTGGCACAACCAATGGAAGACAGTTCCCCTCCATAAAACCCCTCCCATCAGGGAAGTACCTCAGTTTTTTCGCCAGTGTCGAAAGGTGTTGGACGCGTTAGGAGGTGCTAAAGGAAAGCTCTACCAAAGAGACCCTCTGGGGGTAAAAGAGCTATGCTTTCGGATCCATCCAAGACGCCTACAAATGAGCTGAATCTGGATGGGATCCGGGCCTCATCCATGAGGCGTCGCCTGTAATGTCTCTCTTCGGAGGACTGGGCTCTAAGATCCAGCACTTTCGCTATTTCGCTATAAAGTCCTGGTAAGAGTCTTGTACAAGGCCCAGGGGAGAGGTATCCTTTAAATAGGAACCCATATCCCTGAAGGTTGGCACACATAGCCCACCGTGAAGGGTGAAGTTTGGTATCTGTCTGAAAACTTTCAGCAGAAAAACCTGCGGCGTGGATAAGGTGAGATTAGAAGGTCCATAACTAGGTTGGGACCTTTTTCAAAAAGTGGATGTCTTCTTTTTTTCCACCACTGGGGGGAGTAAAGAGCTGAATATACTCACCTCACTCTGTTCAGTGTCGGCTTCGGCGAAGTACACTGCTCGTCACCTCCGCTGCTGAGCTTGCTTGAGCACCCCGCTCCTCCTTCCGGTGGCCGATACAGACACCTGCAGATGCAGGTAAGTGGGGACAGGGGCTGATGAGAGTCCTCTCTCACTATGGCCACCACCATAGCGCTAAAGGCCGCGCGCGCGCGGGAGCGCGCTTTATCGGAGGGGGGGGGCGAGGCGTGCGCGGGCACGTGGCGCGCGCAGGCACAGAAACGGCGCCAAATTTAAAAGACTGTCAGTGTAAAAAGCACTGCAGCAGCAAGCAAGCTCGTTAGTTCTCTTGTTCCTGGCAGAGAAACACAGCAGCTATACAGGGACGTAAGACTCCATGTGGTTGGATTGGGTACTTCCTAGAAGACATCCATGTTATGCATAGTTATGTGTTAAAAGTTGCATACTTAATGTATTTGCTAAACTGAACACGGTAGTATATGCATTTAGGTACCTTGTATTTTGTCTAAACAGTAAGTCTTCCAGGGGAAGTAATGCGGACAAAAAGAGATAAAAGAGCACCGCCGCCTGAGACAGGGGGCTCTAGCTGTGCTGACTCGGTACCTTCCTCTCCTGTGTTGCCAAAAGCACCTGTACAGGATGAGCCATTACCTCTGTCAGGTATGGCGGCTTCCCCAGTGAAGCCTGGGCCTGCATATGTCACTGAGGACACTTTATCAGCTGCCCTAAATAATCTGGAGGAGAAAATTGCTACTTTAATCGCTAAATCCTCTAAAAAGGACAATAAGCGAAGCAGATCTCCTCCAGTATTGGACCTCCCTTCAGAAGTACCTGAGGAGGAGGAGGATGAGGAGGAGGCTACATCAGCAGAGGATGAGGAGTCAGACGGATCAGGGATATCGGATGAGCCTTTTTCGGTATCCCAGATTTTAAAGTCACAGGTGCAATGCTATGCAGGAGCCGTGCGAGCTGCATTTAGGTTACCCTCTTTGGAGGTAACAGAATCACCTGTCTCCTCCCTAGGATCATTAAGATCCCTGCAAGGTGCATGCTCCTTCCCGGTTCATCCGTTACTAGAGGATCTATTGTACGCAGACTGGCAACATCCAGATAAGCGTTTTTCACCTCCAAAAAAGTTTAACATTCTTTATCCTATGGAGGAAAAATTTTTAAAGAAATGGAGCCTGCCTACGGTAGATGCGGCTATTTCTTGTGTAAATAAAAACCTGACATGTCCAGTGGATAATGTACAAGTGTTTAAAGATCCTTCTGAGAAGAAGTTGGAATCCTTACTGAAATCCTCCTTCCTTTTGGCCGGCTCAATTATCCAACCTGCAGTAGCAGCAGTCGGTATGTGTCAGGTCGTCAGCCAACAGGTAAAGCAGGGGCTGAAGGAGCTGCCTTCAGAGCAGGCTAAAAATTGGGAATTTGCCTAAAGCCTTATGCTTCACAGTGGATGCCATGAGAGATTCTATCATACAGGCATCACGCCTTACACTCCAGCTGGTACAGATGCGCAGAGTACTTTGGCTTAAGCATTGGTCAGCGGAAGCCCCATGCAAAAAGTTGTTGGCAAGTTTCCCGTTCCATGGCGAACGCCTTTTTGGGGAAGATTTAGAAAGATATATCCAAAAGATATCAAGTGGTAAAACGACACTTTTACCTGAGAGAAAGAAAAACAAGAGACCTTGTTTTAAACACACTCTCTCCCCAGCTCCCGGGAAATCTGACTCCAGCCAGTGGCGACGGCCTTTTCAGCCGCCCAAAAAAGCCAAAGAACAGGCTCAGAAGAACAAGAAGCCGTGGGGTTCAAGAGCTAATAAGCAAGCCCCCAAAACCTCTCATTGAAGGGGCGCCCCCGCTCGGCCGAGTGGGGGGAAGGCTTCGTCAGTTCTCAGCGACTTGGCGGACAGAAACCCAGGACAAATGGGTGGTATCCACAATATCCTCAGGGTACAGACTGGAATTTCGAGAGATCCCATCTTCTCAATTCCGAAGTTCAAGACTCTCCAAGGATCCACAAAAAAGAGGATCCTTCTTCAAAGGTTTGAATCACTTAATAGCTCAAGGTGTGGTTACAGAGGTACCCCAAAAGGAGCAAGGTTCAGGTTTTTACTCAAACCTCTTTGTGATTCCAAAACCGAACGGAGAAGTCAGACCCATCCTGGATCTAAAAAATCTAAACCAGTTTCTGAACGTTCGCCATTTTCGAATGGAAACGATTCGATCCGTGGTCGCTACTTTAAAAGGCGGAGAATTCATTGCGTCCATAGATATCAAAGACGCATATCTACACATACCAATCCTCCCCGCTCACCAAAGATTCCTAAGGTTTGCGGTAGAAGATCGCCACTTTCAATTTGTGGCTTTGCCATTTGGTGTAGCCACCGCGCCCAGAGTATTCACAAAGGTGCTAGCTCCTCTGTTAGCAAACCTGAGAACACGGGGCATTGCGGTAACAGCCTATCTAGACGATCTACTATTAATAGATCAGTCAAAGGAGGGATTGGATCACGCTGTAGACACTACAGTAGGATACCTGGAGCATTTAGGATGGATTATAAACTTACAAAAATCCTCTCTCCAGGCCCAAAGAAGGATAGTGTACCTGGGCATGATCATAGATACAGCCCAAAACAGGGTATACCTGCCAGAGCCAAAGATACAGTCTCTGAAAGACCTGATCCACAAGGTCAAAGCAAACAAGAGGCCGTCTATTCGCCTTTGCATGAGACTATTGGGAAAGATGGTAGCCTCCTTCGAGGCGGTCCCTTACGCCCAGTTTCATTCGAGACTACTTCAAGGCAATATTTTAGCCTCCTGGAACAGGAAGAGCCAAGCTCTGGATATACCCATGCGCCTGTCCTCACAAGTACGCCACAGCTTCAATTGGTGGCTAGAAGCCAGGAATTTACGGAAGGGAAAGTCCTTCCTCCCAGTGGCCTGGAAGGTGGTATCTACGGATGCCAGCCTATCGGGCTGGGGTGCAGTATTCGAGGAGGCTTCTACCCAGGGAACCTGGGCCAAGACTCAGGGGATCCTGCCCATCAATGTGCTAGAGATCCGGGCGGTATATCTAGCCCTCAAAACCTGGACATACAGGTTACAGGGCTACCCAGTTCGGGTTCAATCCGACAATGCTACGGCAGTAGCTTACATCAATCACCAAGGAGGCACCCACAGTCGGGCAGCCCAAAGAGAGGTGAACCGGATCTTGGCATGGGCAGAAGAGCATGTACCTTGCATCTCTGCAATCTTCATTCCAGGGATAGAAAACTGGCAAGCAGACTACCTGAGTCGTCAGCAGCTGCTACCAGGAGAGTGGTCTTTTCACCCAGAAATCTTTCAGGCCATATGTCTGAGATGGGGAAACCCAGATGTAGACCTGCTAGCTTCCAGGTTCAACAAGAAATTGGACAACTTTGTGTCCAGAACGAGAGATCCTCTAGCCTACGGGACAGACGCTCTAATAACTCCATGGAATCAGTTCTCACTGATCTATGCATTCCCTCCGATCCCTCTTCTACAAAGACTGCTTCGCAGGATCAAGGAGGAGGGAATACCAGTAATCCTAGTGGCCCCAAACTGGCCCAGGAGGCCTTGGTATGCCGAGATCGTAAAAATGGCGATAGGAAGGCCCTGGAAGCTTCCACTTCGACACGACCTGTTGTCACAGGGTCCAGTATTCCACCCTTCCTTACAAAGGCTAAATTTGACGGCCTGGCTGCTGAGACCCACATTTTGAAAAAGAGAGGGGTCTCTGGCCTGGTTCTTTCTACGCTCATTAATGCTAGAAAGCCAGCCTCCAGACTCATCTATCATAGAGTCTGGAAAGCATACGTTTCCTGGTGTGAATCCAGAAGTTGGAATCCTCTGAAATATGAAATAAGTAGGATTCTTGCTTTTTGCCAGTTAGGAGTGGATATGAAATTAGCCCTTAGCACCATCAAAGGGCAAATATCGGCTCTATCAGTCTTCTTTCAGAGACCATTGGCATCTCACTCCCTAGTTCGGACATTCATTCAGGGGTACTGAGGATAAATCCTCCAGTCAGGTCTCTCTTGTGTCCATGGGATTTGAATTTGGTATTGTCAGTGTTGCAAAAGCAACCTTTTGAACCTATTCGCCATATTCCTTTAATTATATTAAGTAGGAAATTGGCCTTTCTGATTGCTATAGCTTCTGCTAGGAGAGTATCAGAGCTAGCAGCTCTTTCTTGTAAAGAGCCTTATCTAATTTGTCACAAGGACAAGATCGTACTACGACCCCATCCGGCTTTTCTGCCTAAGGTGGTGTCGCCTTTTCACTTGAATCAAGACATTGTTCTGCCTTCCTTTTTTCCAAACCCGCGGACGGCGGGGGAAAAATTATTACACTCTCTAGATCTAGTGAGAGCGGTAAGGGTGTATCTGCAAGCAACCGCTCAGATACGTAAAACAGATGTTTTGTTTATTTTGCCAGATGGTCCCAAGAAGGGCCAAGCGGTATCAAAATCCACCATTTCCAGGTGGATTAGACAAGTAATTGTTCAAGCTTATGGTTTAAAGAACAGGACACCTCCTTTTCCTGTTAAGGCGCACTCTACCAGGGCGATAAGTGCTTCATGGGCAGTGCACCACCAGGCTTCGATGGCTCAGATCTGTAAGGCTGCAACTTGGTCCTCAGTCCATACATTTTCCAAATTCTATCAAATAGATGTGAAAGGACATGAGGATTCCGCCTTCGGGCGAAGTGTGCTGCAGGCAGCAGTATAGGGCTTCTGGTCCGCAAGCGGTCGGTTTGATCTGTGTCTCCCCCCCTTCATATGAGCATTGCTCTGGGACGTCCCATTATGTAATGACTAGCTCTGTGTCCCGTGGTGTACGATAAAGAAAATAGGATTTTTATAACAGCTTACCTGTAAAATCCTTTTCTTGGAGTACACCACGGGACACAGAGGTCCCACCCTTCTTATGGGAACCTTACTGCTTTGCTACAAAACTGAGGTACTTCCCTGATGGGAGGGGTTATATGGAGGGGAACTGTCTTCCATTGGTTGTGCCAGTGTCCAATCACTGCTGGTGACCCTTAACCCATTATGTAATGACTAGCTCTGTGTCCCGTGGTGTACTCCAAGAAAAGGATTTTACAGGTAAGCTGTTATAAAAATCCTATTTTTTTTTACCAAGGTGCTTACTCCGATTATAGCCTTGCTGAGACAGCGAGGCACTGCTATTATGGGCTAACTGGACGATCTTCTTCTAAGAGCAGACAATGGCTCGGAATTAGAAGAAGTGTGACTATGTCAGTCAGACCCTTAGGGACTTCGGGTGGCGCCCGAACATTCAGAAGTCGGTCCTGGTCCCGGCTTAGCATTTGGAGTGTCTCGGTCTGATCCTGGACTCCATGGAGGCATAGGTATTCTTAACCTTGGAGAAGTTACTGAATTTTCAGTCTGTAGTGCGGGTCCTGACGTCTCGGAAATGGTCGTCAACCGTTTTTTGCATGAGAGTCCTGGGACTCATGAGGGCCTCGTTCGAGGCTGTTCCGTATGCCCAATCACACACACGGGCATTAGAGTAAGAGATCCTGTCCACTTGGGACAAATCCCCGTTGTCTTTGGATCTTCAGATCCAGATGAGTCACCCACTCAGGGCGTCCCTGGCGTAGTGGTTTGGGTCCCCGGCTCTTCGGTCCGGGAAGTCGTCCCTCCCCATCCAGTGGACGGTGTTCATGACGGACACCAGCCTGACGGGCTGGGGTGGAGTCTGGGGGAGTCCTGTCAGCCCCAGGGCTTTGGACTCCGGACGAAGCCCGTTTACCGATCAATGTTCTGGAAATACGGGCAATCAGAATATAACTCCCCACGTGGTCTCTAGCGGCCGTCTACGTTCAGCGTAGACAATTGGCAGGCAGACTATCGGAGTCGCCAGACGCTGGACCAAGAGAGTGGTTCTTACACCTGGACATACCGGATGTGGACCTGAGGGCCTCTCGACTCAATCGTAGGGTGTCACGGTTTGTGGCTAGGTCCAGGGATCCTTGGGCGGATGCCTCGGATCTGTTGGTGGGCCCCATGGGGTTATCACCTGATATCTGTTATCCTCCGCTGCAGCTGCTTCCTCGCCTTCTGCGCAGGGTTGTGGCCGAAGGGATTCCGGTGATCCTCTTGCACCGGGTGGGTCTCGGCGTCATTGCGGACGTTCCTTGGCGGTTGCCAATAAGAGAGGACCTTCAATTTCAAGGTCCTGTTTTTCATCCTGTTTTACAGTCTCTGACTTAACGGCATAGCTATTGTAAGCCAGGTGCTGAGAGTCCGAGGTCTCTCGGATTTGGTTATTTCGACCATGTTCAGGGCACGGAAGTCTTCCGCTTGAAAGATATATCACCGTACCTGGGAAGCTTACATCGCTATGTGCAATGAGCTGGACTAGCGTCTGCGGACGTATTCCGTCCCCAGTATCCTGTGGTCCTTGCAGCGTGGTGTGACCCAAATGCTTGCTTTGAGTACCATTAGGGGTCAGTTTTCGGCCTTGGCCGTCTTTCTTCAGCAACTGCTAGCGGGTCATTCCTTGGTAGCACCTTTTGTGCAGGGGGTTCGCCATGTGCTCCCTCCTGTTGAAACCTCCTCTCCCTCCTCGGGATTTGAATTTGGTGCTCTCGGTTCTCCAGGAACCTCCCTTTGAAAATATCAGAGATATTCCCCTCTTGACCTTGTCTCAGGAGGTGGCCTTCATAGTGGCCATTATTTCTGTCAGACGGGTGTCTGAATTGGCGGCCTTGTCCTGCAAGTCGCCCTATTTGGTCATCCATAAGGATAAGGCGGTGTTGCGTCCGCGACCTTCCTTTTTGCATACGGTGGTCTCGGTTTTTCACCTACAAGTGGACATTGTCCTTGTGTCCTCACACATCGCATTCCAGAGGGTTTGCGCTTTACATATTTTGTGTGGTACGTGATATGACTCACTAGTTGTGTCTGTCTCGGGTCCGAACAGGGCCGAGCGAGGTAGTCTACCGCTTTTTCTAGATGGATCAGACAGACTGTTATACAGGCATATGCCATTAAGGGGGTGGCCCCTCCCTTTCCGGTTATGGCGCATGCCACAGGACAATTGATGCTTCCTGGGCTTTCCGACATCAAGCGTCGGTTGCACAAGTGTGCAAGGCGGCGACCTGGTCGTCCGTTCATGCCTTTTCAAAATTCTATAAGGTTGATGTGGCTGCATCTTCGGATGCTTCCTTCGGCCGCAAGGTGTTGCAGGCCGCTGTTTAATGTTGCAACTCCTCCGTTGAGGAGCTCTGCTGGTTTGGAGTGAAGTTTTGGTTGTTCCTTTACTATTTGCTCCCACCCTTTTTCTTATACTGCTTTGGGACGTCCCACACGTAATCAGTATGACAGCTGTGTCAGTCCATGGACGATAAGAGAAAATAGGATTTTTGTACTCACCGTAAAATCCGTTTCTCTGACGTCCATGGAGTGACACAGCACCCACCCTTCCTTTTAAGGTTTGTACTGCTTTGTTACGAACTGAGGTCTGCTAGCTGCAGGTTGGAGGGTAATGTCCGGAGGAACCGCCCCCCTGGGCGGGGCTGTTAAGCTCTGGTTTGTTCTAGAATGTTTTAACATCTAACATTCTGCCTAGGTCTTCTCCTGCAAGCAGGGACATATACCCACACGTAATCAGTATGACAGCTGTGTCAGTCCATGGACGTCCGAGAAACGGATTTTACGGTGAGTACAAAAATCCTATTTTTACTGTGTATCACTTAATTTGGTTGTGTTTGTATCCAGTACTAACGTGGTAAGGAGATACTTTATTTCTATTAGATAATGTATGTTCTTGCTTAGAGTTGGTTATCAATATACCGTATATACTAGAGTATAAGTCAAATTTTTCAGCACATTTTTTGTGTGCTGAAAATGCCCCCCTCGGCTTATACTCGAGTCACCTTTTTGCACCTGATCTCCCTGACTTTGGGGACCGGTACCGGCCGGCTGTAGGTCCCCTAGACCCCAAACTAGGCACACCTATAGCCCCACTCTTCTTCTACAAGTGTGCAAAGGTTGTTGTCTGGGGGACCTACGGCCGGGGAGCACCGATTTTTCGAAGCAGGGCACCCCTTCCATAGACTACTATGTTAAACAGTAATTTCTCTGGTAGCTTTGGGGACCCGGTACCGGCCGTCTTTAGGTCCCCTGGACCCGAAATTTGGCACACATTAATCCCCAGTTCTCCTCTACAAGAGTGCAAAGTTTTCTGTCTGGGAGACTTATGGCCGGGGAGCACCGATTTTTCAAAGCCGGGCACCTCTTCCATATACTCCCATGTTCAACGTAAGTCTAGTCGTGAGGCATGGACACAGTGAGGCATGAACATGGACACAGTGAAGCAAACTGAGACACAGTGAGGCATGCAGATGGACACCCTAGGCTTATACTCGATTCAATACGTTTTCCCAGTTTTTTTGTGGTAAAATTAGGTGCCTCGGCTTATACTCGAGTATATACGTATATATGGTGTGTGTGTGTGTGTGTAGATATAGATTATATATATATATATATATATATATATATATATATATATATATATATATATATATCAATACATTATATATGGCAGAATAAAATCTGACCAGCAGCAAATTAAACCAGGACACAATAGTGTGATTTCAGAGGATCTCAGGAAACATGTAATCTCTTAAGTGCCACTCTATGGTCAGTCTGGGATAAACAAGCTAGATATTTTTCCCAGTTGATCTCATTAGATACTGTGTCGGAGATGGAGAGTGATGCTTCTTGAATGCCTTACTTCTGTCTAGAAACAAGGACAATCTGGAACCAAAATACAGAGCCTGGGGCTATATTGTTTAAATTATTCAAACTGCATAATGTAATATGTCTTTCTAAAACTGCTGCATGTAAGATATGGCCCCCAGCCTATTTGCAGTCAGTGACCCAAAGATAAACAGAGATTGGCCAGGACAATAAAATGCTTCCAAGTGGCTTTGTGCAAAAGTGCACAATTATAGTGGAACCCTCTATATTTCAGGTTGTTGTTGTCACATGGAAAAATGTCAAATCTTACATTTCTAGTTCCATATGGGGGCCTTTTTAAATTGAATAGCTGTCCATTTTCTTTTCTTTTTTCCTTTTAGATCGAGGTAAATTAAGGTAGGATTTGATCTTTAAACAACCATTTATTCCTGATTGTAGCTATGTTAATGGTGTCACAGACCCGCTAGCAGATTCTTCAAAGGAATATATAGATTGAACGTCACAAAAGGAAGCCAGGAATTACAACTGTAGGAAAGAATGTAATAGTCATGCCAAATATGTAGGAAGACCTCTTTCCATGGCAGGACAGGAGAAAAGAATGCCAGTGCAAGAGACTATAATGTACAGTGCCTTGAAAAAGTATTCACAACCCTTGAATCTTTCCACATTTTGTCATGTCACAACCAAAAACATAAATGTATTTTATTGGGATTTTATGTGATAGGTCAATACAAAGTAGCACATAATTGTGAAGTGGAAAGAAAATGATAAATGGTTTTCAGAATATTTTACAAATAAATATGTGCAAAGGGTGGCGTGCATTTGTATTCAGCCTCCTTTACGCTGATACCCCTTTCACACTTATACGACGATTTGTGATGACAAAGTAGCATGACAAGTTGTTTCCCATGATTCAAGCGCGCTCCTTCTTCGAGCTAGTACATGGGGGCTCATAGGATGTAATCCTATGAGCCCCTGTGTACTAGCTTGAAGGAGTGTGGCTGCCACGTCATTCACAGCCTGAATGCTCAGGAAAAATGGGTTGCATTCCGTGACATCATCCCTCCTCGCCTGGAAGTCAGCTGCGTTCCAAGCCTCATGTTGAGAAATTCTCCACTGCTGCCGGCGACACGATCATCTAGCGGTGTACGGAGCTTACAATAGAGCGATGAACCAGAAGAATGACGGACGGACTTCACTGATGACACCCAAAAGTGGCTTTTCTGGCAAACAAATAAAATCTTTGTGGTGTTTGTAAGAAATTAACTTTGCAAAATGTAATCGGTTCACTTTAAATTGAAGCAAAATACTTTATAGAATGTACTACAATTATATTTTACATAATTTACAGCTTTGTCATCTTCAAATGATCTGGAAATAGCTAATATGTGAAATTTGAAGCAATTTTATCTGTATGTACCAGTAATTTTCACTCTTCGATACAATGTAATTAAAATGTCCATTTGTATTTATTAGGCGGCAAATTGCCTCATAACAGAGTCGATGGTCATTAAAGGTAATTTAGTGAGGAAATAATGAAGGAAAAGTATCTGCAATGATGCTTCCAGTCATTCTGATAGAGAGGTTGTGTCCTTGTTCTGCAGTTTAAGCCGAGGTGGATCATTTCGGCAAAGGACATTTTTGCTGGTCTTTTGCTCATAACAAGCCTGTACACAGCAGCTATTTTAGGGTTAGGTTCTTCCTATTTCAGGCCATCATCTGCTCTTTTCTACAAGTACTTGTGAGTGCCCCATCTTTTCCAGTGTCATGAAAGGAGGCCTAGCTGTGAAAAAAGTCATCTGGAAGCAGCTAATTAATGCATATACCTGGTAAATGAAAAATGTGTTTCGTCGCTGCAATCTCTTGTGATGTTGTGACTGTTACTGCCATGCTTTATCTTGATGGAGGAACTTTTTTAGAAGGCTGAAAAGTAAACCATTTGCACCTGAAATAGAGCGACATTGTGCAGCCAATTTGTTGTGAAGCACTTCTAGCCTGCATCATCCTCTGACTGCACTCTGGGTCAAAGCCTTAGAAGAGTTGGGGAAATCTCCAACTCTTGGCTATAGATCACTGCTGGAACTTATTGATACCTTACCAGAATTTGGCTATCTAGACCTTCCCAGTCATTTTAAATGGAATAATTTGGAGAAAGGCACCTGCACCAAGCCTCTGGTGGAAGCTGAAAGCTACCACTTTCCAAATACAGAGCTGAATACTAGTTTAAGGTAAATGGCATCACTTGCAATGAAGCTAAAAATGTTCAGTTTTGCTGCCCCGAAACTAGCATGCCACTTGGGAATTCTAGAAAGGCTGCTTATATCCCAGGCTTGCTAGACAGGTATTTTGACACTAGTGAATTCCATTATATGTTTCTGGAGAAATAAAATTCAAACCGCATTGCCACTTGCTGTGATGCATTGTTTAACATAGCCAGGCTAAATATACCCAGAATGCCGCATACACCTTTAAATGAGAGAAAAACCAGCCTGCTAGATAAATAAACATTCAGCCTGTTTGCAGCAGCTGTAGCCGTGCTTCGTGCGGAAAATGAAGGCAGATGATAAATTTGGCCTGTGCCCTGAGTACATTTCCAAATGCTTCAGTGTGTGCGCAAGATAATGAACAAATATATTGAGATGGCACAAGATCAGTACGAGTTTACCGCTGCAAAAGCATCTCCCTCTCCCCCCGGAGGGGGGCTTGCGAACTCTGCTGGGTTAATGGGGGTGAGGGTCCCTTTGCTCACCACCTTTCAGAAAGACTTAAGAAAAGAATTTGTCTCCTTTTGCCCCAGGCTCCCTGTTGCGCTCAAAGGGAGCTTTTGATAAATGGAAGTGTATTTATTAATAATGAGCTGGGGCCGGCTGTTTGTGATCTGAAAAGTGATGCTTATCAGACAGTGTTTTCTTGTGGCATTCGAAGGCTCCAAGCACTATAAGGTATTGTGGATGTGCAGCGAGGCGAACGCTCTTACCCAATTAACATCCTTTACTTCATTTCTTTTTTTCTAACTGCTATTATAATGTATTTAGTACAGAATTTTTTTTACGTATTCATCATCAAACAGCTTTTTTAGGCTTTGTTTTACTCATTCATGTTTGGTATAGTACTTGCCGGGTGCTCTGCTTCCAGTCAACCTCCTAAATTAAGCTAGACCTATACACAGGCATTTCAAATTCCAATGAGCAAAGAGATATTGCTAGCAGTCGGGACACATTCGAAAATTGATTTAGATTCTTTTCAGTTTAAAGGGAAAAGGCGATTTACATTTGGGATAAAAAATGTCAGAAGTTTTTCAACCAAGTGTGTTTCCTTAACACGTTTGCTCAAAAAAAATAAATAAATGCGAAGAAGCAAGTAAAAATGCGTCTTTGGTTGTCCAAGACTGAGCACTCTTCCAAATCCCTGCTCCCCCTGCACTCAATGGTTCTTCCTATCGACCCCAACATCGTGGCTGTTTCATGGGCATCAGCAGGTCCATTCATCACCTTGTACCTGCATTGTACAGGATGAAGTCGGAGTGCTCTCCCACATTCCAGCACTTGGAAATTGGAGAAAGCAACTGCCAGTTAGGATAAGGTGACCAGATTTTTAAAATGAAATCCGGGGACATATTTTGCTTTTTTACTAGTAATGGCGGCAATCAGCGACTCTCTGCCCGTCGCCGCCCACCTCACAGCCTGTCAAGTCTTACTCTCCGTGCCCCGGCTACTACTGGGTGGGGTGCGGAGGAAGATCACTCCGCCAGGGAAGGCAAGGAGATAAGCAGGCAGGCGGCTGGCTGGGGCAAGGCTGAAGAACATGCGAGCGGAGCTGAATGGGCATTCACCCGAAACTGAAGAAATATTCCCTCCGCTCCGACCAGCACATGATCATCAGAAAGGGGCACAAATAATGGAAAAAAAATACACCCCCCTAGGCTAGTAGGAGCGCGCGCGGGGGGGGGGGGGGTGTAATTCCGATTTGTTTTTTGTTTTTTTATTCTGCACTGACTATCTTTGAAATTGCCCCAGCCCCTGTTCAAATCCAATCCGAGGACAAAACCGGGGACAGACTTGGTCCGGGGACAGTTTCCTCAATCCAGGGACTGTCCCCTGAAACCGGGGATGTCCGGTCACCCCAAGGTTGGACCACATAGTAAGGTAAGTATGAGGCTCGCAATACACTAAGGGCCAGTTCACACCACATGCAGTCAGTGCGTTTTTTTTATGCATCAAAAACGCATGGAAAGTAGGTTATATGGTTTTCAATGGCATAGTTCACACCAGTGCTTGCAGTTCCAGTTCCAGTTGTGCTGGAACGCTGTAAAACGCATCAAAAACGCACCTAAATGCACTGTAACACTCTTGTCCTTATCTAAGGTTAATAAAAAAAGAGGGGTGAAAAAAAAGCACTGGACTGGATTAAAAATGTACCAAAAACGCACTGTAACACTCTTGTCCTTATCTAAGGTTAAAAAGAGGGGTGAAAAAAAGCACTGGACTGGATTAAAAATGTACCAAAAACGCACTGGAACGCATCAAAAACGCGCATGCATATAAGCACCTGGAACGCATCCGGATTACGTTTCTATGGTGTGAACTGGCCCTAATAGAAATTCTGTTGATGGGACAAGTTAGAAAATTTACGCTTACAGCAAGACTTGAGCTTGGGTACACATGGATCGAAAATCGACCAGCTTAGCAAGGACCAGCCAAATTCCAATCTGTGTGCAGCTCTCTGGTTTGAGAGATGACTGTTAGAAAGGCTTCTGTTGAACGGTGCTGTTGGAAAACCTCCTTTGATCAGTGGCTTGCAGCCAATTGGCCAGTGGGGAATCCTCGCTGTCGGAATTCAACCGCACAGCGGGAAGGGTTTCTGCATCCACCTCACTTGTGCGGATGCTGGAATCTGTTTGTTTTTTTTATTTTTTTTATTCAGCCCGCTGAAAAAGTATAAAATAAAGAAAAAATATAAAATGGTTTATGAACTAAAAAGACCATTGTGGTTTTCATTTAATGGCTGTTGTAGCAGAACTTGTGTTATTAGGGTAATTGATAATGAAGTTAGGCAGGCATCTCTAGTCACAGGCAGCAGGTGTAAATGAATATGGTCTGTCAAGGCACTGACAGCGCTCCTTAATTCCCCGCAACAAATAGGGGATCCAGCAGCCATGGTACATCTAAAAATTGATATTTACTCAGGCAGGTTAATAGCGCCAGCCAGGCCTCTAATTTGATTTCCTCTGCGCAACCTCATTAAGTCCGACAGCTCCAATATGAAGCAACTTCTCTGTGCTGGCGTTATTGGTGATTGCTTGATAACATCTGGAAAAGACCCAAACAATTAAGGAATTAATAAAATTGATTGGAAGCTGCAGAACTTCATTTTTTTGTGCCTGTCATCTCCTCTCACATCGTAATATAGCTTTGGGGAACATATCTTTAACCGTGTTGTACACATGTCCTTACAATAAATGCATAGATCAGCTAGATAGCTGTAACACGATAAGATTGCTAATTTACAAGGTAATTTCGTAGTGGATAATTTATTTTTGTACTGAATTTATCTGTGACAGTAGCTGTGAGAGCATATCCTAACATTCCCAATTGGGAAATCAAGAGAAAGTGGGCCATTCTTCAGGTCTCATCAAACAAAGCTTCATATATTTGTTTGAGTTGCAACTTGTGAAATGCAGAATAGCTAGCTTGTCTTTGAACATAGAAATTGGGTACATTGCCGATTAACCGGATGATATATGTTGGTTACATTTCCTAACCGTGTTAAGCTTTTAGCAATAGATCAAAAAGATTGTTTTGGTATGTTAAACCAAATGTATGAAAAAGAAAATTGGGGATACTTCCCATAACAACCATTGATTTACAGGTGTGCTTTGTTTAGTGCAGAATAAATATACGTGATCATCCATTATGATTTTCACCCAGTTTTCTCTTCCTGTAGTTTATACATAAACTTCCTTTGCGTCTTTTCTTATAGAGTTTCAGCTAATTTGTAAAGCCCAGACTGTCAGCTAGCCTGCTTCTATTGTCTTTAGACAACTCTGTGAACATGTGCTAACCTGTAATTATTTTTCTACATTTATCATCACTCAAATTAAGTTTAATTTGTAATTTCTTTCTTTTTCTAGGTAAAGGTATCCAGGAACAGAAATGGCAGGAATAGTGAAGAAAGCAGCATCAAGGAAGCCATGAGCTCCCAGCGCAGCAGTTCCCATGATCGCCTCAGTGATGTGAGTAGTTTGGAGACTTTTCCTTTGTGTTGTGTGTGCTGTTATCAGTATCACAGAATGGAGATCTGTTTGACTCCCCATGCTCCAATTAAGTATGTTGGTTTTGTGAAGTAGTAAGAACATCTTTTTCAACTCTAATCTCCATCTGGGTTTTGTCTTCTGTTTGCACAACATAAGTGACCCAGCATAGAATCTTAAAAAGTTTCCTTTTACAACTGGTAAAATCATAGAGGAATACCTGCTCCCATCTGTTTTCCTGTAGCTTGTT
Source organism: Rana muscosa (assembly GCA_029206835.1). NCBI lineage: Eukaryota > Metazoa > Chordata > Amphibia > Anura > Ranidae > Rana > Rana muscosa. The sequence goes on along the minus strand of CM055116.1, from coordinate 912,272,686 downwards.
CTAGTATATATTTAAAGGTATATTTACTGATTTTGTTAATAAATCCTATACAAAGTACAACAAGAAGTACAGCAGTCGTACTAGTCTCTCATGTCTTTTCACATAAAATGGCTACATGTATATCAAGGCATATACAGCGCAAAGAAAAAACAGTCACAGTAGCAAGCATTTAAAATCCATATCATATACAAGGGCTAATCTGGACCCTGGATCTGGAGAAAGAAGTGCGTGTGTGGTGGAAACCTACCTAACCCATGTTTTATTAAAGACATGTGGCTTTGTAAGTGAGTTTGTACAATAGTAAATTGTCATCAGACATTTTTTTTTTTTCAAAATCTCAATACAAGGGGAAGAGGATCCTTTCCATGTTAGGTGGATCATCTTCCCAGCATAAATATAGTGTACCTAATAGCATTTAGCATATTTAGGATATGGTAAAGTTTCCAATAACACCTAGATGGGAAATGTTGGGGTGCCCTGTTCTAGTACATTTTACTACTAGCTGACCCTCTGTAGCCATAAACGCTTTTACCATGAGCATACCTGTGGATACTTACTTTTATGTTTGGTCTAGTATTAGAATTTTAGATCTGTTAGTTCGGTAAAACATGTCTTAAATGAGAAACCTCGGGAACCACCTTTGTGTTGAATTCTTTAAAGAAGAGCTCCGCCCACCCCTGCAAAAATGAAAAGCCAGCAGCTACACATACTGCAGCTGCTAACTTTTAATAAAAGGACACTTACCTGTCCTGGAGTCCAGCGGTGTCGGCACCGCAGCTGATGTTTCCATCAGCTATTGGGTGCTGCCACCGTCATTGCCGGTAAGGAAACCTGGTAGTGAAGCATAACGGCGTCACACCGGGTCTCTACTGCGCATGCACTTTCCTACTGGCCCAGCGGCTGAGGGAGGAGGAGGGAGCTGAGCCGCTGACGTAATGTGCTGTGGCCCAGACCCCAGGAAGTGGGGAGAGGATACCTGTCATTCGCTCCCCCCCCCCCTGAAAGGTGCCAAATGTGGCACCAGAAGATGAGCAGAAGGTCCACTTTTGGGTGGAACTCCACTTTAGATTCAGGATTGCTTTTACTAAAAGGCCAAAAACGGCTTCTGTTACCCTGGTGACAAAAACGTGTGAATTTGCTTTTTTTTTTATATTGTGAAGATATTGGAGTATTTTTTTTTTATATAATCTGATATTGGAGTATTTGAATATTTATTAAGGCCACAGCAGACTTCCTTAACATTAAGCTTCTTAACACACCTTTTTTAGTGGCTACTATGAAGTTTAAAGGGTTTTTGTCTTGTTAGTTTAAATTCAATAACACCTACATTACTTAGTGACAGCATGCACCTTTTTAAATAAAGTGTAAGTTCACCTTTACAGAAAATCTGTAAGGTGAACTTACACTGGACAGTCTCCCCATCCCCCCGGTCTTGCTGTACCTGAAGCCGGCGATCACCCGCTAGGAGACATCAGATCAACGCTTCACCGGTTCGGGGATTTGAAATCCCCGCGGCTTCTCTCCTCTTCTCCCCCCCTGACGGGATGGGCTAGGTGGGTTCTGAGTAGTCAGCGCCGTCTAAAGGAGAAGTCCAGCCTGAGCTTTTTAGGCTGGGCTTCTCCTAAGGGTCACAGGAGTGCAATTCTTTTTGCACTCCTGTGACCCGTTTTCAGCGGAGAGCGGTCTGAATTCCGCTCTCCACTGACGTCACTGCCATCAGTCAGGGCAGCGCATCATCACGACTTCCCAAGTCTGGATCCGCCAGCTGCCCTGATTGATGGCAGTCTCAGTGTATAAGCGAGCCGCTGAGACAGTCTCTCCCCGCCCCTCCACTGCTCAGCGCTCCAATGAGCGTGGAGAAGCAGAGAGGAAAGAGGCTGACTGACAGCCTCTTTCCTCTCGGGGATCTGTGAGAACTGAGCCAGCGACGATGTTCGGTGGCTCGGTTCTCAGTGCACAGACGCGGGGGGACAGATGGAGCATCGGTCTGATGCTCCATCCACCAAAATAAGTGTGAATCCATAAAAAAAACATAACCCATACTTCTCCTTTAAAATGCCTCCTACACATACATTTACGAGGTACGTTTAGGAGATTAAGCCGCAGGGGATTTCAAATCCCCAGACCGGTGAAGCGGCGACCCAGTGTCTCCTAGCGGGTGATCGCCGGCTTCAGGTACAGCGGGACCGAGGGGGGAGATTTTCTGTAAAGGTGAACCTACCCTTTTAAAGCTAAACTCTAGGCAAAGGCTAAACACACAGTTGAAATACATATATATGGATTGTCTAACTGTCCAGAGGTTTTATGATTCTGTTTAGATAGGTTGAAATCAAGGCATCCCTGACAAATATCATTGCCAGCTCCTGAACCTTTCTGCAGACTGCAATGCAGTTAAGCAATACTGCCTGGCCTACTAAGGGGTGAACCTCATACCAATACCAATCTAGTCCTGTCAATAGGATTCCAGTGTTAAAATAGACTACACTACAGTATTACAGCAGAGCCTGATTGGCTCAGTGCGATGGCCCCTGCCCCCTTTCAGCCCTGTTGTTCACATGATTACAGAAAGCGTGATATCAAGAGATATGTGTACTTATCCTAGCTGTATGTGCAAATGCAAACACAATTTTTAATTCATAAATTCATTTGGTTTTTTTTTCACATCTGCCTGGAATTAGTGTGGCCCCCTTAATGGAGGGGTGTATGTATATATTAGATCATCTTTCATGCATCTTCAAGGGGCCACAATAACCATGACATCAATATCCGCTTTAACTAGGAAGAAAAAATAGTTAGTGATCTCTGTTTTTTAAATCCATTTGTCTACTTTAAATCTCAAGTGAAACCTTCAATATATTGTACTAAGCAGGGTAAGCCTGTCAGAAGGGTAAACTTATTTCTGTGTAGTTATAAAAGTCCAAGGTTCATGCACATAGGTGTTCTACATTCATATATGGATCATGAGCGTGTACAATAAACTGCACATACATCACAGGCAGTGTACAAAAAAAATTGTAGTTGAATGTGAAAGGAGTATTTTTTTTCTACCATAAATCTCTCTGCTTACTAGTATTTTTTAAAACTTTAGTTCAGCCTTAAGTTCCCTTGTGTTACATAGAGTGGATGTTTATCATATACAGTATAACTTCTATAACGATGATGAAAATTTCTGTAATGGCAGACCGATGCGATGTCTAACCTGTACTTCTAAAAAATACAAAACGCCTGGCTGTCATACTGAATTTCTTGCTGCGGTACCATAAGTCTCTGCCTTAGAACATTTATGCGAATAAGGAATTATAACTTTTCTGTTTCAATTGATTTTATTGTGCATTTTCTGAAAATAAAGGAGGAACAATGCAATGCAAAGCAGAGCGGCGAACAATCCTCGCAAAGCTCTGTACATACAACAAATTAGATACATATAATAAAAAGTATTGCAAAACGGGGGGGGGGGCATAAAATCAAATGAAATAAGCCATCTATGAGGTCCCATAAATCACTTAAAAATGGGGAGATCCATCCTGTGATTAATGGTAGCATAATGTAAATCAGGAACTCAGAATTGCAAGATAACCACCATAAAGACAACGTGTCAGGACCGCCAAATGGTATACAGAAAGACCTTGAGGTCCAAAACATTAAAATTATGGAACCTCTATAAAGTGGTCTGCAAGATGACAGAACAAATATCTTGTAGCTCAGGATTTTAGGAGCCCACCCCAATTGTAAATAACATTTAGTCATTTATGGGGGACACTAGGAGAGGAGGGAACAGTAGCATGGCTGGCAAGGAAAGAAAAGCAGAAGAAGAAAGTAAAGAAAAGAGAGAGGGTGAAACTGTCCGTGATTCTAGCTCTGCCTGTCCTTAGATTCAGCTCTGTATATCAGGAACCTACCAATTGATAAGCCAGGGAGACCATATATTCTCGAAGAGGGATTGTTTATCTAGCAGTATACTTAAAAAAAAAAAAAAATTGGATTAACATAATCCACGTGAGAATTACGACTTTTCTCAGACTTTCCCGGTCTGCTTACTTTTAACGGATCAGTGACTCAAAATATGGGTCAGGGAACTTGCATTTTCAGAAAGTTGACACCAGTGGCAGCCCACGTGTATGTCTTTGACAGGCTTACTTTTAGCTGGCCTCCGTCACTTGAGTATTTTTTAATAATTAGAGTTGCAACCCTTTCTCCTTTATTCCAGAGAGACTGAAATAAGAACAAAACACTTAGAGAAAAGCAAGCAGCTACAACTTGTGAGTTATTGGATTTAACATTTCAATAGTTGAGCACACATCTCCCTCCCTCTACCACCCTACACGTGGGACTCATGTTGAGTTCTATTAATGTAAAATATGCTTCATAACTACAGCCTGTCACAAGGAGAGCTTTGTGTCAGCTAGATTCAATTGGACAGCTAATTTAAGTTCTAAATTGAAAACGCTGCCTCTTTTTCAGAATGCAAAGCAGTGGGAGAGGAGGTGGAGGTCTCTGAGGTTTTCAAAACAATAACACTTGGCTTTAACCAGCTTGCTGCCCGCAGCGATAAGATGAAATACCCTACAGGGTAATATTGCATCCCTACAGATGTAATAGCATAATGCCAACTCTTTGCGAGGTTATGTCGAAATACATAAAACCGAAAACCATTCTGTACTGCTCTTGCATCATATACATGGTCCTTGCCTTGAAATGGTTAAGGATCCTTTTAAGTAGATTTACTAATCATGAATGTTTTAAAGGTTAATCGCTACAGCTTATTGATTTATGTTATATATCCCTATGGGGATATGCGTTGCAACGATTCTGTACTAATTATTAAGAAACCACCTGAGAAAAAAAAAAGACAGCAGGGTACGTTGGCAATAACCGACACTATATTAAATTTTAGCACCTTGAAGATTTTTTGAGGTTCCCATATGTATGCCTATGCTCTGCATTACTTTACATTGCAGAATGATCATTTACCGTACGGCTGAAGTTGGTTCCCAAACACAATTTTCTGCTTTTAGTCTCCCAGCTTTTATTCTGCAGGGAAGGAGAGGGAGTATAGGGGGAGGCGGGAAAGGAGATATCTGCAGCAAATGTGTTTAAGAGCTGAAAGTATTTATTAAAAATGTCAGGAGAAAAGTGCTCCTGGCAGATTAAAGCTGTATTTGAGTTGACAGCTTTGACAGGCAAAAGTGATGGGAGGGGAAGGAATGGAAAGGGGGCGGGTGGCTGTAACTGCACATTTTCCTCTTGTGCAGAACGCTGGAATGAGGAATAGAATCTATTTACAATTCAAATATGGGATGTTAATTGGGAACTCGGACTTCTGCAATAAAGTTGATTCAAGGAATTGACCCGTGTATCCAAAGAAGCTTGGCACCAGTCTTTAAATGCCAGTAAAGGCATACCAACTCAATAGCCCAGCAAAATCTGCCCCTCTTATCTTTAGGTCCTTAGGAAAGAAGCATCATAAAAAGCTGCTTGTCTGGAAGCCAGGGAAGTTTCTATGGCAACAGCCTGAGCCAGTCACAGCGTCATATAATGTTCTACACAGTTGAGCCTCACCATTTGGGGCATTTCAATTGGGTATGGTATTAATTCATTAGCCACAACTGGCAATGAGAAATCTTTTTCATCTGCCATTAGAGCAAACCAGTATCCATAATCTAAAATGGGACAAGCTGCAGATTTTTTTTCTACTGCAAAGGCAAGACCTAGAATTATTATTATTTTTCCTTCATAAATGTGATTCCTAAATTATGTTGGCCTTTTACTGTTTAGGTCCTTTTTGTACAGACTTGTAAATATTTTTTTTGCCTCTGTGTAATTGTTCCCTTAATCTTTGCAGTGTTGCAACCCTTGTTAAAATCCATACATGGCCTCGCATAATGGCTTTAAGACGAGAGGAAAAAAAAAAGATTTTTTTTTTTTTTTTTATCTGTTTCATGACCCAGCTTAAGAGCTGCCTGTGTTTTAATGGATTTTCTCCCTCACTCAATTGAATGGATTGTCCCTCATTATCATTTAAATAGAAGCCTCAGTCCCTGTGAACATGGAAAATTTGAATGCGGTTGTAAAGCTGTGATAATGTGAAATATTCTGAAGGTGAAGGGAGGGTGGGGGGGATGGACGAAGAGAGGGAGGGGGGGGGAGCGGAAAGGGAAAAGAGAAATAACTCAATGTAATTGTCGTAGGTTCTTGATTTCCCTAACACCACCCACTACATGATGGGAAAATAGACTAATAATTGTCTCCCTGGCCTTGCCAAACCGGCTGCCCTAGTTAGCTGGAGCTAACACTCTAATTGTCAAGTGTGACCCCCCCAGATGAATGAAGATATATTCAGGGCACAGCAAGGGCTAAACATGAGTGATACCAAGAGGCAAAGATTAAATTGGCAATTATTGGCTTAGCAGGAAAGGTTGGCAGGTGCACTGTGCGCCTCTGACTCACCAGGGAAAAATAGGAAATGCAGCTGCATTATTCACACGTATGCTGAGCTTAACTCTGTCACTGCCGCAGACCACTGCAGTCTTTTTTCCTCAATTTCTACATGTAGGTTTGTTCCGATACATATAATGCTTGTATTGTTTTACCAAATTACCTTGGCTTCTCCTTAAATGCTGAAATTGCTTCTCTGCCATATCTACGTAAACATATAGATGGATATATACATTGCTTGAATGCAGCCTGATAATTCAGGTTTACTTCCGTAGTTAGACATTCTCTGAATTTGTTCAATAATATTTTGTGTTTCTGGGTAGAACTCATACTACACTATCAATCCCAAAATTCCATATTGTCAGATTTTTGAATATAGTATTCTGCACGCAGGCCACCCCTGTAATCTCAAAAAATAGGAATGACTCTACTTAGACTACAGGCATCTAATGTTATTCCCCTTTACCCATGAATAATGCTATTCCTATTTGAAATGCGCCCCTAGACATGGCCACAGATATCACCAGTAACCCCTAATTGTGTGTATATAGTTTCTAAACAATTGTGTTTTTGAACAAATTAAAAAAAATAATCTACCGTATTTTTCGCTCCATAAGACGCACCTACAGTCAGGTCCATAAATATTGGGACATCGATACAATTCTAATCTTTTTGGCTCTATACACCACCACAATGGATTTGAAATGAAACGAACAAGATGTGCTTTAACGGCAGACTTTCAGCTTTAATTTGAGGGTATTTACATCCAAATTAGGTGAACGGTGTAGGAATTACAACAGTTTGTATATGTGCCTCCCACTTTTTAAATGACCAAAAGTAATGGGACAATTGGCTGCTCAGCTGTTCCATGGGCAGGTGTGTGGTGTTTCCTCATCCCATATACAAGGAGCAGATAAAAGGTCCAGAGTTCATTTCAAGTGTGCTATTTGCATTTGGAATCTGTTGCTGTCAACTCTCAATATGAGATCCAAAGAGCTGTCACTATCAGTGAAGCAAGCCATCATTAGGCTTAAAAAACAAAACAAACCCATCAGAGAGATGGCAAAAACATTAGGTGTGGCCAAATCAACTGTTTGGAACATCCTTAAAAAGAAAGAACGCACCAGTGAGCTCAGCAACACCAAAAGACCCAGAAGACAACGGAAAACAACTGTGGTGGATGACCGAAGAATTCTTTCCCTGGTGAAAACACCCTTCACAACAGTTGGCCAGATCAAGAACACTCTCCAGGAGGTAGGTGTATGTGTGTCAAAGTCAACAATCAAGAGACGACTTCACCAGAGTGAATATAGAGGGTTCACCACAAGATGTAAACCATTGGTGAGCCTCAAAACCAGGAAGGCCAGATTAGAGTTTGCCGAACAACATCTAAAAAAGCCTTCACAGTTCTGGAACAACATTCTATGGACAGATGAGACCAAGATCAACTTGTACCTGAGTGATGGGAAGAGAAGAGTATGGAGAAGGAAAGGAACTGCTCATGATTCAAAGCATACCACCTCATCAGTGAAGCGTGGTGGTGGTAGTGTCATGGCATAGGCATGTATGGCTGCCAATGGAACTGGTTCTCTTGTATTTATTGATGATGTGACTGCTGACAAAAGCAACAGGATGAATTCTGAAGTGTTTCGGGCAATATTATCTTCTCATATTCAGCCAAATGCTTTAGAACTCATTGGACGGCGCTTCACAGTGCAGATGGACAATGACCCGAAGCATACTGCGAAAGCAACCAAAGAGTTTTTTAAGGGAAAGTAGTGGAATGTTATGCAATGGCCAAGTCAATCACCTGACCTGAATCCGATTGAGCGTGCATTTCACTTGCTAAAGACAAAACTAAAGGGAAAATGCCACAAGAACAAGCAGGAACTGAAGACCGTTGCAGTAGAGGCCTGGCAGAGCATCACCAGGGATGAAACCCAGCGTCTGGTGATGTCTATGCGTTCCAGACTTCAGGCTGTAATTGACTGCAAAGGATTTGCAACCAAGTATTAAAAAGTGAAAGTTTGATTTATGATTGTTAATCTGTCCCATTACTTTTGGTCCCTTTAAAAAGAGGGAGGCACATGTACAAACTGTTGTAATTCCTACACCGTTCACCTGATTTGGATGTAAATACCCAAATTAAAGCTGAAAGTCTGCAGTTAAAGCACACCTTGTTCGTTTCATTTCAAATCTATTGTGGTGGTGTATAGAGCCAAAAAGATTAGAATTGTGTCGATGTCCCAATATTTATGGACCTGGCTGTAGGTTTTAGAGGAGGAAAACAAGAAAAAATATATTCTGAACCAAATGGTGTACTAAAACTTTAATATTATACTACTACTATAGGTGGGTGGTGGGCACACAGCAATACCACCCCCCCCTTATCAAATCAGCTCAGCTACACGATACCTGGGTGGTGGTGGTGGTGGTGGACACAGCAGCCTCTCCCCCTTCCCAGATCAGCTCAGGGTGGCGGGGCAGACACAAAAACCGCTTTAGTGTCTTCTATCACAACAGCTCAGGTGGATACCATGCCAGCCCACACCTCCCACCTCCTTATCACCAGCTCACCTCAGGCAGTGGAGGACACTGCCATTACAATACACAACCCTCTCTGGCTGGCTCTCAGCTTCAGATGCACCCGGGTAGCAGCTAGGAAGGAAGACTGGGGACATACCGTAGTTTGCAGCAGCAGCTGCCTGGGGAAGGAGTAGGAAGTAAGACTGGACCTGACAATGGCACCAGGGGTGTTCCGGCTGAAAAAAACACAGCCAGGGCTCTCGCTGCTTTCGGGATGGTGTCACCTCTGGCGGGTGTCACCCGACCTGGGTGCGGAGCGCACCCTCATAGCAACGCCACTGACACCCCCCCAATGTTTTGGCACCCGGGGCAGACCGCCTCCCTCCGCTCCCCCTTGGTATGCCTCAGCCAGGATATCCGCGCCTCACATCATATCCCCTCTCCTCCAGAGAAGCCGAGTGCCAGTATTTTTTTTGGGGGGGGGGGGAAGTGCGTCTTATGGTGCGAAAAATACGGTATATTAAGGCACGGTTCACACAGACTTTGGGGGCGACGCGATCTCAAGACGACTTGAGAGGCCCGGTTCAGGCGAATTGCGCAAGCCTTAATGACCTACTTTTTGGCGAAAGAGGTCATTTAATTCTGGTAAGCAGAATCAAACTACTGACACGTCGGGTGTGAAGTTGTAAAAACACTGGTGGAGGATTCACTTTCTATATCACCATTATTTCCATATCAGAGTTTTTGAATGTATAAGTTCTGATGTCAGAAGGATTTCATCTTAAAAAGTTTTTTCTTCAAGATTGACCACAACAGCAAATGTGTATTTATGTTGGTTATGGACTTTAAACACCATGTAAATTGAAGGACTCATATTGGGACTGTCACTAATGCTTTACATTGGGTTACCAATTAAGAGCTTATAAGGTTGTCAAATTGTTTAAATTATATTTTAGCACTTTGGTATATTAAATAGTACTAGCGCCCCCTATATTCAACACTATCACTGGGAGCTTATCACTTCGCAGGGGAGCAGCTTTTTGTTTTTTGTGTTATTTAGTTTATTAGTATAAATTGGCGCGAGGTTCTCTTTACAACGAATTGCATAATGACTTCTGTATAGAAGTCAATGCAAGTCGCCCCGAGTCGCCCCCAAAAGTAGTACAGGAACCTAAGTCGGAGCGACCGGAGTTGCTCCTATTAGAACGGTTCCATTCAACAGAGCGGGACTCGACTCGTCAGGCGACCGAGTCGCCTGACGAGTCGCCCCTATCTGAACTGGGCCCTATAGATCTCTTATTATTCCAGTCATTGTTATGTTATGTGGTGTTATGAAAAGTATAGCTATCATTGAACCTATTAGATATGCCCCTGAGGTTCATAAACTACTTAATTGAGAACCAGTCAACTGGCAAATGCGGACTGCTGATGGGTCTGCAGGTACAGTTGCTGCCAATATGTATTTATCCATCCTGACAAGACATAAAATGTTGTTCTCCATGGTTTCCACTATATATAGGAACATAGCCAGACCATGAGATTTTGTAGCATGCAAATGGCAGTGCATTGCTTGTTCATGAGCTCACAGGGAATTATCCTTTATTTTCACCTGGTTCATCTGGGCAGTAACAAACTCCTAGCCTTAGGGTGGCTCCACTTTGTAGAGGAGCAGTTAGGACACACTTGGAAAGCAGGACTGTTAGCCTGTGGAGAGTTTAGTGGTAGATGCAGAAAATTTAGATAAACTTAACTAACAAATTAAAGCTGAACTCTAGCTAACACTTTTTCAGGAGTTACAGCAACAGTTTTTATTATTTTAGGATTAAGATTTTACCAAAAATATTAAAAAAGATCATTATAAGTACCACTCTTAGTGTTGTCTATGGTTTATCTCAACCCTCCTACAGAACAATGTAGGAACAACGCCAGGGCATACAAAAAACAATTGTTTTCTACGTGTTCTGTTCACAGCACAATGCTGCCTTGAGGTGGGTTCCAGTGCTTTGCGTTTAAAATGCAGACGTGCTCTATTTTTCTGGCAATGCACGATGGCTCACCAGACATCACCATTGGTCGCTGCACCACAGCTTCACTGCAATACATAGAAATTTGTAATCTGTAATTTCAATAAAGTTTAAAAAAAGGGTAAGCGGTGCCTTGCATTGTAACACCCATCTCTACACATCCGACACCAACCCACATGCCTAAACAGATCATTTTAATATGTGGGTGGGAGGGCTACAGCCTGAGTACAAAAGCCTGTCTGCTGCCAGCATGCTGAAGAGAAGCACCCTTGTACTCCCTGCAGAAGCAGTGGTCTCTGCAGAGCATGAGCTTTGCTGACTGCAGACCTATAGGTCTGACTCGCCAGGCTGTGGCTGCTTTTTTGATGTACCTGTAATGTATTTAGTTGATGTTTAATTGGGCTTTAAGAAATGTTACCAAGTGATCCTTACAGTGGAAAAGGCATCTTAATGTTTATCCATTGATGTGTTTTTTGAAGTGTGGGACTTGATAAGGTGCTTGTCCTCCTGTGTGTGATTCTTGGAAAGCGTTAATATTTATGCATAGATTTACCATGAAGAATGTGCTCATTTTAAAAACCACTACATATAGCAGGCCATTGGGGACCATGATGATTTAACCAGTGAACTGGAGTAGTCATGTAGTGGCAGACAGACATTCAGCCCTGTAAATTGGGTGATACTGCTGCCTACAGAGGAAATTGACCCATTTCAAACAAAAGAGCTGTTGGCCAACCAAATATAACCCTTACTACTCCCATAATGCTTCAGTTTTTTGTTAGCAGGAGGATGGACATCTTTTCTCATGTAACAAACGTTTTAGCCATTTTTATTAGCCATATATATATATATATATATATATATATATATATATATATATATATAATTTATTTATTTTTTCTTAAAATCTTTTTACTGCATTCAAAACTTTGTCTGCATTCTGTTGAGCTCATCTCTTTATGTTGCTATTCGGATTTCTTTCTCGTACATCACGGGACACAGAGCGACATAGTCATTACTAATGGGTTATATAGATACCTTCAGGTGCTGGCACTGGCAACTTCCAAAACCGGAAGTACCCTCCCCTATATAAGCCCCTCCCATCCGGGAGCACCTCAGTTTTTTGCCAGTGTCTAAGGTGTTGGCCAAGAAGAAACATGTGTTTTTCACTGAGCTTGCGTACAGGTTCTTTTGGGCCTCAGTAAGCTATTCCGGATCCGACCAAAAAAGCTTCATAGCTAAACGGTCGGGGATGCGGCGGCCCCGATCGCGGCACTTGCAGAGAAGAGCAAGGTTTTGCCTGTAATGCTTCTCTTAGGAGAGCTGGACCCTGGGATCCAGAGCTCTGGTCATACCCACGACCAAGATGTTTTCTGTGCAGGGTGCTATACAGGTCCAGGGGAGTGGAATCCTTGGGAACCCGGTCCCTGAAGGTTTGATTACAATGCCTGCCGTGATAGGTGAAGTTTGGGCTTTTGTGGACCAAACAAAGTCCTGCGGCGGGGAACAGGTAAGTGGGGGCCCCCAGGAACTTGGTTCTATTGGGGGACCCCCAAGCCTAATTTGTCTTTCTGTCTGTTACCTAACGGTATTCCCGCTAATATCTGTGCATGCCTGTAACTACTAAAAAAATGTAGTATTTTTAATAGTGGTCAAGAAAAAAAAAAAATATATATATATATATATATATATATATTTAATATATTAGACTGCGGTACCTGTGTTTATCCACTAGAGGCCGCTGTGGAACGTTTCTTGTCATGTGGACTAGTTTCTTTTCATCAGAGCAAGTCCAGGCAGATGGTGAGTTCTCTTGTGGGAAACTGCTTCCTCTGCCATGTTGCAATGCTCGTCCATCCCCCGGCCTGCGGCAAAAAGGGGCCCTGGCTCTTGTCCCTAGTTTCCCTTTTCGAAATTAGCGCCGAAGGCGCACGTGGCCGCGCGCGTGCGCGTGCCTCTATATATAGAGGTGAGCCGGGAAAGGGGGCGGAGCCTGGGGGATGACGCTCTGTGCGCGCCGCAGCGCTTCTGCGCATGTGCGGGCGTCCCAGCATGTTAAAAAACACAATTATGTGTTGTGAGCTGGCTATGGAGTGCAGAGACAGAGCTGGCAACATTTAAAAAAAGGCATACAGCAAGCGGTTGATGCAGGCATCCCCATAGAAAGGCACATTAGTAGACACCAACTGTGATATAGCAGCAATTGTGCTAGACTATTCTCAGTAAAAGTGGTGTATTACGGCTGGAATACCTCAGCTTTAGGCTTAGGAAATATGCCGTCCAGAAGCTCCGGAACTGAATCTTCCAGGAAGCGAAGGGGGTCTCATCGGGCTCTGAGGATCTTGGGCATGCTTCTGCTGCACCAGTCTCCCCTGAAGTTCAGAGGTAAGTGACCGTAGAGACCCCGCAGGGGTACTTGGTACTGTGGCTGTCCTCAGTTCACCTGCTCCTGTGTATGTAACAGAGGAGGTTTTTTCCTCAGCTCTGGGAGGATTAGAGAGAGATTGTCAACATTGATCGCTGCCTCCCTGTCAGGGAAAGCACGCCCGATCTCCGTCTCCTCCTTCAGAGTGCCTGTTAGCAGAGCAACAGTCCCATACAGGGATCGACCTGCCTGAAGGGGATCAGGATGAGGTTGATTCTGTTATAGAGGAATCAACAGTGGGGGAACCTTTTCTCAGCATCTCAAGCTGAAAGATTATGGGTTCAGTCTCTGACTAACATGGTCCGATCAGCATTTAAAAATGCACCTTGCGGAACCATCAACCACTACTGTATCCTCGTTGGGGTCGCTAGAAACCCCCAGACTGTCTGTTCTTTTCCACTTCACCCTTTACTGAAAGGGCTTATTTACCAGGATTGGGAACGTCCTGAGAAAATATTTATTCCCCCAAGAGATTTCCGGTGGTCTATCCCGTGGAGGATAAGTTCATCAAAAAAAAAAAATGGAAGGTCCCTACAGTGGACGCAGCCATCTCTTGTATATATAAATCACTGACATGTCCAGTGGATAATGTCCAAATGTTCAAGAACCCAATAGATAAAAGATTGGAGTCCTTATGAAAGTCTGCTTCTTTTTACAGCAAGCTTGGTGACACAACCAGCAGTAGCAGCTATTGGGGTCTGCTAAGCAGGGAAGGATCAGTTGAAACAGGTCTTGAGGGACTTGACAGATCAGCAGGCCCTTGCCCTAGCTGATCTACCTAGAGCCTTAGGCTTTGCGGTTGACGCCATAAAGGATTCAGTCCATCAGGCCTCCCGCCTTACGCTGTCTATAGTACATATGCGTAGGCTTCTATGGCTCAAAAACTGGTCTGCTGAAGCTCCCTGTAAAGAATGGCTGGTTAGCGTCCCATTTCATGGTGAACGCTTATTCAGGGAAAACCTGGACAAATATATCCAGAAAATTTCCAGCGGTAAAAATACGCTCTTGCCGGTTAAAAACAGAGTTAGAGGTCCCTCTTTAAGAGGCCTGCTTCTCCAGTCCCTGGGGCATCGGCTGTGTAACAGTTCCGACGGCCTCCTCGGTCAATTCCCGGGGGTAAAAAACAGGGACAATAGCAGGGTAATGAGAAACCCTGGGTCAGGGGAGGTACAAAACCTCCCCCAAAGTTAAATTCATTGAAGGGGCCCCCACTCAGTCGGGTGGGGGGAGGACTCCAGTTGTTCGCAAGAGACCGGGCGGGACACGATCAAGACAGATAGATGCTCTCCGCAGTATGTTGGGGATACAGTTTGGAGTTAAAAGACTCTCCTCCTTCCCATTTTTGAGGTCAAACGCGCCAAGGGATCCCCGGAAGAGAGAGTCCCTCCTGTTGGCACTAGAACAACTATTGCTCCAAGGAGTAATTATGGAGGTTCCCCTGGAAGAATGAGGGTTCGGGTTTTACTCAAACCTCTTTACAGTCCCGAAGCAAACGCGGACGGGAGGCCCATATTAATTCTAAAAGGGCTATACAAATTCCTGTATATCAGGACTTTCCGATGGAGTCGATCCGATCGGTGGCCACTGCCCTACAAGGGGAGGAATGGTTAGCCTCGATCGACATCAAAGATGCTTATTTGCACATTCCCATCTTTCCAGCCCACCAAAAATTTCTACGCTTTGCGGTAGAAGGGCGCCATTTTCAGTTCAGAGCCTTACCCTTCGGTCTGGCCACAGCACCAAGAGTGTTCACAAAAATTCTGGCCCCATTATTGGCCAATCTAAGAACACGAGGTGTAACGATAATGGCATATCTAGACGACTTGTTGCTGATAGACCACTCAGTGGAAAAACTAGAAGTGGTTGTTCACGAGACAATCAAGTTTCTGGAATATCACGGTTGGATTATCAACCGAGACAAGTCAGCCCTAAAACCAGTCAAAAGTCTGGAATACTTGGGGCTAAGGCTGGATGCAGACCAGAGAAAAATTTTCTTGCCTCAAGAAAAGGGGTCGTCTTTGAGAGATTTGATCCACTTAGTGGGTTCAAAAAGACAGCCATCCATACGCCTGTGCATGAGGCTGCTGGGAAAAATGGTGGCATCATTCGAAGCAGTACCCTACGGTCAATTCCATTCAAGGAAATTGCAAAGGGCCATACTGTCAGCCTGGAACAAAAAAGTTCAGGCCCTAGACTTACAATGTCCTTGTCCCCTTCCATTCGCAAGAGCCTCCGTTGGTGGTTGGTTCCCCAGAATCTGGAAAAAGGGAAATCCTTCAGTCCGATTTCTTGGAAGGTGGTCACTACAGATGCCAGCCTTATAGGCTGGGGAGCAGTACTGGAGCAATGGTCTCTCCAGGGCAGATGGTCGGATGCAGAAAAGGCCCTGCCCATCAATCTCTTAGAGATACGAGCAGCCCGGTATGCCCTAGTAGCATGGACATCCAAACTCCAAGGGTCCCCTGTCAGAATTCAATCAGACAATGCCACAGCAGTGGCATATATCAATCATCAGGGGGGCACCAGGAGTCGTGCAGCCCAGAGGGAAGTAAATTACATCCTGAAATGGGCAGAAAGATATGTCCCAGCCATATCTGCGGTATTCATTCCAGGAGTGGAGAATTGGAAGGCGGACTTTCTAAGTCGCCAGCAATTATGCCCAGAGGAAGGGTCCCTTCACCCCGAGGTTTTCTGGACAATATGTCAGCGGTGGGGAACATCGGATGTAGATCTTCTAGCATCCAGATTCAACGCAAAGGTGGACAGGTTTGTCTCTCGGACAAGGGATCCCCTAGCTTGCGGCTCGGATGCCCTAGTGTTCCCTTGGGATCAGTTCAAGCTGATATATGCATTCACACCGCCACAATGGTTACCTCGATTAATCCGCAGAATCAGGGTAGAAAAGAAACCAGTGATTCTGGTGGCTCCAGCGTGGCCCCGAAGAGCGTGGTACGCGGAGATTGTAAAATGTCAGTGGGGAGTCCTTGGACTCTCCCACGTCGTCCGGACCTGCTTTCGCAAGGACCGATATACCACCCTTCCTTACCAGCCCTAGGTTTGACGGCCTGGCTATGGAAGCCCACATTCTAAAAAAGAGAGGGCTCTCTAATCCTGTGGTATCTACCATGATCAATGCCAGGAAGCCGGTATCCAGGCAGATCTATTATAGAATCTGGAAGGCGTACATCGCGTGGTGTGAGGCCAAGAAATGGCATCCACATAAGTACGTAATAGGTAGGAGTCTGGACTTCCTACAGTGGGCTGTAGATAGGAAGCTTGCCTTGAGTATTATCAAAGGTCAGTTTTCGGCCTTGTCAATATTTTTTCAAAGGCCCTTGGCTTCGCATTCACTAGTCAAAGCCTTTATACAAGGAGGGATGCGTATTAGTCCTCCGGTTAATATTCCCATATGACCATGGGATCTAAACTTGGTTCTGTCGGTTCTACAGAAACAACCATTTGAACCATTACAGCATATTTCTTTGGTTCTTCTCACCAGGAAATTGATTTTTCTAGTAGCCATTTGTTCGGCTAAAAGAGTGTCGGAATTAGCAGCTATGTCCTGTAAGGAGCCATATCTGGTTATCCATAAGGATAGAGTAGTGTTACGTCCTCACCCAGCCTTTCTTCCTAAGGTGGTATCGAGGTTTCATTCGAACCAAGATGTGGTTCTTCCTTCTTTTTTCCCCAAACCTAGCTCGGTAGAGGAAAAGTTATTACATTCTTTGGATGTAGTAAGAGCAGTTAAAGCTTATCTAAAAGCCACTGCTCAGATTCGCAGAACGGATACTTTGTTTATTCTGCCGGAAGGCCCCAGAAGGGGCCAGGCAGCGTCAAAATCTACTTTAGCCAAGTGGATTTGACAGGTCATTATGCAAGCCTATGGCTTGAGAAGGAGACCGCCTCCGTTCAAAGTTAGAGCGCACTCCACGAGAGCAGTTGGAACTTCATGGGCAGTGCATCACCAGGCCTCCCTGGCTCAAATCTGTAAGACCGCAACATGGTCTTCAGTACATACGTTTACTAGGTTCTACCAGGTGGACGTTAGAAGTCAGGAGGTTGTCGCCTTTGGGCGCAGTGTGTTGCAGGCCGCAAAAGATCCTCATGTCTGATAGCGCTCAGCTTATGTATGGTGTATCCCCCCCCCTCGTTGGGCATTGCTTTAGGACATCCCATTAGTAATGACTATGTCGCTCTGTGTCCCGTGATGTACGAGAAAGAAAATAGGATTTTTATAACAGCTTACCTGTAAAATCCTTTTCTTGGAGTACATCACAGGACACAGAGCTCCCGCCCCTCTTTAGGGACACTTATTGCTTTGCTACAAAACTGAGGTGCTCCCGGATGGGAGGGGCTTATATAGGGGAGGGTACTTCCAGTTTTGGAAGTTGCCAGTGCCAGCACCTGAAGGTATCTATATAACCCATTAGTAATGACTATGTCGCTCTGTGTCCCGTGATGTACTCCAAGAAAAGGATTTTACAGGTAAGCTGTTATAAAAATCCTATTATATGCTTCCTCAACTATAGTTTTGGAGACGATACCTAGAAACCTGCTGGACTGAAGATTGTGGGGTTAGTCTGGAATGTGACCAAAAGTATTGCAGCAGCAAAATCTGTATAGAGAAGTTTAAGCCTGGGCAAAACGCCACCTTCCAGCTTTGCCTGCCCTTCACATACCAGATATGAACAATTGACAGGTAGACTACCTCAGCCAGCAATTAAACCCAGAAGTGTAATAGTACAATCTGCTCAAACTTCTGGCAGACACCCTATGGTACCACCCAGTTTCACAGTTGCTGGCTTTTACCTTATGGCTGTTGAAGCCCTGGTCTCTGATTTGTGAATTCCCACACTGTTGCAAACTAGGAAGTCTACCTCATGCAAGGTCTACCATTGCACATGGTAGGCTTATTTTCCTTTTTGCAAGGAAAGAAACATTCATCCCAGGAAATACCCAGAGTACCACAAAAGAGCATGTTTCAGCACTTGCAATCCTACTCCAGAGAGTGCTAGGTCTCATTCTTTGGTTAAGACTTTTGTTTAGGGTGTATTTCATGAAGTTTCTCCTGTTCAGCCATCTGTGACTCCATGGGATTTGAATCCGACTTTCTCAGCCCTCCCAAAAATGTAATTGTCTTTCCCACCCACAACGATACTTTCCTTATTGCTATCACCTATTTGAGGTGTGTGTCTTTCTAAGCATACAGCCTTATCCTATATAGATCCTTACTTAAGCCAGGTACACATGGGCCGAATGTCAGGAGACAATTGCCAGTTAAAAAAAGAAAACCTCTGACATTCGGCTTGTGCATATGTCGGTCTGCCGGGTGTGCACATTGGAAAACCAGCAGCCGACCAACTCCCGATCTGCGCTCTCAGCCGGGTCATCACCCTGTCGGAACACAATAGCTCAGCAGGGGAGATCGCTATACTAACTTTGCATAGTTGGTATAGCGTTCATGCTGTTTGGCTTCACTTCAGCCACTGAGAAAAAATGCAAAGTATTTTCTGATTAGTTGTCAGCCAAACAGCGCTTGCATCCAGCTAGCACCCATGGGGCTGTTAGAATCCAATACTTGGCTCTGCAGATTTGTCCATCCATGGTGTTTAGTGTGGATAGGGGAATTAAGTGATTTCACTAGTTCAGCCTGTAAAAGGCTATTGTAACATATTGTAGGGTATAAGTTTACATGTTTTGGGGAGGTGTGAGGGGTTGTGTTGAGATATTTTGTTGATCTAATTGTTACTTTTCAACTACTATTTGATTGATGTCTAAAGGGTAGCCTATATATGTTTTTATATAATAAAATATATATATTTATGTATACAGTGCATTCATAAAGTATTCAGACCCCCTTCACTTTTTCATATTGGTATGCTGCAGCCTGATAGAAAGTTTTTTTTCTTAATTTTTTTTTCTCATTAATCTACACTCCGTACCCCATAATGGCAAAGTAAAAACAGAATTTTAGAAATCTTTTCAAATGTATGAAAAAGGAAAAACCAAAATATCATATTGGCATAAGTATTTAGACCCTTTGCAATAACACTTGAAATTTAGCTCAGGTGATTCCCATTTCTCTTGATCGTTGCTGAGATGTTTCATCACCTTGATTGGCATCCACCTGTGGTAAATTCATTTGGTTGTTATTTGGAAAGGCACATACCTCTCTATAAAAGGTCTTACAGCTGACAATGCATACTGTATCGGAGCAAAAACCATGAGGTCAAAAGGAACTGCCTGCAGAGCTCCGAGACAAGATTATTGCACAAATTTTGGGCAGTCGACAGAAAAAATTCTGCACTGAAAGTCCCCAAAAGCACAGTGGCCTCCATTATACACAAATGGAAGAAGTTTGGCACAATCACGACTCTACAAAGGGTTGACTAATCAAACTGAGCAATGTTCCAGAAGAAAAACCATCACTGCAGCCCTCCGCCTAGGCTTTAAGGTATAGTGGCTAGACAATAACCCTCTTCTCAGTGCAAAACACACAAAAGCTCAATTGGAGTTTGCAAAAAAAAAAGCACCCAAAGTACTCTCAAACTGTGAGAAACCGGATTCTCTGGTCTGATGAAACAAAGATTTGATCTGATTGATCTCAATTCTAAGGGTTACGCCAGGCACCACATCACCCAATACCATGCCAACAGCGAAGCATGGTGGTGGTAGCATCATGCAGTGTTTTTCAGCAGCAAGAACTGGGAGACTGGTCAGGGTTGAGGGAAAGCTGAATGGAGCAAAGTACAGAGATAATCCTCAATGAAAACCTGTTCTAAAGCCCTTAGTACCACCAACTGGCCCGAAGGTTCACGTTCCAACATGACAACGATCCTAACCACACAGCTAAGACAACACAGGAGTGGCTTAGGGACAACTCTGTGAATGTCCTAGAGTGGCCCACCCAGAGCCTGGGCTTGAACCCTTTTAAACATCTCTGGAGAGACCTGAAAATGGCTGTCCACTGACTATCCCCATCCAACCTGACTGAGATTGAGAGGATTTGCAAAGAATGGCAGAAATTCCCTCAATCTAGATGCACAAAGCTTGTTGCGTCATACCCAAAAAGACCCAAGGCTGTAATTGCTGCCAAAGGTGCTTCACCAAAGTACTGAGTAACGGTCTGGATACTTACAGTAAGAACATGTGATTTAAAAAAAATATATATTTTTAATAAAATCTGACATTTTCTAAAAAAATTTTTCATTTTTTGTCAATACAGGGTACTGAGTGTGGATTAATGGGAAAACAATGAATTTAAACACCTGTAGTATCAGACTGCAACATAAGAAACCTGAAAAAGTGAAGGGGGTCTGAATACTTTATGAATGCACAGTGGTTATTTGTGTACCTTCCAAATCAAACTGTGGAAAAACAACCAATTACAGAGCTGAAATGCCTATTTGGGAGCTGTCTTGCCTACCAAAAATTGAACTCTGTTAAGCCAATTTTCTAATCCAGGAATCCCTGCCAGACACTATTGATCTTTTACTTTTCTCAATTGCAGTTAAAGCAATACAGCTTGGCCAAGACTGTTAATGGACAGTTGAGGAATACCAGCTTAAGGAATACCAGCTCTGTGATCTCTCCTCTAATCCGCAAACACAGGACTGGACCGTGCAGTAAAGTCTGATTGGCTTATGGTTCTGTCCCTTCTTTGCTCAATATGAATGCTGATGTGCAAGGGATCATAGGAGGCTAGTAAAAAGAAAAATTCTAAAGTATTAAAAACTATATTTGCCTACTCCTGTATTTAATATACCTGTAGCATTGTATACTTGCCTACTCATTAGAAAACTGCAACTGAATGATAGAATGTACATACAGGTATCAGCCCTTGCATCCATTTGTTTCTGTTTATTGAAACCGACAACACGATGATATATAACTGATAACTTTCTAGGGCAACTTATTGTGGTGAGAAGTGGTACTGCCTGCAGCACAACTTTAGTTTTTGAAGGTAAATGGAAAAAAATTGTTCAAGGTTGGGAAAAAAATTCTATGCCTTGTTGATCGTCCTCTTTTTCCTCCACAGAGCTCAGCTCAATCACTTTCAGGACACGGCTACTCAGTAAGTCATTTTTCTCCTTGCATTTCCTGTTGCTCAATAAATGACATCTTTGCTGTTAAAACCAAGGAGCTATTCTTGTGTGATTGGTCCAACTACCAGCAGGAAAGAATGTTCATGAGTGAGAAATAGGCAGTTCTAAGCAATGTAGCTATAAATGTAAATTAATATTCCATCACTTTTTTTGCAAACCAAAAATAAGACTTATAAACAAACATTTGAGGTTGTTTGTGAAGCCAAAACATATCCTCAAAAAAATAATGTATAACCTATTCAGGTATTGCAAATATTCTGTCTAGTACAGTTTTTATGAAACATTCGGAATAGAGGTTGTAGTAATACAAGTAAATGCCTCTGCATGTTTTTAAAGGCTATGCTCACCTTTAAAAAAAAAAAAAAGCATTTATTATTGTCTTCTTAGAAGCCTGTAGAGCATTGCACCCACAATCAGCAGATTGCAGGTGCAATGTCGGGCTCCTGCAGACTCCTACAGCTTCCTGCCCATACCTGTGTACACTCTTTCTGTTTGAAAGCTGGAGAGATCATTGAACTACAAGAGTGCTCACCATTGAGAACTGCAAGCCATCTGCCATGGTGGAATACAGAGCTTGTTTTCCACCATGGAATGGTACGTTTATTTTCAAAATGTGACAGCGGGTGAAGGGGGGGGATTGAGGATCGGGGCTATAGCTGGAGCTTACATGTTTATCATGCCCCAAAAGGTGATCTTAGTCTTTAAATGAGTCTTTGCATTTGCATTGTAGAGCAGAGCACATGTTCACTTTAAAGCCCAACTCCGGGGAAAGAAATGTATTTCCCCATGCAGTGGGGCTGTACCCACACTGCATTGGGGCTGTGCCCACACTGCATTGGTTAACTGCTCATTTTGTCTAGGGGTGGCCACAGAGCCTATACTCACTCGATCTTTCGATCCCCTGGAAAACGGCCCCCCCCCCCCCATGTGCAGCAGTTGACTGTTCCTGACATCTTCACCTTTAGAGCCGGTCTATGGACGTGATGATGTCAGGAACAGACCGTAGGGGAGCAGGAGCCACAGGGACCAGTCTTGCACTAGGAGGATTTGAGGATTAGGTGAGTAAGTATATCTTGGCTCTCCAATCCCCTAGACAAAAATGAGCAGTTAACCCATGCATTGTGGGTATAGCCCCACTGCATTGGGGAAAAAATTTGCTTGAAGTTCAGCTTTAAATCTGAGCATGTTATACTTCCCTTCCCTTTGCCCTCCGCTACACACTATGTTCTCTCTAAGTCAATCCTAGTTGGAATTTACACAGAGCTGAGGACTCTTTTTACCTAACCCCTGTGGCAGCACTGATGCCTAAGTGGCCGGTTTCCAAATGCCAGTGCTGTCTTGTGTGAAGGAGAGTAAAATGCTCCCCTCCACCAGGCAATTCTTATCCCATCTAGCACTGAATGGAGCAGCTGGGCAGTAAAAGGAAAGTTAGGTATAAGCAGTTGCATTTGCCCTGCAGGGAAAACCACAAATTCATTTTAACTTGATCAAAATGGATAAAATGCGGTTGAAAAATTATGCATGTTTTTTGCATTTTTTAAATGTGTTTACTTGAAAACTTAAAAGTAGACTAGCATTGTTCTTATTTTGATGTTGCTGTTTACTAGGAATGAACCTATTTTTTGCAGTTTTGTTTACCCTGCAGTACATCATCTGTTAAGGTGTAAACTGTATTTGTTTGCCGAGTATGTCAGATGGTTCTTTTTGTAGCATAATGCTGATGCTAATTATGGATATGCCTTTCTATCATAGTGTTAGCAATAGTTGGTGGCCTACTTCTAATGAATGTCTCAAGCCAAAGTATGGACTTTCATGTTGGGTGAATGATGATGGCTGCTTTGTGTAAAACTCTGGCTAACGTGTATAAAGATCCAGTGCTGTACGCCTTTGGTGATCCGATTCTTTTAATTTTGAACTACTACTACCTAGTGTTTCCTAATTGAGTTTAATAAGTAATCATTCCAAATGCAAACAAGTGATTCTTGGCTCTGGCATCTCAGTCCTGACTTAGTTTAGCTTAGTGACAGGGTGGCTTTTGGCATCAATCCTGGCACAGGATAGATTTATATTTTCAATGACTATTAGCAAAGTATGAATTAGAAGGGGTTTACAAGCTGGTCATAGATTAGTAGATTTTTGCATGAACACTCGTATGAACATTCATACAAAAATTCTAATCGGAACACTCCATGACATGACAAATGTTGTATAATAATTTAAGAAAGTATGCTTTTAACATTCAAATTTGGATTGAATGAACTTTCCCAAATGAAAGTGACATTCACTACTAGAAATGTGTTTGAGAAAATTTTTCCGTCCTGCACCTTTGAATTTTTTCTTTTCAATTCCGTTGAAAACGGACATCAGTTTCACCCTACTAATGATTAGAAAATTGAACAAATGTTCTTAAAATTAAAATTGAACTAAATTCTGCTAGTGTTAGGGATTATTTGGTTAAGGGTAAATTGAGGTTTCATTTTATGGACTAATAAAGTGGACTCTGGCAAAACAGCCACTGCAAAATTACTTTTTTTATGCACTGTATCATTCACAAGGGATGTTTTCTTTTTGTTGTTGGAAGAATAAGCTTATTTGAAATTAAGTCCACTGTGTTAGGTTACATTTTATCGTTAAGCCTTAAGGTTTCATTTTAAGTGTTAGGTTACTGTTAGGGTTATGTGATAAAGGCAAGTTAAGGGTTCATTTCTGGGTTAGGTTAAATATAATTGAACGGTTAAGTTTTAGTGCTTGGATAAAAGAAGGGTTAAGTGTGAGCGGGTAGGTTAAAGTCAGGGTAAAGTGACCCTGTCACCATAGGGTCCCTTGTACACTTGGTATACCAATTAACATAAGAGTGAATATAATTACCTTTCTGGTGGCTCATGTCTTGATATGCCACTGCTTTGCTGCATCTTGGCCTCTGCAAGTTTTCAACCTTTTGAATGGTTGAATACCGGTTTCCCTCCTGCATGTAATGCTTCTTCCCACTGTCTCATACATCCTGTTGTGAGATGTAAGCTTGCAGAGGTGGGGGACTCGAGTCACCTGTTTGAGGACTTGTTTGACAGAATTCAATAAATGACTCGACTTGACTTTGACTTGTCACTAATGACTTGCGACTTGACTTTGACTTGGGCTATATGACTTGGCACCACTAACCCTAACCTTAAGCCGCCGTCTGCCTACCTGATCAGCGTGTCATGCAGACAGTCGGCGGCCATTGCAGTGTTCAAAAGCGGCGCCTCCTCGTCTGTGATAGGCGGAACACTCAATTTCACAGCAGGCAGTGTTCAGCCTATCACGGACATCCTCTTATCCTCGTCTATGTTATGAGGATGAGCGGATGTCCGTGATAGGTGGAACACTGAATGCTGGGAAATTGAGTGTTCCGCCTATCAGACGAGGAGGAGGTGCGGCTTTTGAATACTGGAATGGCCGCCGGGATGCCGTCGATCAGGTACACGGCTGACGGGCACAGTAAAGCATGGGCACAGTAAAGCATGGGCACAGTGAGTCATTGGGCACAGTGAGTCATGGGCACATAACCAATATTATTTATTGTTATCCCTCCTATTATTTTTATACAGTATGTGGTAGATCAATATTTTGACTTGATTTGTGACTTGACCAAAATAAATTACTTGACTTGCTTGACTTCTAGCAGGGACTCGACTTGACTTGCTTGCTTTTCGCCACAGTAACTTGGGACTTGCTTGAGACTTGAAGGTTAAGACTTGAGACTTGCTTGTGACTTGCACATGGGTGACTTACTCCCATGTCTGCAAGCTGGAGTGCGAAACCACAGCGTATGGCCGGCGAGGCAGGTGTTCCCACACCCAGAGGTGTGGAATATTTGCTGAAGCAGCAGAATTGGAGCTTTTCTTAACACTGGTTAGCAGAAACGGAAGTATGTCGCCTCTTCTTTTAGCAGGTATGCTTTTGTATACAAGTTGGGTTTTATAGTCAAAACACCTGTGCAAAGGACTACCAGCATCAGGTTCTTGGTACCAAAAAACAAGGTTATAGTTCAAAACAGCACAGTCTGCAGTGAGCAGAAGGCTACTAGGGTAAATTTAGGATGTTGGAGTTTCATGCTGGGCCACATATTGTAGAGAAGTGTATTTTTAACAGAACCTTCTCCATTTACCTCATCCCACAACCAAAAACGCTATTTTGGGTGAGAAATTATTTGGTCTCCACTGAGAAAAAAATAATTTTTATGCCATCCTACACATCCACATCTCTTGTTGTGATGTATATTGTTTCCTTACAAGTGCTTTTATTATCCTTAGTCAGTAGGAGCCTTTCATTCTTTCCAGCTTCGTGCAGCAGGATCTGCTGTTGGCCTGATTTTCACATGGTAGCAGTGGGCTTGACATCTGATAGGCTTTAGTATAGCGAAAAGGCCCCAAATCAGGGACTAATGAGAAGCTGAAACTCGGAGATAGATCAAGCAGTGTGATGTGGAAGAAAAGATTCTTCCTTGACAATTGTTCCTCTGCTTATACATGAGAGTTTCAAAGCAAACCTGTATCCCTCACTGCTCATCAGTGGTACAGGGCTTTCGTATGGCAAAACCTTGAAGAGGAAAGGAGATCTAAGAGAACAAAAGAGAGAGAGAGAGAGAAAAAGAAGCAGAAAACGCATAATGAATCCTGTACATCTATCTGTTGTTTGTAGTCATTTTAATGGTCACACGTTTTTCATTTCTTTAATGAAAAGAAAGGGCTTCAAAATGTAGATGCTTTAAAACTGGAATGTTTTACTAACCCTTTAGTTCCTGCAGTAGTTTCCAACATTGTTCTTTATTTTTTATTCCTAAAAGTTCTTTTTACTTGCAGCTTTTTTAATACACATTAGTAGTTACTTTTTCCATATTAATAATTTTTTTTATTTAATAAAGGCTTGTTTATATTCTATAGCACATTCTAGCAGTAAATATAAGTTCAATAAATGTAAAGCACAACTCAGTTAAAAGACATAATCCGTTTCTGACCACCACCCATTTTATAGGGTTTCCTTTTTTAAAAGCACCCAGAAAAACGTTCACATCACCTGCGTAACCTCTTCCAGTTTTGGCAACCAATGATCTGGAATTTTCCCTGCTGTTCTACTGATGGGTCTTGTGTCCTGAAATTACGATGAAAGGCTTCAGAAAAATGGCAACTGATTGCACTATGGACATCGACTCAGTGTGACCAAATCTAATGCCCCGTACACACGATCTGAATATCTTACAAAAGATCATACGACTTTTTTCGCTTAATAGTCGCAAGTAAAATTAAATAGGTTATTAAAGTCACGAAAATTCTCGTACGACAGAAAATCGGATGTGATGTCATGTGTTGTAATGTATTTGTATTGTATTTTCGGACGACAACTGTACTGACTAAACGAAAATCGTACGATCTGGTATCGTACGAGGAAAATTTTCGTGCATGTCCGATAAAATAATATCGGATGAACTGTCATGACCGGCTCTCAAATGCTCTGTACTAACGATCCGATTATCGTACGATTCTTCCTCGGACGACATTTTTCGTACGATATTTGGATCGTGTGTACAGGCCTTAAACCAGGTAATTTAAAATAGCTTCAGCTCTGCTCTCCACTCAAAGGAGAAGGACCTCTCCTGTGGATGGAAAGCAGATCTAACATTACCTGGTTTAGTTTTGATCACAGTGAGTCGGAGTCCTGAGTGAGATTGGTTGTAATTTTTCTGTAGCATATTGTAGCCTGACAAGCGGTTGTATGCAATCTGCACCAGTTCATTATATTTAATGTTGGTTGATATCCGTGATAGGAGCATTAGGGTGGTGCATTTTTATTTGTCTAATGTAAGGGCTCCAATTATGCCTTGGGGATGGCCTCTTCCCACAGTCAATGGGCAGTGTCTGTGTCACCAGGATGCCACCTGGGGAATGCAGACTTTCATACGACAGACAGAAGATCTGTGTGCACGTCATTGCAGTTTTAGGTAAGTGGGAGTTAGATTATTATAAAAAAAAAGTAAAATATATATATATGTATATATGGTCCAGGGAAGTGAAATTAATAATTTGGTTCTTTTTCTCCTTGGTTATGAACTTTAAAGCCCAACTACAGCTAAATTAATGTTTTTAATTTTTTTTAGAGAAGTGTTACAGCCCCTTACAGAACCTTGTGGGTTTTTATTGCTGACTGTGTCATTTATAGGCAGATTTTGTGTCACTTCCTGTCAGGACTGGAAGTGATGGGACTTTTTACCAATGCAAACTGAGAAAAACATACTTTTTAGTAAAGTGGGAAGCGGATAGAATTGCTAAAAAAAAATGTATTCTTTGTGCCTTCCTGTCTTGGCGACATCTGCTAATCGAATTCCTTGTCCTAATGTCACATGAGTGTCAATACAACTGCTGTTCTGACCATAGGACTGGTCAAAATAGCTGCAGCCGTAAATTTGTCAATCTGCGCTATATAGCGTGGATACAGAAATCTGTTTCTTTTTAACCTTTTTTTATTCTGTCAGAATTTAAAGAACGCGGTTGATCAGCAATTGCTGAAATTAAAAATGTATTCATCAATGCTTTGAAATTAAACAGTTCATTGTTAATTAGTTCCCAAATCATTTCCCTCACTGAACATAATCTTGCATCCCCTGGATTCCTCTAATACCACTCAGTTAAACACCCCATGCCTATTCCACGTACTAATTGAAGCTTTCAGCCTAGTCGGTGTTTCTGTCTTAAACAAAGTGATTGATAGACATTCTCATCCATTGAGGGACACAGGAAGTCAGACATAGTCTGGTTATGAACAAGCATGCGTATGGGTACTGGTTGAAAAAAAAAATATTTTTGTATTTACTGTAAAATCCATTTCTTGGAGTTCGTTGAACTCCATAGCGATTCTGATATAGTCAAGAGACACTGCCAAACAGAAATCTCATAAACCAGCCTATTATTTATATATACAGTTCTCTTCGTTTGACTTCAGTCGAGATTCTTCGCTATATCACTGCTTGAGCTGGCTTCTACGGCTATCCAGATCTGTATTTCATTAGCCTGACTTTGGAGACTGTATCCAGACCTCGCTGGACAGACTTCGTTGGACGAATCTAGGTGCTACAGTCAGTACTATTGCCTCCAGTAAGAAGTGGGTGTCCTCCATTCAGCAGCAAGAGTTAACTGACCCTGTGCTAGACTATGCTAAGAGTATTAGCTGCACTCATATCATCTTTTCAAAGGAATTTGGTTCTCTGCAACCAGTAGCATCTGCTCCAAGAGGAGAGATTTGTGTACCTGGATGCTCCTCAGATCCTATGCAGTGTTGAGGAATCCTTTTTGAAGGACCCTGTGTGTCCCTGGATTGTCAGCAGATGGATGCCCCTAGCTTCTTGCAGCAGGTTTTCTTTGCTGGAAATGGTGCATGTCTAGAGATCTTCATGGGACCTCTTTACTGATTGATCCTCCCTCTTTGGCTAATTGGCAGTCTTCTGGAAAAGGCTCTCCAGATATCCTCCCTTGTCCTGCCCACAATCGGGTAAATGCTCTAGGATATCTACTTAAGCTGGCCATACTAAATACAACTATACTAACTTATTCAACTATGCAGTGTAAAGGCCTGCCTGATTACAAACAAATTGAAAGTGTTTAGGTTTCACCTCATATTATATGGTTTTGGTAAATCTAAAGGAAAATTGTACTAGAGTGTTTTTATAATGTATGGCCAGCCTAAGGACCCCATCCGATAATCCACAGCTCTTGTTTCTTTTTCTGAACCTGGGGAAATCAGAAGATTCCTGGATCTGCTCTCTAACCACATTCCTCTGCAGGCCCCAGTGTCGTCTAGGGGTGTCAGAGGGTGTATTTTCTTTGCACCCTATGCCTGCTGTCACATTGACTTTGTGGAATTGACCTTTCAGTTTCCAATGGGCTTTCATGTGCTTTTGGGTTGTACTTATACCATACAATATCTGCTGTACCTCACTTAATGAGTTTGGTTGGCTTACATGGTTTTATCCCCTTGGACCTAGGGATTAAGATGTTAGGTCTCTGACCTTCCTATGTAGACCATGCCTAGACCTGTTTTTTTGTATTGGGCTCCCTTTGGGACCCATTCTTCCAGCGTTATTCAGGGGTTATTTCCAGTGTTCTGTGTGACGTCATTTCCTCCTAGCGGTGACCTTCTCCATCCTGGTCTGGAGCATCAGGTTGGTCCGTTTGTAAGATTTATATAAGAAGGACAATCCGCGCTATCCCTATTCGGCAGAAAAAAATTAGCAAAAATGCTAATATTCAACCAAATCAAATATAAAAAACGTGCAACGTGAAGATACACATAAAAGGAGGATATTGAAATCCAAAAATGAATGGTGGTGCTGCAATAATAAAAGTTCAGAATAATAAACTGCAAATATGTGTAATGTAAAAAATTGCGCAGCCCAAAAACATAAAGTGAAAAAAACAACAATAATTGCTTCTATGAATAGCTTCCAAAGATGCAATGATATGTGCTCAAAAAAAGGGGTATAAATATCTAATATGTATAAATTTCAAACACATATGATCAAAGATGGTATAAAAACCAAAAAGGTGTATAACACATAACTGTCCATGAAAGAGTGAAAATGACACATAAAAAATGTCCAAACGAGACTGGAAGCGAAGGTGCCAATTCTCCTCACTTTCTTCTTTCAAAGCAGGTAATGATGACTCATAATCAGGTAATAAAGATGTCTGCTTACCAAATCAGGTGGATCCTCATTACAGGGATCAAAGGGGCTTAATAAACACGTACTCCAGACATCTGATGTAGGAAGTCAGATACTCCTCTAGATCCTATGCTCCGCTGCTGCACCGTGTATAGAAAACCAATCAAAGGCACCGCTTATGATCCGTAATATAACATGTTGGGGATAAGAACAAAAAACTTCATGGTGCAGAAAGGTTTAAAAAGGGAAATCCCCTTTATGGGGTAAAAAACACTAACATCCACAGATAGAAAAAAATATATTGAATAGAGAGAGCGCACTGAATGCCAGCAATCTCCGACAACGATTTAAAAAGCAGTCAGCTGTAGCTCACGCCAATCAGCTGGTGCGTGATGACATCGAATTCCTTAGCTCCACCCGACGCTGCGTTTCTCTTTACAAGGCGTCCACTGGGAAAGGAGACTAAGGAATGGGACGTCACTCACCGCACTTAAATAACCCGGCTGGAGAGTGACACCGGAAATCAAACGAGAAGGGATGCGCGCTCACCGCACATTCCCCACTCGCAATTCGTGTCTGTAGCTGAGGCAATGCAGCGCACATGGACAGAACCATAACCTGTCACTGGCGCTGCTAGCCTCTTGCTTACATAATGATACCTATGCTAAAAACATCTTTAACATAAAAAATGCAATACAGCATATATATAACAATAAAAGAAATTAATTTATACCAATCACAACATTAATTGGCAGCCATTAATCCACATGAAAAAGGTGAAGAATCAATGTGTCAGCGAGGTGCAAACACCAGGGCGACACAGACACGACACATATCCATATGTCAATGGCTCCCTTAAAACTCTCTATATATTACCAGAGTGTAATTACCTTTAAAAAAATTACAATATATGGGAGAAATATACTGAACTTATCCCTGTGTTCCCAGACTGTAATAGAAAAAAGACAACTATATTAAAATTAATATATAAATTAAAATACATAGCAAAGGGGGGTTACAGAGGTGTAACACCAGAAAAAGGGACAAAAAAAGGGGGGATCCATGATGACAAAAAAAGGAGAGAAAAGAGAAAAGAGACCCCACATTCTCTCGTAAGGGGAACCCTATATGTAACCAATTGATTTGGGGAAGAAAAAAGAGGGCACAAAAAACAGACAAGCATATAAGTACGCTAAATGGCCCAATGGGGGTAATAGAGGTAGGGATGACCTGAATAATCTACCTATTGTTAATGTAACAATTAATATCCCACTCTATATTCAAACCCCATGGGCTATAGCACTTAGCATCATATATGAGACGAGTTTCTCTACGTGATATCTGTTGCTTGAGATCACTCCCTCTCCAATGGGGGGTATATTTCTCAATCCCTATAACTTGTAATGCTGATGGATCTCGATTATGGTGTTGGCGAAAATGCCACGACACACTATGCTTGGTGAATCCCCTGCGTATATTCGATAAATGTTCCCCAATTCTGACTTTGAGCGCACGGGTGGTCCTCCCTATATATTGGAAACCACAGGGACAACTCAAAAGATAAATGACCCCAATAGTATTGCATGTAATAAAGTCAGATATATGATGTTCTTTGGAAGTAGCATGTGAAGTAAAAGACGCAGTTTTCATAGTTTGTGACGACCTGCAGACTTTACATCTTTTACATGGATAATATCCTTTGAGTTGTCCAAACATAACCATTTTAGCTGGAGGGTCAACTACGCTTGGTGCCACTAAATCTTTCAAATTTTGATTTCTTCTATACAGAATTTTTGGACAATCTGGAAGTGTAGGTCCCAAGATTTTATCACACTTGAGTACTGGCCAGTGTTTACGTATTATCTTATTGACCCACCAAAAATGTGATGAAAAGGTGGTCAAAAATGCCCATTGTAGGTCTGTAGTGAAAGTATCTTTTTCTTTGACCTTTGGGACCAATAAAGTTTTTCTGTCAATTGCTGCAACTTCCTGTATTTCTTTGTCCAAAACACATGGCTGATACCCCTTCTCAACAAAACGGTGCCTCAAAACTGCGACCTGAGACTCAAAATCCTCCAAACGAGAACAGTTGCGTTTCATTCGTTGAAACTGCCCCTTTGGTATGGCCTTGAGCCAATTTGGATGATGTCCACTGTCTATAGGTATATACCCATTCCTGTCAGTATTTTTGAAATAAGTTTTTGTCAGGAGGGCACCCTCTTCTTTGAAAATGGTTAGGTCCAAGAAATTAACTGAAGTGGTACTAAACTCATACGTAAATTGGATACCCCACATGTTATTATTCAGATTAATCATGAAGTCACTTAAAGATTTTTCGTCCCCCTTCCATAAAAAGAAGGCGTCATCAATGTAACAACGCCACAAAAGGAGACGGGGCTCTGCCAGAGAAAAAAGTTTGTCATTTTCCCATAAGGCCATGAACAGGCCCGCCAGGCTGGGAGCAAATTTGGCTCCCATAGCCACGCCTGTGCTTTGAAGAAAAAATTGCCCATTGTAGTAAAAATAATTATGTTCCATGGCGAAACAATGTAATTTCAAAACAAACTCTAATGTAGAGGATTTCATGGATAAATCCTTACGGAGAAAAAATTCCGCCGCCTTATATCCCAAATGATGTGGTATAATCGTATATAGTGAAGCGACGTCCGCTGTTACAAGCAGGACGTCTTCTCCCACTACATATTCAGAAATTTCTCTAATCATCTGCATAGAGTCCTTAAGATACGCTGGAGTTTTGGTTACTACTGGCTGAAGGAAAACATCTATGAATTTACCAATTCTTGATGTAAGGGAATCAATACCGCTTACTATTGGGCGGCCAGGGGGTTTGGTGGGATTTTTGTGGACCTTGGGTATATAGTATATGATAGGGGTATGGGGAGCCAATGGTATCAAGAAATCTAATTCTTTATCATTAATGACCCCTTTCCGATGTCCATCCAGGACAATACTATTGAGAGATTTCTTATATTTCTCAATTGGGTCCTTATTCAGGACCATATAGGTATCTCTATCTGATAACAGTACCTCCATTTCCTCTATATAGTCCACTTTTCTTAAAATCACAATCCCCCCCCCCCCTTTGTCTGCTGGTCTTATTACTAGATTTTTCCTTTCACATAATAAAGCTATTCCCTCTTCAGAGTCCTTCAGTTTTTCCTTCTTAGCCACTTAACGACCGCCCACTGTAAATATACGTCGGCAGAATGGGACCGACAGGCACAATCACGTATATATACGTGATTGCCTTTGTATAGTTGGGGGGTCCGATCGGACCCCCCTTCTTTACAGTGAGCGGTCGTTTTACCTTCGGGAGCGATCCGGCATGAGGGGACGGCCGTTCGATTCCGGCCACCCCCTCTCGATCGCTCCCGGCGAATGAGAGAGCTTCCCCTGCCTGCCAGGAAGGAGGAAGTGATGTCATCTCTCCTGGGGCGCTCACATATACCGAGCGCCGTACAGGAGAAGATGCCAGGTTAGTACACACAACACTACACTGACACCAGGAAACATAGGCACATAAATCGCCCCCCCCAGACACCCCCAGATCACCCCCAGTCCCCCCCCAGCCCCCAGTCACAGTGTCACTGATTGCAGTGACCATTTATTTAGTGATCACTGCAATCAGTGACATTTGTGACTGTAAAAGTGTCACCAAAGTTTAGTCTTAGGTCCAGTGTAGCCCCCTAACCCCCCCCAATAAAGGTTTAACCCCCTGATCACCCCCCAGATAACCCTTTCACCCCCTATCACCACTGTCACTAAGCAATCATTTTTCTGATCGATGTCTTAGCGTCGGTGATGCTGATGGGTAGCCAGTAATTTTTTTTAGGTTCGCCGCAGGTTTTTATAGCGTCGGGTACCCCCATATATTACCTAATAAAGGTTTAACCCCCTTGATCGCCCCCCAGGTAACCCTTTCACCCCCTATCACCACTGTCACTAAGTTATAATTTTTCTGATCGATGTCTTAGCGTCGGCGATGCTGATCGGTAGCCAGTAATTTTTTTTAGGTTCGCCGCAGGTTTTTATAGTGTCGGGTACCCCCATATATTACCTAATAAAGGTTTAACCCCCTTGATCACCCCCCAGGTAACCCTTTCACCCCCTATCACCACTGTCGCTAAGCAATCATTTTTATGATCGTTGTCTTAGTGTCGGTGATGCCGATAGGTAGCCAGTAATTTTTTTTTAGGTTCGCCGTCAGGTTTTTATATAGCGTCAGGTACCCCCATATATTACCCTAATAAAGGTTTTAACCCCCTAATTGCCCCTAGTTAACCCTTTCACCAGTGATCATTATATAAGTGTTACAGGTGACGCTGGTTAGTTAGTTTTGCTTTTTATAGTGTCAGGGCACCCGCCGTATATAACCCAATAAAGGTTTAACCCCCTGATCGCCCGGCGGGTGATATCAGTTAGGTTTTAGCGTCAGAGAGGGTCTGCGTCACACCCCAGGCAGCGTCAGGTTAGTGCCAGTAACGCTAACACCCACGCGTAAAGCATACACCACCCTTAGTGGTATAGTATCTGATCAGATCAATATCTGATCTGATCAGATCTATACTAGCGTCCCCAGCAGTTTAGGGTTCCCAAAAACGCAGTGTTAGCGGGATCAGCCCAGATACCTGCTAGCACCTGCGTTTTGCCCCTCCGTCCAGCCCAGTCCACCCAAGTGCAGTATCGATCGATCACTGTCACTTACAAAACACAACAAACATAACTGCAGCGTTCGCAGAGACAGGCCTGATCCCTGCGACTCCAGTGCTGTAGGAGGTAATTTCACCACCACAGTTAAAAAAAAAAAAAGCATATATGCCGAAGCATTGGGGCAGCAGGAGCGGAGGAGCGATTTTGCTCCTAATGCCGCGTACATACGGTCGAAATTCCGACGGAGGCTTGCCCGTGGAAAAGTCTGACCATGTGTACGCGGCATAACTTTTGCGAGAAGATGCCCCCATGCTTCGGCATATATAAATGGTGCATGTATGCCCATCATTAGAAGTGGGTGGATGAAGGGCGGTATTCTAATGGTGGGCATACCCACCGATCAATCTTTTTTTTTCGATCAGCCAACAGGCTGCATGAAAAAAAAATTACAATACATGTCCAACAAGGACCAGCAACGTACTGGTATGTTGCTGGACTTTGAATGTTTATACCAGAATGATGCCTGTGGGTTTAGGTATCATCTTGGTATCATTCTTTTCAGCCAGCGGCCGGCTTTCATGTAAAAGCAATCCTAGTGGCTAATTAGCCTCTGGACTGCTTTTACAAGCAGTGGGAGGGAATGCCCCCCCCCCCCCCGGATATAAAAAGCGCCATTGGGAAAGCATTTTATCACACCGATCTTGGTGTGGTCAGATGCTTTGAGGGCAGAGGAAAGATCTAGGGTCCAATAGACCCCAGTTTTTTCAAAAAAGAGTACCTGTCATTACCTATTGCTATCATAGGGGATATTTACATTCCCTGAGATAACAATAAAAGTGATAAAAATAAATAAATATGGAAGCAACAGTTTAAAAATAAAATAAAAAAGCAAAATTAATAATAAAAAAAAAAAAAAAAAAAAAAAGCACCTCTCTTGCCCAATGGCGAACGCAAGCGTCGGTCTGGCGTCATATGTAAACAGCAATTGCAC
This sequence comes from Rana muscosa, assembly GCA_029206835.1. Lineage (NCBI taxonomy): Eukaryota > Metazoa > Chordata > Amphibia > Anura > Ranidae > Rana > Rana muscosa. The sequence continues at coordinate 912,236,817 of CM055116.1, read as the reverse complement.
CATGCATGTGAGGTATCACCGCGAAGGTCAGATCGAGGGCAGTAATTTTAGCAGTAGACCTCCTCTGTAAATCTAACGGGGTAACCTGTAAATGCTTTTAAAGGCTTTTAAAAATGTATGTAGTTTGTCGCCAATGCGCGTTTGTGCGAAATTTTAAAGCATGTCGTGTTTGGTATCTATGTACTCGGCCTAAGATCATCTTTTTTATTTCATCAAACATTTGGGCAACATAGTGTGTTTTAGTGCATTAAAATTAAAAAAAGTGTATTTTTTCCCAAAAAAAATGCGTTTGAAAAATCGCTGCGCAAATACTGTGTAGAAAAAAAAAATGCAACACCCACCATTTTATTCTGTAGGGCCTTTGCTTTAAAAATATATATAATGTTTGGGGGTTCAACATAATTTTCTTGCAAAAAAAAATATGTTTTCATGTAAACAAAAAGTGTCAAAAAGGGCTTTGTCTTCAAGTGGTTAGAAGAGTGGATGTAAGCTTCCTAATGTTGTGTATAAAATGCCAGAACAGTTCAAAACCCCCCCAAATGACCCCATTTTGGAAAGTAGACACCCCAAGCTATATACTGAGAGGCATGTCGAGTCCATGGAATATTTTATATGTTGACACAAGTTGCGGAAAAAATAATTATTTTTTTTTTGCACAAAGTTGTCACTAAATGATATATTGCTCAAACATGCCATGGGCATATGTGGAATTGCACCCCAAAATACATTCTGTTGCTTCTGAGTACGGGGATACCACATGTGTGAGACTTTTTGGGAGCCTAGCCGCGTACGGGACCCCAAAAACCAAGCACCGCCTTCAGGCTTTCTAAGGGTGTCAATTTTTGATTTCACTTCTCACTGCCTATCACAGTTTCGGAGGCCATGGAATGCCCAGATGGCACAAAACCCCCCCCAAATGACCCCATTTTGGAAAGTAGACACCCCAAGCTATTTGCTGAGAGGTATTGTGAGTATTTTGCAGATCTCGCTTTTTGTCACAAAGTTTTGAAAATTGAAAAAAAAAAGAAAAAAAAAATGTTCTTTCTTCATTTTCAAAAACAAATGAGAGCTGTAAAATACTCACCATGCCTCTCAGCAAACAGCTTGGGGTGTCTACTTTCCAAAATGGGGTCATTTGGGGGGGTTTTGTGCTATTTTGGCATTTTATGGCCTTCAAAACTGTGATAGGTAGTGAGGAGTGAAATTAAAAATTTGCGCCCTTAGAAATCCTGGAGGCGGTGCTTGGTTTCCGGGGTCCCGTACGTGGCTAGGCTCCTAAAAAGTCCCACACATGTGGTATCCCCGTACTCAGGAGAAGCAGCAGAATGTATTTTGGGGTGCAATTCCACATATAACCATGGCATGTGTGAGCAATATATCATTTAGTGACAACTTTTTGTAATTTTTTATTTTTTTTTTGTCATTATTCAATCACTTGGGACAAAAAAAAAATATTCAATGGGCTCAACAGGCCTCTCAGAAATTTCCTTGGGGTATCTACTTTCTAAAATGGGGTCATTTGGGGGGGTTTTGTGCTATTTTGGCATTTTATGGCCTTCAAAACTGTGATAGGTAGTGAGGAGTGAAATCAAAAATTTGCGCCCTTAGAAATCCTGAAGGCGGTGCTTGGTTTCCGGGGTCCCGTACGTGGCTAGGCTCCTAAAAAGTCCCACACATGTGGTATCCCCGTACTCAGGAGAAGCAGCAGAATGTATTTTGGGGTGCAATTCCACATATAACCATGGCATGTGTGAGCAATATATCATTTAGTGACAACTTTTTGTAATTTTTATTTTTTATTTTTATTTTTTGTCATTATTCAATCACTTGGGACAAAAAAAAAAAATATTCAATGGGCTCAACATGCCTCTCAGCAATTTCCTTGGGGTGTCTACTTTCTAAAATGGGGTCATTTGGGGGGGTTTTGTACTGCCCTGTCATTTTAGCACCTCAAGAAATGAGATAGGCAGTCATAAATTAAAAGCTGTGTAAATTCCAGAAAATGTACCCTAGTTTGTAAACGCTATAACTTTTGCGCAAACCGATAAATATACGCTTATTGACATTTTTTTTTACTAAAGACATGTGGCTGAATACATTTTGGCCTAAATGTATGACTAAAATTGAGTTTATTCGATTTTTCTTATAACAAAAAGTAGAAAATATCATTTTTTTTCAAAATTTTCGGTCTTTTTCCGTTTATATCGCAAAAAATAAAAATCGCAGAGGCAATCAAATTCCATTAAAAGAAAGCTCTATTTGTGGGAAGAAAAGGACGCAAATTTCGTTTGGGTACAACATTGCATGTCCGCACAATTTACAGTTAAAGCAGCGCAGTGCAAAATTCTGAATTCACCTCTGGTCCTCTAGCTACCAAATGGTCCGGGGCTTAAGTGGTTAAACCTAACCTGTAACAAATCGTGAAGTACTAGGTCTTTAAACACAGTGATACTAGGAGCTGGTTTACCAGGAGGTATGTAAGCAAGAGGCTAGCAGCGCCAGTGACAGGTTATGGTTCTGTCTCTGTGCGCTGCATTCCCTCAGCTACAGACACGAATTGCGAGTGGGGAATGTGCGGTGAGCGCGCGTCCCTTCTCGTTTGATTTCCGGTGTCACTCTCCAGCCGGGTTATTTAAGTGCGGTGAGTGACGTCCCATTCCTTAGTCTCCTTTCCCAGTGGACGCCTTGTAAGGAGAAACGCAGCGTCGGGTGGATCTAAGGAATTCGATGTCATCACGCACCAGCTGATTGGCGTGAGCTACAGCTGACTGCTTTTTAAATCGTTGTCGGAGATTGCTGGCATTCAGTGCGCTCTCTCTATTCAATATATTTTTTTCTATCTGTGGATGTTAGTGATTTTACCCAATAAAGGGGATTTCCCTTTTTAAACCTTTCTGCACCATGAAGTTTTTTGTTCTTATCCCCAACATGTTATATTACGGATCGTAAGCGGTGCCTTTGATTGGTTTTCTATATTGAGAGGATCTTTGTGAACACGGTGCAGCAGCGGAGCATAGGATCTAGAGGAGTATCTGACTTCCTACATCAGATGTCTGGAGTACGTGTTTATTAAGCCCCTTTGATCCCTGTAATGAGGATCCACCTGATTTGGTAAGCAGACATCTTTATTACCTGATTATGAGTCATCATTACCTGCTTTGAAAGAAGAAAGTGAGGAGAATTGGCACCTTCGCTTCCAGTCTCGTTTGGACATTTTTTATGTGTCATTTTCACTCTTTCATGGACAGTTATGTGTTTATACACCTTTTTGGTTTTTATACCATCTTTGATCATATGTGTTTGAAATTTATACATATTAGATATTTATACCCCTTTTTTTGAGCACATGCCGTTTGTAAGATTCCCTACTTGGTAGGGGGCTCACCTCATCTGTTAAATTTAGAGTGTTGGTTCATTCAAGAGGCTCCAGGATGTCAGTCACTCATCAGTCCACCTAGTAAGGTCTGCTAGTGTTTTTTTGCTGTGTTGCCCAAGCATCATTTAGACTGCTTTTGTGATGCCTTGTTGAAATTTATTCAACAGTTCTGTGTAACTATCATTTTAATATTCATGTATTGTCATTGTATTTACTGTTGATTTAATTGGTTTTGTAAGGAGTAGCAACTTTATGGTTGTGTGGTTTATGTGTAAACTTTGTTGAAAGGAATTTTGCTGGGTTGATGCAGCTTCTACTTTCAAGCAAGATTAACTGAACTTGACCACAAGTAAAATAGATACTTGGATATGAGGTAGAATTCTGGACTCTGTAAACACCCTAGTAAGGGTATGTTGCGTTTCTACTCTTTAAATCATCTAAACTCTTGAGAGAGGCTACAGTGACATGTGTATCTCCTGTGATCAGCAGCTAAAGCCACAAAGAAAATGATATCCAGTTGGATCCCATTTCCTTCGTGTGTTACAAATACCTTAAAGAATAAATGCTCTAAGCTGTCTCTTTGAAGCACTGTCACATGGGATAAGCACGATTACTGGATCTTCACATTGTGGAGGGAGAGGAATAAACAGCCGTAAATAATCCGCCACTTGTCTACGGAGATGTGAAAATTGAGTACAGGGGGATTTGGCTTCTGTACAGATGCTGGAAGGGGAGGGAGGAGAGGTTATGATCTGAGCTGGGATACAGGCTAGAGAGATAACTGGATTTCATTCTGACACATTGATGTACGTGGCAGGATTTTTACTCAAGCTAAGCACCACAAGAAAAAATAAAATAAGTTCCTTGCATACTATGTGATTGCACTCATCCTGGAGCTTTCAGTCATGTTAATTGTAGTGTTTGACAATTCGAAGATTATTAACCCACTGTTACTGAACTCTTTTTTTTTTCATTTTCTCTTTCTTTATGTTGAGTGATAAGAAAAGCCAAGGAAATAAAGTCCTCTGTGTAAAAAAAAAAAATTACACTCAAAATACTAATAATAATTTATAACTAAACAGAGATTGAGCTATTCATGTAGTGCTGCTGTGGATCCTATTGTTTCATGCTAATAGCCATTATATACCGTAGGCTTAAAATGGGCAGTTACCTGTTGTGTGGTTTCTAGGCAGGAAATCCTGTGCATCTGCTACTCATTATAACACCTATAGTGTAAATAATTCAGTTCTGCTAAGCTCCTTAAAGTGCATCAATGACCAAAATGTAAAATTGCGTATTAATTTATACATTGTATTTTTATTATTTCTAGCCTAATCCTATATATCAGAATGATCTTGATGTTTGACAATTTTGTTGAACATATTTACTACTTTGAATTCTGTGACACATATTTGTTATGCTATGTGAATACTCACTGCTTTGTCACAGAATTCACAGAGCCTGCCTTCTTAAAGTGGAAGTAAACCCTCCTATCGTTTTCAGCCAAGGAAGCTGCCATCTTGACCTTTGTTTAATCTTCAACTGCCATGATGCTGCACATGTGACCAGTTATGACACCAGCCATTGGATGGTTTGACAGTTTGGTTGAGAGCACAACCAATGTGGCAGTTAGCATTTCCGGCATGCCGGGAATTTAACTGTTTTTTTAAACTGTTAAATCAATGGGTTTACTTCCACTTTAAATGGGTGCAAAGAGGAGGAGTTTCAGGAGGTGAAGTCAGTACAGTACAGGAATCACTGCTTGCAGGGAGCAAGGTATGATGGAATATGCGGTATTTAGAAAGTACACGGTAGAGGAGAAGCTGTAAAGCGTGCAGGAAACGTTGTACACACCTGTTCCCTAATGATTCCCTTCTGTGCTTTCTTTCTCGTACATCACGGGACACAGAGCGACATAGTCATTACTAATGGGTTATATAGATACCGTCAGGTGCTGGCACTGGCAACTTCCAAAACCGGAAGTACCCTCCCCTATATAAGCCCCTCCCATCCGGGAGCACCTCAGTTTTTTGCCAGTGTCTAAGGTGTTGGCCGAGAAGAAACATGTGTTTTTCACTGAGCTTGCGTACAGGTTCTTTTGGGCCTCAGTAAGCTATTCCGGATCCGACCAAAAAAGCTTCATAGCTAAACGGTCGGTACCCGGGCCTTGCAGAGAAGAGCAAGGTTTTGCCTGTAATGCTTCTCTTAGGAGAGCTGGACCCTGGGATCCAGAGCTCTGGTCATACCCACGACCAAGATGTTTTCTGTGCAGGGTGCTATACAGGTCCAGGGGAGTGGAATCCTTGGGAACCCGGTCCCTGAAGGTTTGATTACAATGCCTGCCGTGATAGGTGAAGTTTGGGCTTTTGTGGACCAAACAAAGTCCTGCGGCGGGGAACAGGTAAGTGGGGGCCCCCAGGAACTTGGTTCTATTGGGGGACCCCCAAGCCTAATTTGTCTTTCTGTCTGTTACCTAATGGTATTCCCGCAAAATTCTGTGCATGCCTGTAACTACTAAAAAAATGTAATAATTTTTAATGGTGGTCAAGAAAAAAAAAAAAAAAATTTTTTTATATATTTAATATATTAGACTGCGGTACCTGTGTTTGTCCACTAGAGGCCGCTGTTGAATGTTTTCTTGTCATATGGACTAGTTTCTTCTCAGCAGAGCAAGTCCAGGCAGATGGTGAGTTCTCTTATGGGAAACTGCTTCCTCTGCCATGTTGCAATGCTCGTCCATCCCCCGGCCTGCGGCAAAGAGGGGCCCTGGCTCTTGTCCCTAGTTTCCATTTTTCGAAATTAGCGCCAAAGGCGCGCGTGCGCGTGCACGCGCCTCTATATATAGAGGTGAGCCGGGAAAGGGGGCGGAGCCTGGGGGATGACGCTCTGTGCGCGCCGCAGCGCTTCTGCGCATGTGCGGGCGTCCCAGCATGTTAAAAATCACAATTTTGTGTGGTGAGCTGGCTATGAAGTACAGAGACAGAGCTGGCAACATTTAAAAAAGGGCATACAGCAAGCGGTTGATACAGGCATCCCCTAGAAAGGCACATTAGTAGACACCAACTGTTTCTTATAGCAGCATTTATGCTAGACTATTATCAGTAACTGGTGTATTTCGGCTGGAATACCTCAGCTTTGTGGCTTAGGAATATGCCGTGTAAAAACTCCGGGACTAGAAATTCCAGGAGGAATAGGGGGTCTCCATCGGGCTCTGAGGATCTTGGGCATGCTTTGGCTGCACCAGTCTCCCCTGAAGAATCAGAGGTTAGTGACCGTAGAGCACCCTCAGGAGTACCTGGTACTGTGGCTGTCCTCAATTCACCTGCTCCTGTGTATGTAACAGAGGAGGTTTTTTCCTCAGCTCTGGGAGGGCTGGAAGAGAGATTGTCAGCATTGATCGCGGCTTCCCTGTCACAGGAGAAAAGCGCCCGATCTCCGTCTCCTCCCTCAGAGTGCCTGTTAACAGAGCAACAGTCCCATACAGGGATCGACCTACCTGAAGGGGATCAGGATGAGGTCGATTCGGTTGTAGAGGAATCAACAGTGGAAGAGCCGTTCTCAGCATCACATGCTGAAAGGTTATGGGTTCAGTCCCTGACTAATATGGTCCGATCAGCATTTAAAATGCCACTTGCGGAGCCATCATCCACTTCTGTCTCCTCGTTGGGGTCGCTAAAAGCTCCCCAGACTGTTTGTTCCTTTCCGATCCATCCTTTACTGGAAGGGCTCATTTACCAGGATTGGGAGCATCCTGACAAAATATTTACTCCCCCTAAGAGATTTCCGGTGGTCTATCCCATGGAGGATAAGTTCATCAGAAAATGGAAGGTCCCTACAGTGGACGCAGCCATCTCTTGTGTGAATAAATCACTGACATGTCCGGTGGATAATGTCCAAATGTTCAAGGACCCAATAGATAAAAAATTGGAGTCCTTATTAAAATCTGCTTTTTCTACAGCAGGATTGGTGACACAACCAGCAGTGGCAGCTATTGAATCTGGGATACAAATTGGAGTTAAAAAACTCCCCTCCTTCCCGCTTTATAAGGTCAAACGTGCCAAGGGATCCCCAGAAGAGAGGATCCCTCCTGTTGGCACTGGAACAATTATTGCTCCAAGCAGTAATTATAGAGGTTCCCCTGGAAGAATGGGGGTTCGGGTTTTACTCAAACCTCTTTACAGTTCCGAAGCCAAACGGGGACGTGAGGCCCATATTAAATCTAAAAGGGCTAAACAAATTCCTACATATCAGGACTTTCCGGATGGAGTCGATCCGATCGGTAGCCACTGCCCTACAAGGGGAGGAATGGTTAGCCTCGATCGACATCAAAGATGCTTATTTGCACATTCCCATCTTTCCAGCCCACCAAAAATTTCTACGCTTTGCGGTAGAAGGGCGCCATTTTCAGTTCAGAGCCTTACCCTTCGGTCTGGCCACAGCACCAAGAGTGTTCACAAAAATTCTGGCCCCATTATTGGCCAATCTAAGAACACGAGGTGTAACGATAATGGCATATCTAGACGACTTGTTGCTGATAGACCACTCAGTGGAAAAACTAGAAGTGGTTGTTAACGAGACAATCAAGTTTCTGGAATATCACGGTTGGATTATCAACCGAGACAAGTCAGCCCTAAAACCAGTCAAAAGTCTGGAATACTTGGGGCTAAGGCTGGATTCAGACCAGAGAAAAAATTTCTTGCCTCAAGAAAAGGGGTCGTCTTTGAGAGATTTGATCCACTTAGTGGGTTCAAAAAGACAGCCATCCATACGCCTGTGCATGAGGCTGCTGGGAAAAATGGTGGCATCATTCGAAGCAGTACCCTACGGTCAATTCCATTCAAGGAAATTGCAAAGGGCCATACTGTCAGCCTGGAACAAAAAAGTTCAGGCTCTGGACTTACCAATGTCCTTGTCCCCTTCCGTTCGCAAGAGCCTCCGCTGGTGGTTGGTTCCCCAGAATCTGGAAAGAGGGAAATCCTTCAGTCCGATTTCCTGGAAGGTGGTCACTACAGATGCCAGCCTTATAGGCTGGGGAGCAGTACTGGAGCAATGGTCTCTCCAGGGCAAGTGGTCAGAAGCAGAAAAAGGCCCTGCCCATCAATCTCTTAGAGATACGAGCAGCCCGGTATGCCCTAGTAGCATGGACATCCAAACTCCAAGGGTCCCCTGTCAGAGTTCAATCAGACAATGCCACAGCAGTGGCATATATCAATCGTCAGGGGGGCACCAGGAGTCGTGCAGCCCAAAGGGAAGTAAATTACATCCTGAGATGGGCAGAAAGATATGTCCCAGCCATATCTGCGGTATTCATTCCAGGAGTGGAGAATTGGAAGGCGGACTTTCTAAGTCGCCAACAATTATGCCCAGGGGAATGGTCCCTTCATCCCGAGGTTTTCCGGACAATATGTCAGCGGTGGGGAACACCGGATGTAGATCTGCTAGCATCCAGATTCAACACAAAAGTGGACAGGTTTGTCTCTTGGACAAGGGATCCCCTAGCGTGCGGCTCGGATGCCCTAGTGTTCCCTTGGGATCAGTTCAAGCTGATATATGCATTCCCACCGCCACAATTGTTACCTCGATTACTCCGCAGAATCAGGGTAGAAAAGAAACCAGTGATTCTGGTGGCTCCAGCGTGGCCCCGAAGAGCATGGTACGCGGAGATTGTAAAAATGTCTGTGGGGAGTCCTTGGACCCTCCCACATCGTCCAGACCTGCTTTCGCAAGGACCGATATACCACCCTTCCTTACCAGCCCTAGGTTTGACGGCCTGGCTATTGAAGCCCACATTCTAAAAAAGAGAGGGCTCTCTAATGCTGTGGTATCTACCATGATCAATGCCAGGAAGCCGGTATCCAGGCAGATCTACTATAGAATCTGGAAGGCGTACATCGCCTGGTGTGAGGCCAAGAAATGGCATCCACGTAAATACATAATAGGTAGGATTCTGGACTTCCTACAATGGGCTGTAGATAGGAAGCTTGCCTTGAGTACTATCAAGGGTCAGATTTCGGCCTTGTCAATATTTTTTCAAAGGCCCTTGGCTTCGCATTCACTAGTCAAAGCCTTTATACAAGGAGTGATGCGTATTAGTCCTCCGGTTAATATTCCCATATGTCCATGGGATCTAAACTTGGTTCTGTCGGTTCTACAGAAACAACCATTTGAACCATTACAGCATATTTCCTTGGTGCTTCTCACCAGGAAATTGATTTTTCTAGTAGCCATTTGTTCGGCTAAAAGAGTATCGGAATTAGCAGCTATGTCCTGTAAGGAGCCATATCTGGTTATCCATAAGGACAGAGTAGTGTTACGTCCTCATCCAGCCTTTCTTCCTAAGGTGGTATCGAGGTTTCATTTGAACCAAGATGTGGTTCTTCCTTCTTTTTTCCCCAAACCTACTTTGGTAGAGGAAAAGTTATTGCATTCTTTGGATGTAGTAAGAGCAGTTAAAGCTTATCTAAAAGCCACTGCTCAGATTCGCAGAACGGATACTTTGTTTATTCTGCCGGAAGGCCCCAGAAAGGGTCAGGCAGCGTCAAAATCTACTTTAGCCAAGTGGATTCGACAGGTCATAATACAAGCCTATGGCTTGAGAAGGAGACCGCCTCCGTTCAAAGTTAGAGCGCACTCCACGAGAGCAGTTGGAACTTCATGGGCAGTGCATCACCAGGCCTCCCTGGCTCAAATCTGTAAGGCCGCAACATGGTCTTCAGTACACACGTTTACTAGGTTCTACCAGGTGGACGTTAGAAGTCAGGAGGATGTCGCCTTTGGGCGCAGTGTGTTGCAGGCCGCAAAAGATCCTCATGTCTGATAGCGCTCAGCTTATATATGGTGTATCCCCCCCCCTCATTTGGCATTGCTTTAGGACATCCCATTAGTAATGACTATGTCGCTCTGTGTCCCGTGATGTACGAGAAAGAAAATAGGATTTTTATAACAGCTTACCTGTAAAATCCTTTTCTTGGAGTATATCACGGGACACAGAGCTCCCGCCCCTCTTTGGGGGACACTTATTGCTTTGCTACAAAACTGAGGTGCTCCCGGATGGGAGGGGCTTATATAGGGGAGGGTACTTCCGGTTTTGGAAGTTGCCAGTGCCAGCACCTGACGGTATCTATATAACCCATTAGTAATGACTATGTCGCTCTGTGTCCCGTGATGTACTCCAAGAAAAGGATTTTACAGGTAAGCTGTTATAAAAATCCTATTTTTTACAGCTTAAGCTGACCATACACACCCTAAACCAGTGTTTCTCATCTCCAATCCTCAAGGCGCCCCAACAGGTCATGTTTTCAGGATTTACCTCAGATGAAATGGCTGTGGTAATTACTAAGGCAGTGAAACTGATCAGATCACCTGTGCAAAATAATGGAAAGCCTGAAAACATGACCTGTTTTTGGCGCCTTGAGGACTGGACTTGAGAAACATTGCCCTAAACAGCAAGGGCAAATCTTCTGCTGCCAGGTATTGTATTCTGACAGATGGCTCAAACAGCTGTCTGAATACCCAAAGGTGGTCTGTGTTTAAATGGATGGAGATGCTGTCTAGTCAACAATACCCCACACCCACCCCCCAACTGCTTGAACAAAAGTTGATCATTCAATTGATATTTGTCAAACCAGGGGTGCTGACATGGCATGAATCAACCAAAATTTGAGCCATATATGGCAAGCCTTTACTTGTTCACCATTTCCACTCCAGAACCAACAGACCTTTATGCTTGGGTGAAACTTCATTAGCATACGTTGTAATCGTTTCTGCCAGCTAGCCTCCTAATCCTTTGTGTGGCCAACTTTAATCTCAGTGTTGTCTATATTGGTTAGAAAACGTTAACAAATTTGATTCTTTTTAAAGAGATAAACATCAGCCTTATATTATATTTAAAGAGGTTGTAAAGGTTCGTTTTTATTTTCCTTTAATTTCCTTTAAGCTAGTGCATTGTTGGTTCACTTACCTTTTCCTTCGATTTCCCTTCTAAATGTTTTTTCACTTTGTCTGAATTTCTCACTTCCTGTAAGCTTGCCCCCATCATCCGAGCCTTTCTAGCTGGGGGTTAGTCAGCGTGCTCGCCCCCTCCCTTGGGACTACATCCCTGCAGGGAGACGCTGTGAATGTTCACAAAATCTCCCTGCAGGGATGTAGTTCCAAGGGAGGGGGCAAGCACGCTGACTAACCCCCAGCCAGAACGGCTCGGATGATGGGGGCAAGCTTACTGAGGAGGAACAGAAATTGAGAAATTCAGACAAAGAAAAAAAACATTTAGAAGGTAAATCAAAGGAAAAGGTAAGTGAACCAACAATGCACTAGCTTAAAGGAACCTATTTAGAAAATAAAAAACAAACCTTTACAACCCCTTTAATTATATATGCAGCTTACGCATGTATTTGCAAATTTGTGCAAACGAAACCTCTGTTTTTAACATGAACTGTTAGAAGGGACTGAAAGGAAATATTAGTTATTCTGAACGAACCATCCTTTAAGGTCTCCCAACAGCGCCCGTTCAGATATCTGGAGACACCATGATACACGAGACAGGTTATGCATTCATGTGGTATCTGATTTTACTGAAAAAGTCATACAGTATATATTGGTTTACAGAACAATAGAGAAGGGGAGGGGCTGATTTATGGTTACATGGCTACAAAACGAAACAGGTTTTGTTCATCACTTAACAGAAGATGGATACCTGGTCATAAAGGTTGCTTGAGGTTAAAATCTGGATTCCAGGCTTGACCAACAACAACATAATGGGGGATGTGTTGTTATACAAACATTCTTACATACCTATACAGATACATAAAGATAAAATACAAGAGGGAATATACAGTTAAGCCAGGCATAATACATTTCAAATGGTGGCGTAATTCATATAAATTATTACAATTATTTCAGGGACAATTCGGTTTGTTGCAGGCTGGTTGGTAAATTGAGCCGGGATTTTTTTTTATTTTATTTTTGTTTAATTATATATAGAGCCAGATTTTTTTGTTGTTGTCCTGTAGACAGGGAGTGAAGGGTGGTCTCTCCAAAATGAGGAAAGTACCTGCTTAGGCAGGTGTCACCGAAAAAAAGTGTTCGCATTGGAAAAAAATGCCCCTTCTATTCTTGTTCTTGTGGCAACTATACGTTTTCCCAGCATTTTCTGTCCTAGGGGTTACCAGGTCAAAAAGAGAGTGTAAATAACGCTTATGGGGACTTGGCATTAAAAACATTACGGGGGTCCGAACCCGTCGCCAATATATCCAAAACTGAAAAGAAAAGTTTTGGCTTTAGAAACACTTTAATTAGAAATAGTCACATTGTCTGAGTAAATATATTACTGGTATAATCGATGGCTTAAACAATCATAGAATAAAACATATATTTCAATAGCTTTTGCATCTCCTGATTATTCTGCTCCTGTGACTTTGTAGTATGTTGTGCAATGTGGAATTCTGCTTGCAGATTAATGCACTGCTTATCTCTCTAGTTAGTATGGAGGGCTTTGCTGAACACAGGTTTGAGGATCACAACTTGCAGCTATGATGATTTTATACATCTCATTATCAGTTGGGAGGCTTAACCTGGTGACATGAAAACTGCCAACTGGGAGAAAGAAGCGCAATGTATCTGAGGCTTTACAAGCTTTGTAACAAGTTGTTAGAAAGTGCCATATTCCCGATGTGAGAATAAACAGTGAGGAGGGGTTGATGTTGGTTTTTCCTCCTCTTTTCGAGAGAGACATTGAGGAAACTCTCATACATGTTAGTAAGTATTGCTGGATTTGCTAACACTGTATGAATCATTTTATTTAGACCTGAGGTTGCTGCAGTACATGCTGTCAAATCAGTTTTCTAGGATTAATAAATGGTGCAATAAGAGGACCATGATTAGAACTAGCAGGTGAGAGATTAGGGCTGATTCATTAAAACTGAGGAGAAGAAAATTAGACTAAAATTGGAGCTGTTGCCAGCAGTAAACATACAGATTTCACCTTCAGTTCATGGAAGAATAATTGTGAACCTGTTTGAAGAGAAAAAAACATAAGCCTTATGTTGCAAAGCAGGCACAAAAGTCCCTTGAAGTTTCAGTGATTTCTGAAGGACAAAACCTGTAGAGGGCTTCTTATACAGCTTCTGGCCTGCCACAGGTGACCTACCTGAGGCTACTACTTTTGGGGGGATTTGCCAAAATGATTTGTTTGTGTCATGTATACAGCTTTAATTGAACATTTCCTAATGACAAACTGACTTATGTTTTAACAGTAGAGCGTTAATACTCACCTGTCTCGTAACCCATGCCTTTGTTCTTTGCCCTGTTCTGGCATTAAGAATTTTCAGCAACTGACTCTTCCAGAAGTGTCATGCCTGGTCATCTGCTAAAGTGTAATGAAACCCAGGACCCTGCATTCACTATAGCTGGCCTCTCACAGTACACAGGTAATGGAAATGCAATTATTTTGCTAAATACCTTTTCTCCTCAGCAGTATATAGCAGTCTTGTGGCTTCTGTCAGTGTCCGGCCAATCACTGGTTAAAGCTTGTAGGAGGAGTGTTCTCCTCTCACTGGCCTATGAGACTGTATGACCCCCGAACCTCTGTCTGGACAGTGCTGATTGGCTCTGTGCCAAACACATGCACCCCCCCCCCCCCCAAAAAAAAAATACACACAAAACTGAGCATGTGCTCAGTGCCCCCAAGGCTCTGTAGATTGATTGGGGACTGCGGAAGAAGGGGAGGATCAGAGAAGACAGGATCAAACCGCCTTTTTACACAATGCACAGGATTAACCTCTTACTATAACCCCTTAGGTTCAACAGTTAGTATAAGGAGCATAATTTACTGCATATACAGACTGATTTTATTATTGTGGGCTTCATAACACTTTAAGCACTATGGTTGCACCTGTTAGTGCTACGTTTCAGCAGGACTTAGTAGAAGGTGTGGTTTAAGCTTTTGTCTGCCTGATAAAGAGGAAGATCCCTATAAGACTTCCCTAGAACTGGACCTTTTGAGATGTGCCCAGGAAGTAGGACAGCTGTATGCCACAAGCTACCAGGTGGCAGAGGCCTCCCACAGATAAACTCTAAGTAAGCTCTAAATTTTACTCTGAGTGTAATATATTCGGTGTTTTTAATAATATATATATATATATAATTTGATATGCGCATACATCATTTTCCTGCTGCGCTCTATTTTCTCATCTATGTCTCTATAACCGCTGAATATGATGGGCTTTCATTTTCTTTATAAGAAGAGAGCTCTAGTAAACTGGCCAGTCACACATTCTGTTTCTAAATGATTACATTTTTTTTAATTTAATATTTACAGTATTTTTCTTTTTATATTTTTCTTTTTCTTTCTTTTTTTCCCTTTTTTTTTTTTTTTTTTTATAAATTGGATCAGGAGCATATTAATAGAAAAGAGCAAGTCTAGTATTTATCCTAAGGAGACCAAGTGTATAATTTCTGACATGCTGGCAAATACACATAGTAGTAATAGCCTCCAAGGTCTGCTCTTTGGTCTATTCATATTCATCTATGGACCACACAAACATCTCTTTTTGAAGAATGAAACGATTTCTAATCTGGGATGTCATCCATTGAGGCCACACATATTGGCAGCAACTAGACATTATTCATGTTGGCATTCACTGCTAGTGTGCTCTTCAGCAGGGTCTGTCTTTGTGCGGTGGGTCTAGGCTTAGTTTGCAGGATTTAAACTCAAGGCCCCAACTCCCTCTCTGCTGTAAATTAGAAGATAACAGACTATACATGTGAAAATACAAGCCTAGCAAGGCTATTGCTGCTATCATTTTGTCATCTGTGGTCAGACTCCCTTACGAGTTTGTGGGCAGCCAGCCTCAGGCTTGCTGCAGATTGAGTCATCTGGCCCTAAAGCAAGCTCCCATCGCCTTAGTCAGTGAAGCTTGAGGCTGTGTGGGAAGGCAGAGGGGCCCAGGTTTTCTCGCTGTGGTTTCCCCATGCTGTGTAGCGGAAAAGCTCTGGCTGACTGAGACGGAAATCAGTCGGTTATCTGACGGCCACCATGCATTCAGATAAAATCAGACACACATATTTCTCTTCCTCTGAGAAGACTAAACGCAAAAGCAGCCACCTTTTATCTGTAACCTTTAGAAAAAGGATAGGTGTGAAAAGAATAATGCTCATTTTCAGGGTGAGATTTCCTGCCCTATCATTGCGGTCTCTTTTTTACAGAAGTAAAGTATTTTAATATTTGTTATTAACAAAGGCTGACATCTATTTGCTTTAAGAGCGTGACTGTGAAACTGAAAGTACATTTAACTATCTAAATTAAACTGCAGTATTTTATGTAAGTGACCGATATAAAACAAATTGTAGATTGCAGTGTTTTGTCATTTTATATTACTGTCAACTAATCAGATGGTCATGATGTCTTATGTATGCAGAGTTAGCATAAATCCTGGAGCTGTCTGTTGCATTATGCTATTATTAATGTACAAATAGCTTATTCAAATATACCATATATACTTGAGTATAAGCCGACCCGAATATAAGCCGAGGCACCTACTTTTACCACAAAAATCAGGGAAAACTTATTGACTCGAGTATAAGCCTAGGGTGAGAATGCAGCAGCTACTGTAAGTAAGGTCAACAATGCCCATTTACAGCCTCACTGTGTCCCCCATCTGCATGCCTCCGCCTCACTGTGTCCCCCATCTGCATGCCTCCGCCTCACTGTGTCCCCCATCTGCATGCCTCCGCCTCACTGTGTCCCCCATCTGCATGCCTCCGCCTCACTGTGTCCCCCATCTGCATGCCTCCGCCTCACTGTGTCCCCCATCTGCATGCCTCCGCCTCACTGTGTGCCCATCTGCATGCCTCAGCCTCACTGTGTGCCCATCTGCATGCCTCAGCCTCACTGTGTCCCCCATCTGCATGCCTCAGCCTCACTGTGTCCCCCATCTGCATGCCTCAGCCTCACCTGATCGGCGTTGTGCCCATCTGCCATTGTGCCGGCCTTATGATCTCCCGGCGCTTTCCCCATCTGCAGCCTTATTGTCTCCCGGCGCTGTGATATCTTCAGTCTAGTCGGCGGCCATGCAGTGTACCAAAGCCCCGCCTCCTCATCTGTGACGGAACACTGGCTCGGTTTCTCAGCAGTGAGTTAGCGTTCAGCCTATCACTGACGAGGAGGAGGCGGGGCTTTGGTTCACTGCATGGCCGCTGACTAGGCTGAAGATATCACAGCGCCGGGAGATAATAAGGCTGCAGATGGGGACAGCGCCAGGAGGACTCGAGTATAAGCCGATGGGGGCATTTTCAGCACAAAAAAAGTGCTGAAAAACTCTGCTTATATTCGAGTATATACGGTAATTTAAATGTGGTGGCTAGTTTGGAATGCAACCAAATGGGAATTTCAAGTAGATTTTAATTTATGTATTCGATGTTTTACCATCTAAAGTAGAAACATTCCTCCAGCAAAGTGTATGTATATGGGCTGCTTGGTGCTCCAGAATAGGCAAGCAAAGAACACAATATGGTCTCTTTGGGTAAGACCCTACCTTGCCTAATGTTTGGTGCTCCCAGCATCCAGAGATCAGTTCCTTCTGCCTGTTCTCCTTTAATCAATTTAAATCATAGCATAGATACGGTGACTGATTCTCTTTAAGACTCATTTTTTCAATCTAATGTTTAAATGGAGAGGTGAGATTAGTGCTCATCTGCTGTCAACATCAATGATTCAGTGTGACAGATTTAAAATGACATTTTGCTCATACTCTGCAATCTATTATTGGTACTTTTTAGGCTAGCTTTGGCCATTAGGCAGTGGTTTGCATAAAAGATTTTTCTGTTATCATTAACAGTCTTTCATTCCACAAAGATCAGTAATTTGCATAATACACACGTGATATCGGATGATATAGAAATAATACCTTTAGGTACAGGAAAAGTGTTTGTATTTTATTTACAATTGTTTATTTAAAGTGAAGAAGTAGATATTGAATTTACTTTATGGCAATGTTTGAAGAGTATTTAGTAGGAAACCATCTTATTATGACTTTGGAGACTGATGAATGTTCAATTTCAAATCATCTCTTTCTTCAGATCTCCACCTGAAGTCTTCGAGAAGCCATAGTTTAGTAGTGTCGCAGTTTATCCTTGTGAGAGAACCTTGGTTATATAAAAAATAAAATGTTTGTATCTTGGCAAATAGCGTGAGTTATCCGCTCGGTGCACCTTCCCCCTCCCTCCCTCCCCACCCCCCCAACCCCCACCTCCCACCTTTTTTTTTTTTTTTGGAAACACAGACCCAACGTTATCTACAAAAAAAAAGCTGGACCTAGTATACATATTTAATAACCGCCATAGGCAGTAATGTAAAGATTATATAGTGTCAGTCTCCCAATTAAAGTTTTAAAAGATGATTTTCTGTTTTGCTCCCAGGCCAGTCTAAAATACTTCCTCTCGGGTCTAGGGCATATGAAATCTGTGCAATTTCAAGGCATCCATTTTAATCCCTGAAATATTTATTCATGCTGCACAGTGACAGAAATTCTCCTGCAGGCAGTCCCTGTTAATATGCATGTGTCTGGCAATTACATGTCTGTAAAAGATTTCTGCCCTAACAGCGTAGAAGAGAAAAATATGTAGCTATTCCTAGTATTTCTCAAACCCACTCCCTTGATGTAGTTTAAAGGTGAAATTACAAAGTTGTTATATTGCAGCCCTATGCGTGTCTTATTAAAGTAATTTTGCAGGTCTTCCTTTGCAATTTTGAAACCTACTTTTAAAGTGGAAGTCTAGTAAAAAGAAATGAAAGAAAAAACCTTAGCCCAGTATATATATATTTTTTAAACGCAGCTTTTTCTGCTCCCCTGTCCTTTGCAGTAATTATTTTCCACCACTAGATGTCAACAATCTTCTGGGATGAATGATGGCCATTGTAATTTATCCCACTTCCTTTAGCCCAGGTTGTCATGGAAACACCCCCTGTAGGTGCATCATCATGCCAGCCTGGGCTCACAGTGCTGCAGAACAGAGGGTCGATTTACACATTATTAAATGTGCGATGTTTAGCACTGCAGTAAGGACCACTCCCTGCCATCGAAGAAAGGAAGAATGAAGAACTTATGGCGTCAATGGTTTGACTAGCAGAACATAGGGAATAGTTTTGTACACATCATCAAATTTTATCTTAATAATTATGTAGATATTTTTATGGCCTCTACCAGTATAAGTGGGAATAGAATACAACTACCAATGGACTATTATTGTATGTACAGATCTGCATAGGAAAGATTTAAGCCTGGTACACACTATGAGTTGAACGCTGGGTAGAACGAAAAAAAACTGTCAGCTCCAGTTGGAGCCATTGTACTATGTTTGCAAAGTTAGTATAGCGATCTCCTCTGCTGAGCTGTTGTGTTCTGACAAAAGGATGGCTCCCCAACCAGAACACTCCGATCAGCGCTCTCTGCCATTGGCAAGTACAGTACAAACTGTCACCTGATTGTGGTTTTCTCAATCACAGTCACAGTGAAATTCCTTCTTTCTGAGATTGGTAGTGGCAACCAAGCGAGTCATCTTCCTCCAGATGGTGGACGGGGCTAGCAGGACCGTGATTGGCTTTGGCAGTGGCTAATCACAGTCCTCCTCCTGTAAACAGGGAACGCCCCCCTAGCAGAACTGCACCCAACTCTTCCCCATCACAAGAGCTGACGATTGCGGCTCAAACAAAGTTAGATAACCAATGTTTCCCATTGTTTACAATGTGTGGGGGCACAGTGCCTTCCCCCCCAGTGCAGGTGCGGCATGGAGAATTGTGTGATTGGAACGCATTAGCATCTCACTGACACTTCCCTGCACTGCTCTGCTGTTGGGGAGGGAGTTGGGTGCCGGCAAAAGAGGCTTTGCGTGCCGGGGGTTGCTGACCCCTGGGCTAGAACCTTAGTTTTGTTTTTTTGCTGTATGTGGCTTCCTTCATCAGAGCCCCTGTTTATTCTGGTGTCCCTTGAGTATGTAAACTTCTATTACTAACTCCTTCTTCAAAAGATACTTCTTGGCTGTCATGCAGATCCAATGTCTTCAGTACTTTCCAAGTCACCATACATTTGTTACAGAACAATGAAATAGAGTATTGCAACCAAAGACAACCAAGGAATTAGCATTTTAAGCCTGTGGTCATATTTTCTATATACCTGGTTTATTAAAAAAAACACCTGGAGTTGGGCTTCAAGTCTGCTTAAATTTTGCTGTGAAACAGGTCAGGATTGCTGTCTTCTAGCATGTCTTTGCCAGCCCTGCTTGGGTTTGCCTAGGTTTAATGGAATGACTGGGTAGTATTTATATAAACTTTACCTTAGTCTGTTTTGAACAGCAGAAGCAGACTTTGAAGGCCGTGCTTGGATAATCTTCCAGGACTGCCGTTGTTGTGACTGTATTTAAAAAAAAAAAAATCTTTGCATGTTTTAATTGACTTTTAATACAAAGTCAAATTCAAACTCTAAATCAAACAGTTGTTATTGAAATGTTTAATATAGAGAACAACTTAAATGTGGTTGGAAAATAAACTAACTAGTATTCTAATTTAAGTGCATTGCTGAGTCTTTTTTTCTTTCTTTTTGGTTATTTTGATCTGAGTACAAAGGAGTCTCCTATCTGAAGCGACAGCAGTATAGACCCATAGTCAATATTACTGTTTCCAATAAATGAGCAGTGTTTCCTAATGATAAATGAAAACAGGTCTGCCCGACAGACAGAGGAGATAGATCTGGGCCTTGAGAGAGTTTGGAAACCTTTGGGATGGAGCCAGACAGACATCATATAATAGGTCCTGGGGAAATGAAGACATATTCTCTCCATTATTTCATTTGCTGGCTTCAAACATTAAAGTCTGAGAGCTAATGAAGGCTGGAGAAAAAGGAGGGTATGCTGGGAATCTAAGAGCATAGGAATTCTGATAATCCACATGAGTCAATCTTTCACTGGAACAAGAGATTATTGGCATAGGCTAATATTAAGGCTCACGAGATTGCCTCTTACAAGCTGAGAGGGATAGCTGATTGCAGGCTCTGTCCTTTAATTCTATAGTGGGCGATTGCTGGACATTAATGATCATGTCTGTAGCTAATACACCGGTTTAATATTTACCTGTGCTTCAAATGATCACAGTCTCTGATATAGTGGTCATTCTCAGTACCTCCCAAATGAACAATATTTTACAGAAATGTTTTTTTTTTTTTAATACAGCAAAACATTTGCACAGCAAAAAGATTGTTTCATGTATCAGATTGTTACTGTTATGTGTGTGTGTGTGTGTGTGTGTGTATATATATATATATATGTGTATGTATTGTGGGAGATTAGCTCGTGGGGATAACCTTTTCTCAGAATGAAGGTCAGCGTACAGTCAGTTTCTTCAAAACCTGGCGTATTGCCAGCTTTATTTACAAGTGGTTTGCAATAGTCATACAAAATAAACAAAACAGTAAATCAAATCCTTGCCGTCTGGCACTAAACTAAACAGTAACCGCTCTCTATACGGTGAGGGGCTGGTCCCCGTCGCCCACAAAACACAAGGTGAAGCAAACCTTTATTTTCCAATCCAACAAACGGAGCTCCTCTGACTCAGGTTCCCCTCTGAGTCTCAGGCCAGAGCCCTGCTGTGTTCTCTTCCTGGTCTTTTAACTTCCACCTGAGTGTGGACTCAGGTGGACCAGAACATCAGGACCGGAACCCAGCCTGCCATAGAGGCTGGAAAAACTGGACCGGATTCCCGTTCAGTCCCTTACAATGGACCGAATGCGAGGTGAAACGTAGCGATTGTCATGTATCTCACCTCGCATACCGTCACAGTATATATATAATATTAGAGCTACACAATTAATCATTAAAAAAATCGTGATCTCGATTCAACCCCCCTTACGATCTCCAATGCAGCGTTTGCCGATTCTTTCATATAACAAGGGGAGAGACTTTATCTGCTCACTCAGCTGTCAAAAGAAAATATCCAGGCAGTCTGACAAGTTTAGATCAAAGGGATAAACTTCTGTGTGTGTGTGTGTAAAGAAAAAATCCGGGCAGTCTGCCAAGTTTTTAACAACATGAAACATTGTAACTAATTTCCTTCTTAGATCAAACTTGTGTAAATACAGGAAGTTTAACCACTTAAAGGGGTTGTAAAGGTAAAAGTTTTTTCACCTTAATGCATCCTATGCATTAAGGTGAAAAAACGTCTGACAATACCGCCCCCCCCCAGCCCCCGTTTTACTTACCTGAGCCCTCGAAAGTCCCGCGCTCGCCCCGTCATCCTCCTCGTTTTTCAGCCTGGCCGTTGATTAGCTACACTGGATGGATTGAAAGCAGCGCAGCCATAGGCTCACGCTACTGTCAATCACATCCAATGACGCGGCATGCCGGGGGCAGGGCCGAGTGATACAGTGAGTGGCTGTGTCACTGGAGCGCGCCCGCAATCACTCACCACCATGCTCGCTCGCATATAGGTGGTGAGTTCTTGTGGGGAGGAGCCGAGACAGCCGTCGAGGGACCCCAGAAGACCAGGTTCGGGGCCACTCTGTGCAAAACGAGCTGCACGGTGGAGGTAAGTATAACATGTTTGTTATTTTAAAAAAAAATTAAAATCCTTTACATACCCT
Source organism: Rana muscosa (assembly GCA_029206835.1). Classification (NCBI taxonomy): domain Eukaryota; kingdom Metazoa; phylum Chordata; class Amphibia; order Anura; family Ranidae; genus Rana; species Rana muscosa. The sequence continues at coordinate 912,214,818 of CM055116.1, read as the reverse complement.
TTAAAGTCCAAATCTTTTTCTGATACTTGTTAAGTTAAAATCAATATTTTTTGCTAGAAACAATTACCGGTATATATATTTTAGCAGAGACCCTAGGGAATAAAATGGCAATTGCTGCAATATTTTATGTCACACTGTATTTGCCCAGTGGTCTTTCAAATGCAATTTTTGGGGAAAAAATACACTTCAATGAATAAAAAAAAAAACTAAACAAAAAAGTTAGCCCAATTTTTTGGGTTTTAATGTGAAAGATGATGTTACGCCGCGAGAATCGTGATCTATCTTCTAAGCAAAAAAATTGTGATTCTCATTTTAGCCAGAATCGTGCAGCTCTAATATATATATATATATATATATATATATATATATATATATATATATATACATATATATACATACACTTGACCAACATTCTGTACTGATCACTGCCTACAGTGCATCAATCCTCGCTGAATCATGTGAAAAATCACACTGAAGCCACAAACTAAAAGAAATATTTAGAATGTCATTACTGATTTATTTCTAAAGATGCCTTTTGTCTGTCTTTGGTACTTTGGAGGCACTAACAAGAGACCAAGCATGCAGCAGTTGATCTACTGATCTTCATACATCCTTGTCAGTGACAGAGTGTAAATCCCATCAGTCTGATGGCCAGGCAACTATTATCTTTAGGAGATCTTTCGTAATTCTCTCATATTTCTGTCAACCCAATTTACTGTGGATATTCTTTTACTTTAACTTTTAGATTTTTCCTTACAAACCATAAATTTTCATAAGTCAGCGGCTTCCTCTGGCAATTTTGTGAAAGGATATGACATGTAAACAGCACACAAAGGGGCATATCTCTTAATCCTTCTACCAGACCTCTTCATTCCTGCTTTCAATCTGACTCAAGCAAACCTATCATTAGAGAAATATAGGGGCTACCGTTGATCAACTAGCCATTTTATAAAGGTCAACTGTTGTACTGCCCCATAGTCTTTCAAGTGAATCTGTGCCCAGGCTATGCACACTAAAGTATTTACATAACAGAACAAGCAGTAAAAGTACTGTAAAACAAGTTCTGACCCATCTCTGTAGCTACAGGCATTATGGAGAAATTAATCTTCAAAATTGACAACAAAGTCCCTGAAATCTCAAATATTTTCCAGGAATCTTGGTTGCTTGCCAGCTGTCTGGCGTTAACACACTGTTGGTGTTTTAAAACTGTTAAATACTGTCTGAAACCTGACTTTAGAGCAGAGGTCAGCAGCCTGTAGATTGTGATCTACCAGTAGATCCAGGCCAGGTGACTGGTAGATTGCCATCTGGGCTTGCTGACCCACCATTTCAGAACATCAAACAGAGTGCAATGCAGAGGGACTACTTGTAAAGTTGGAGTTGTAGAAGGGAGCAAGAGCCGCAAAATCTGATGCCTCCTCTCTAGTGCTGTCCCATGCGGAATGATACCAACTGCACTTCACCTCTTATCCCGGCTAGCGGTCTCCAGAGTGGTGCGAGCAGCAGGAAAAAAAAGATCTTCAGGTCAGTGTGAAGCAATACACTGGGCATAATAGTACAGGGCTGCTTTCACACTGATATGCTGCAGTTTACCCACACCACGAGTGCAGTGTACCTGCAGTTTGCTAGCAATAAACTTCTATTATATCCTGTGTGTTTGGTGCATTTTTTGAATGCAGGAGTTTTGGTGTGCTTTCTGAAAGTGCACCACACCTGCAGGATATAATAGAAGTCTATGGAAAAGTGCAGCTAACCCAGGAAAGTCGCAAATGCACTGCGCTGCACCTGCAGGCAGGTAAACCGCAGCACATCAGTGTGACAAACCGCCTTAAAGGGGGCTCAGAACAGTAAGGGTTAATTTGCCATTTGGTGAGTAGTAAAATCCCATAGTTAGGATGTGTTTTTACCACACCCCCTTTAGCTGCAGTGGCCAGGAGTGTACACATGTGGCAGCCGCAGCAGGAATTATACGCCATCATGGTTGGTGGCTGTAGCATCTACCAAGCATGACCCATTCAAGTGAATGAGGCCACTCTGCAAATGCTCTGCAACCTTGTGCAGTGCAGCAAACAAGGGGTTAGAGCAGGCAGTGTTGTGTTGCTTTCTCACCACCTGCTTTAACCCCTTGGACCCCACAGAAGCACGCAGTTGGAGAGGGGTTGCAGAGTTTACTTGAATGGGTCGCAATTGGCAGGTGGTAGCACCCAGAAAAGGCAACATAGGTCTTAAATCCTGCTGCGGAATGTGTACACCTTTAGCAGTGCCGCTGCAGAATACAACTAAGGGCTCATTCACAAGTGCAGAAGGCACTGCTACTCCTCTTCCTCTGAAAAGGGATCTGAGTGTCTGACAGGTGGTGAGGAGGCAATATGTTGCTTCCTCACCACCTGATTAATACCCTTGAATGCTGTGCAATGCACAGGATTGTGACAGGGTAGCATGGCAATTAGAAGTTTAATTCAGGTTTAAGGCCACACTGGATAACACTGTGCCTGATGATCTTTGACTTCTCCCATGTTGTTCAGGTAGAACTCCACCTGTTTAAGGTTGCCTACCCCTGCTTTAGAGTCTGTTACGTTTTGTTCAGTGGCTCACAGGGTAGGAGGGTCATGGTATGGTCTTTAACGCCCTGAAATGAAACTGTGGGTTTTTTCCAGGCCTGAGCAATAGTTCTCTTAGCTAACAGGAATAGGTACAATTCCAGACAAGTTTTCTTTTCACCTGTAGTACACAAACACTGAAAGAATTGTTGCCTTTTTCTATGGAGAAAAGAAAATGTCCACATATTGGACAGGAATTTCCTAGCAAATCACTGCATGCCATGATGAGCACTTACTTGAAGGGGTTGTAAAGGTAAAAGTTTTTTCACTTTAATGCATTCTATGCATTAAGGTGAAAAAACATCCGACAATACCGGCTCCCCCTGGCCCCCCGTTTAGCTTACCTGACCCCTCGAAAGTCCCGCGCTCGCCCCCAACATCCTCTTCGCCGCTCTGCCTAGCTGTTGATTGGTTACAGTGGATGGATTGAAAGCAGCGTAGCCATTGGCTCGCACCTGCTGTCAATCACATCGAATGACGCGGGGGGCGGGGCCGAGTGATACAGTGAGCGGCAATAGCCGCTGGCTGTATCACTGGAGCGCGCCCGCAATCACTCGCCACCATGCAAGCTCGCTTGCATATAGGTGGTGAGTGATTGCGGGGAGGAGCCGAGACAGCCGCCGAGGGACCCCAGAAGACGTGGATCGGGGCCACTCTGTGCAAAACGAGCTGCACAGCGGAGGTAAGTATAACATGTTTGTTATTTTAAAAAAAATAATAATAATAATTTCTTTAGTGATCCTTTAATGCACTATAATCCCCATTATCATAAGTTATAACTAAATCTGTGGCTTTGCCTCAAAATAAAAAAAATCAGACACTTTATGGACATTTATAGCCTGTATATGTGTAAAAAGAAAGGATTACATTAAACCCATATGTATTTAAAAGAAAAAAAGTGGGTGCAGATCAGACCTTTAGTCTATATGCATGTTCCCACTCCCTTTTTTACTAAAGTGAAATTTCGCAAATGGTAGTCTTTGGTATGAAACCTCAGAGCTCTGTAAATAGACAAAAGCTGTCTGGACCCTTTGTGGCTCCTCTCTTCTGGAAAATCAGTCATTCCCATAATGCCCAGCAAAGCTTCTTGCAGGTGTTCACACAGCTCAGCCTCTTCCACCGCAAATTAGTAACAGAAGCTAATGGCCCAGCGTGAGCCCATCAAACGTCTGACAATTCCGGCCTTTCTAAAGGGCTCTTTATGTCAAAACCTCCCCATGAGACCTGTCCAGCTGAAAAGCCTATTTGTCTGGCCTTGTGTGAGGGCTTGCATCAGCAAGGAGACCCGCTGCTGGATCTCATTCTGTGACCCTGGCTGTTGCTGCTGGCAACAGATAAGAATTACTGGTAACTGCAGCAGGGATGGCAACACATCAGTCATGTGGTCAGAAGAAAGGCCGTGGCCCTTGCTTAGTTGTTGCTAAATCATTTCCAGTGATTGAGCCTACTATGGTGTAGGCTGGGTAATTTAGTCCAGAAGACTTAATCTAACCGAGGCTCTTTGATTCCACTCCCTCCTTTTTCCTGCCACAAAGACTGAATACTTTTTTTTTGTTGTTTTGCTAGCCTACATCTTCTGATGGTAAGTGAATCGGATCATACATCAGATAGGACAAATATGAAACAGAGCTTCACTCGCTTTACTTTAAAACAAACTTGTCACTATATAAAACTTTTGGAAATAATCTTTTATGTGTCTATTAGTACTACTTACTTAAATCGTCTTTGTGGTGAAACTGCTGTTTTTGTATTGTTAGCACAGAGGAAATCCCAAGCTTATCCCACAATGCAATTTGAGTCGTTTCTCAATAATTTGGTAATGCCAGACAATGGGGTTGATTTACTAAAACTAGAGCGTGCAAAATCTGGTGCAGCTCTGCATAGAAACCGATCAGCTTCCTTATTTTTTTTTGCTTTTCTCAAAGCTTAAAGGAGAAGTACAGCCAAAGTTTGTTTGGCTGTACTTCTCCTGTAGATCACAGGAGTGCAGTACGTTCTGCATTCTTGTGACCCGTTTACAGCATCGAACAGGCTGAAGAGTCGATCCAGGCATGGCGTCATCACGACTACAGCGTGGGGAACCGCCTACATCCCTGGACCGACGCCCGGTTCAGCCTCTCAGCGAGCAGTTGAGAGGCTGAGCCGGTCACTCCCGCCCCTTTCAAGCCCAGCGCTCCAGTGAGCGAGGAGGGGGCAGAGCAGAGAGCTGTGACTGACAGTTACCAGCTTTCTGCTCATGAAGCTCTGAGAACCGTATCGGCGGTGTTCGAATGCTCGGTTCTCAGTGTGGAGGTGCTGGGGGACAGATGCAGTATGAATAAATAAAAAAAAAACATACTTCTCTTATAATTGAACAAGCTGAAGTTAGAAGCTGATTGGCTACCATGCACAGCTGCACCAGATTTTGCACTCTTCAGTTTTAGTAAATCCACCCTATTGCATTTTGGAATGCACTTGGGGCATGCCTTAGTGGCAATGTTTTTAGTATTCTGCATTTGCATATTGGCAGGGGCATGGGTTTCCTGGGACAGTACTTTATAAAGTTATACCAGGTGGAGGTGCCTGCTATTTTGTAAGTTTATATTTAACAAATCAATTATATACATGTACACAAAGTGTTTCAGATTCAACTCAAATCATCCCATGTCTTTTAGTTTAATTGAACATTGACCATCCTATATGCAGTCAATAAAGTCATCAGTACCTTGACATTTGTCAGTGTTTTGACTACAAACTGCCCTGTTTATTTGGTAGGGCAATTTATGTCCCAGTTTGCATTCTTGATCTTCTTTTTTTTTTTCTTTAATTAATCACAACCATCAATCATTATCAGTCGAATGTCTGATGTTTTGAGACTCATCACTGAAATGTGCCATTAATTGCACAACGTTCACAGCACAAATTGTGATGCAGCACTATTGTTTTTTTAGAAAGATTAGATAAAAAAAAAAAAAACACAACTGTCATATAGAGGAGGATTAAATAAAGTATTGGGTATAGGACTTACACCACTCTGACCCCCTTCTAAACATTTATGAAGGGACACTACATATTTGCCAACCTTTATTCAACTTCTGTGACAGGTTGGCTATCATAGTGGACTAAAATTCCCAAGCTAAAAAAAATAAAAAATACAATTTTGCCTGTAGCGGGAAGTTGCACCCCTACCTACTAAGCTTTGTACATGTTTTTTGCATAGCCAAATCAGGATTACTGACCAGTGAGTGGGGTTTTTGCATCTCAAATGGAAAACTATGTGGATGATCATGGAGATGGCCAAAATTAACTGCCAAGTTTGTCATTTGCACGAAACATCGGAATGGTGTGGGGAATTAGAAATGTTATGAAAGATGCAGATAACATGCTCCAATACACTTCCTGTACAATGGCATCCTGAGCAGATGTCTTTGGGCAGGGCTGGGACAAGGGGTGTGCAGGAGGGCAGTCGCCAACATGAAAACTTCAGATCAGTGGCTAGTAACCAGTGAGCTGGAGCTTCATGTCTACTCTGACAGCTGCTGCTGCCACCCTGTGTTCCAACATACCTGCTTTTCCACCCCATCTACCCACAACTAACACAAAGACACACCGTGCATGTGCAACTACTTTCTAGCCACAAGTAAGCAAGAAATTGGCTACGTGAGGGCAGTGCACACTCCATGCCATCCATGGACAGCTAGAGCAAGGGGGCAAAGAATGGGCACAAGATGGTACACCCATTCTACAGCATTCATTAGGGGGAGGGAACAGTTCTGCATCCTTGCCCTTGGTGCTGTACGAACCTGTCTCGGTATGGTCTGTGGGAATGCAAGACAAATAATCTAGCCCTCAAAAGTTGCACTTGCCTGCTCTCATTAGGCGATTGGAAATAAGTAATAAATAAATAAGTGGAAATAAGCAAGTGTGGCGGTGCATCATGGGTGAGGGGTTGGTCTGGCGCCGCCAGCAGGCATTGTTCAACGGGATCCGATTCTCCTCCCAGCCTCTGCCCGCTGTCATTCTTTTAGCAGGGCCTGGCATACAGCAGGAGTCGGCAAACAACTAGATGAGATGGGAGTTGGGTTGGGCAGGAGCTGCCAAAGTTTACTTTTCCTATTAACGTGCTGGTGATTGGTTGCTCTGACTGCCTAGCAACCACTCACCAGCTTGTTAATCGAAAAAGTTAACCTTGTCAGCTCCCGCTCCGCTGTAAGTCTCTCTGCATCCTAAATCTGTGAAAGTGTCATTCATTGGTTTTACATTTTTTAATGCTATATTTAATGTAGCATTAAAATATTTACTTAATACGGCAGTAATGATGTGTACAGTGCCTATAGTATCAATCATATTTTATCCTTATTTTATTTATCACAGTCAGATCAATTAAATATGCTTTATGTTAATATTGTTAAAGTTGATGTTGGTAATATTTATTTTTGTAACTTTAATGCTGCATAAAACATTTAACCGTGTCATTTCATGAGATAATTTACGATGGCGTGATTAGGGGTGGAGCAACTGGGGAGAGTAACTCTTAAGGCCTGTACACACGGTCAGACTTTTTGACAGCAAACTTCAAAATGAGCAAGTTTTTCAAAAAATCCGACCGTGTGTACGCTCCATTGGACAAACTTTTTCGGTTTTCATCGGACAAAAGTCCGCTCTGCAAATGGACAAACTTTTCGGCAACAAAAGTCCGATGGTGCAAAGTCCTATCGTGTGTACAGAAATCCATCGGACTTTTGTCCGAGGTACAAATACGCATGCCCAGAACCAATGTTAAAATCAACCAACAATAGCAGAAGTTGACCAAACGGTGGCTGTAAAGAGCAGAAAAACCACGTGATGTTGGGAAAGTTTTGGGAAAGTCCGCAGAAAAGTCAGAGCGTGTGTATGCTATGGGTGTGCCTGGCCAACTCCCTTCGGACAAAAATCCATGGAAAAGTTTGTTTGAAGTCTGACCGTGTGTACGAGGCTTTAGGCTACTTTCACACTGAAGCGCTGGATGCGCTGGCGGTATAGCGGCGCTATTTTTAGCACCGCTATACCGTCGTTTTTGGTGCGATTTGCGGGCGCTAGCGGGGTGATTTTAACCCCCGCTAGCGCCCAAAAAAGGGTTAAAAACGCCTGCAAAAACGCCTCTTTGCAGTGTTTTGCGGGCGCTACCCCATTGATTTCAATAGGCAGGGGCGCTATAGGAGCAGTATTTTTACCGCTCCTATCGCGCCTTAAAGATGCGGCTTGCAGGAGTTTTTTTACTCTCCTCCCAGCGCACCGCTCCAGTGTGAAAGCCCTCGGGCTTTCACACTGGATACAAAGGAGCGGCTTTTTCAGGGAGCATTGCAGGCGCAATAGCGCCTGCAAAGCGTCTGTGTGAAAGGGGCCTAAAGGTCTGGCTAGTAGCTCAGGACTTGAATAATGTGCCCATGTATGGGCACCTTTATCCAACACATACTGATGGCCACCTTTAGCAAGTACAGTAGAAACCAGATTGTATTTGCAAATGGGCAGTGTTGTCATAAATATTTTGTTACTAAACTGTAGTTGTCCATATACCTTGTGTGGCTGTTCTGATGGAGATATGCCATTCCATAGAGATAAATCCTCTTGTGCCAGGAATTACTGACTTGTTATTTTCGTGGAGCAAAACAGGTTAAATATGAGATGGAGTTATGCTTTTATTTAATTAATGAAAGAAAATGAACGTTCCCAGTATATATATATTTTTTTCACATATTCCTATTAATCACATTCGTGCCAGCGGCACATAATTGTAAAGCAATTCTTTACTTTTGACAAGGACACAGTAATATTTTTTCCCTACAAAGTAGCTGTTGCCTGAACAGGTCTCCACTCCAAAATATAACCCTCCCCTTCTGCTGTAACAAAGAATAAAACAAGGAACCCAAAGGCACAGACTCATCCTTTGATCCCTCCTCATGACTTTATTTCATTAGCCCTAAAGTATAAGGAGGAAAGTTAATGACATCATAAAAGCCAGGACTCCATAAAAGATGTTTCTGCTGATTTACTGCCCGTGTACGCACAGTGGGTCGTATAACTGCCCATTAAAGATACTGGGTCCTGCCTTGCCTGCAGCTTTCCTTATCTGCAGCCTTTTATTTATGGCCAGAATATTGAGACTGGCTGTGCACCGTAAATCATAAACCCTATTTTATTGCCTGTGTAATTAACCCCTCAATTATCCGCCTCTGCAAGGGAGCTGGCGTCCTTCTCTGGGTCTCTATTAAAGGCTGCAAGCTGAAAGCTTCTATTGTCTTTGTGAAAGGTGCAGCCCCACTTGCCTGTATAGACATACTCATTGAGGTTGCAGTAAAGTGGTGGAAATCAGCAACTTCTATATTGTTTGTTACATTAGATTGGGTTTGTTTTTCTAAATGTGAAGGTTAGCAAAATAATATCCTTTTATTGTGCTTCACTTTGTATACATACTGTATCCTTTCTTTGTAGTAGTGGTGTTTCAAGGGGGCTCTTACAGCTCTCTATTGTACTGAAGGTCATGCTACATTGTATACCAGATATTGGCAGATGTAGTTTCTTCATGTTAATAGACAGCTAGCGATTGGCAAGTGTGTTTTTCTGTTAATGGCAGGGTTTTTTTTTTCTGCATGCATCATTCAGTAGTTAATATTTAAAATGATGTATGATGGCCTTTTATTGATATACGGTGTATACTCTTAAGGCCTCATGCCCACGGACGTTTTTACAGCCGCGTTTTTGAGCGTTTTTACAGCTTAAAAACGCCTGTCCATGTTAGTCTATAGCTTCATGCCCACCTAGACGTTTTTGAGCTGAAAATAGCATAGACGTTTTTAAGCTGTAAAAAAAACCCAGGACCAGTGCGTTCCTCAGCGTCGGAGTTAGGCAGAAAAAAACGCGAGCGTCAAAAAACGCGCACTAACGCGCGGTCACGTTTTTAGCTCTGACGTTTTAAAAAAAAAAAAAAATTTACAATAACATGGACAGGCGTTTTTAAGCTGTAAAAAACGCAGCTGTAAAAACGTCAGTGGGCATGAGGCATAAAGATGTATCCTTTTACATTTAAAGTTAGAAGAATTATCAGCAGCTCAAGTAGTCATGATGGCTTTATAACTGAACCACCATGGCTTAGTGTGAGCATCACTGATGCTTTTGTATAACCGCTTCATTGTGTAAGGTACAAAAATAATCACAACCACGTTTCCCATAGCAGATAACGCCATATTTAAAGTCGGAGTGCATGTTGGTAATTTTGACCTGCTCTTTATTTTCTATTCCACATGCAGAGATAAACCAGGCCCCAGTTTGCATTCTTAAATCAGGGCTGGGTATCACTTATGTGAAGACCTGGATTTGTGAAAATGCCTCTGGGTGTGGCCAAGAAGACAAAACTTTATTGGGTGCCAAACCAATCTTGTTTCATAATTATACCACATTTCCTACTAACACTGATCTTCAGAGACTTAGGGAAATTAATATTTCATCACACACAAATTATGTATGTATATCTTAGTGTGTGTTTAGGGCCTTGTAGCTGCAGCGATCTGGGGATATGGTTGAATAATAATAAACCATAACCTAAGGGAGTAAATAATTGATAGCTACATCCAATTTTGCACCCACATAGGTAGCTCTTAATGGGCCCATAGACAGTAGATGAGAGATGACTGAACCTGACAACAATCTAATGTCTATGAACCAGTGCTTAAAGCAGTTGTAAAGCTTTAAGCTTTTTCACCTTAATGCATTCTATGCAATAAGGTGAAAGACCTGCTGTGCTGCAGACCCCCCTTTTTCTTACCTGAGCGCGATCCGATCCAGCGATGTGCACGAGTGCAGCGGCTCCAGAAGCTGTCACTGCCATTGGCTCTCCTCTGCTGTCAATCAAAAGCTGTGACACGGAAGCGGGGGTGGCTTTCCATGGTGGCACATGATGAAGAGGAGAAGCCTGGAGCACCGGCGGGAGACCCAAGAAGAAGAAGAGGATTGGGGCTGACAGCAGGTGAGTAAAGGCATGTTTGTTATTAAAAATAAACGTTTACAATCACTTTAACCACCCCATGCAGGAATTCTCAGCAACATAGGTCAGAACACTGTACCTGATTACTACCATTTTCCTGTGATAAGCCAGTGACAAGACCTTTTTATTCAGCTCTCCCTCTACTTTACCATAAAAGGAATGCTGGTGCAACCAAAGAGTTCTCCTTCTCCTTTCCCCCTAATCAAGAATTTTTGTATGACCAGCATATTCTCTCACCTTCTTTACCCTAAACTGGAATTCTCGTATGACCTCCTTTATCTTAAATAAACAGGAATTCTTAAGCTGGCTACATACTAATCGAAATTGGTCCAGTCCAGCAGGGACCAGACAAATTTCAATCAGTGTGTGGGCTCCCCTGCTCAACAGAAGTCAATTGTTTAGGGGACATGTTGGAAAATTTACCATTGATCAGCATCTTCAGCCACTGTTCAGTGTATTCTGACAGTGGTGGGTTGGAATAGAATGACCCAGCAGCAGGGATTCCTCCTTCCACCTCATTTGTGTGGATGGATAAATCAATAGCTTGCCACCGGTGAGAATCTCAGAGACAGTACAAAGGAGGATTGTTAAAGTGTCAAACACTTTCTCTGTATATGTTTTTCTACACACAGACTAACACTTTCCGAGGCGACAATTAGGGAGAACTTCACTAAAATAGTTGGAGACCAATTAGCAACTTGTTGAGGCAATTAATACTTTTCCCATGGGTATGTAAAGTAGAGCAGAAATGAAAGTGATTGTAAAGGTTGTTATATTTTTTTTTAAAACAACAAACATATTATACCTACCTACTCCGTGCAATGGTTTTGCACAGAGCAGCCCCGATCCTATTCTTTTTGGGTCCTCTGCCGGCGGTCTTGGCTCCTCCCCGCTGCCGAGTGCCTCTAATAACAAGCCTCTTGCTATGGGGGCTGCCGAGCTCCACTCCTGTAAACATTGTCTATTCACACACTCGGCGTGGCTTGGGCCCACCCTCCACTCTCTCCTCATTGGCTCACTGGCTGTGATTGACATCAACAGGAGACAATGGCTCTGGCTGCTGTGTGAGCCAATGAGGAGAGTGAGTGACCCAGGAGAGCTGCTGCTATCATGTACGTCGCTGGATCGAGATGGAGCTTAGGTAAGTATAAGAGGGGGGCTGCACCCCAAAGGTTTTTCACCTTCATTTATAGAATGCATTAAGATAAAAAAGCCTTTTGCCTTTAGAACCACTTTACGTACAGTAGTCTGAAGTTTGTAACATGCAACCTAGCCCATAGAGTGCATGTCTGGAAGTGTAGTGCACCCCCCTGACACCGCCCCCTATACATGACCAAATGCTTACGAATGTCTGTAGCCAATTATATTTTTCCATGAATACAGCTCTCAACACTCACTTTGTGTTCAGTGCGTGAGTATATTTCAATTATATCTGTTAAGTGAAATTTGTTGCCACCACCGAGAGACACTACTGCCCTTTACTAAATATTATGTGGCCTTCTATGAATCTGGACACACCTTTTATATAAACTTGTTTAGACCCCTTTCACACTGGAGGCATTTTTCAGGCGCTTTAGCGCTAAAAATAGCGCCTGTAAAGCACCTGAAAAAAGCCTCAGCTGCCCTCCGTGTGAAAGCCTGAGTGCTTTCACACTGGGGCGCTGCGCTGGCAGGTTGTCAAAAAAAGTCCTGCAAGCAGCTTCTTTGCAGCGCTTTAGGAGCGGTGAATACACTGCTCCTAAAACAAAATTTAAATTAAATGGGCAGCGCTGCCAAACCGCCGGCAAAGCGCTGCTGCAGCGATTTTAACCCTTTTTCGGCCAGTAGCAAGGGTTAAAAGCGCCCTGCTAGCGGCCGAAAATCGCTGCAAAAACGTCAGTAAAGTGCCGCTAAAAATAGCGCCGCTTTACCGCCAACGCCTGGGCGCTGGCAGTATGAAAGTGCTCTTAATTTGCCCTGAATATTTGATGAGCATGGGTTTAGACTTCGGTTCAAGGATCTAAAGCAAATTGTGTATCAGTGTGACAAAACACTTGCTGCATACACTATGTAATAAACTTTGCTCTTTATATCAGAGGTGTCAGTAGAAACTCTTCTGGAGGTTCTTTTGCTTGTACCTTACTTTGGGCATTGCACATTTCCTGTCTGAAATGTGGCGGTGTTCCTATGGTATCTAAAGGTCAAGTGATTGAGAGAAAAGGTCATGCAGAATGTGCAGGCTGTTTACAAGTGGGAAAAGGCCACCTTGATCCTAAGTTATTAGTGTAGCACACTCTCTGCTGAAGATATTACCATGAGCATCGATGTATCTTGGCATAAACACCTGTTTTTACTCATCGGCTTCCCCTGCACAGACAAGTTGTCCTTGGAAGGGAAAACCACTGTAAATATCTTCTGTCATTTGAACTTCCGATGGCAACGAGGGATAGACTTTGGCAAACGTAGACGGTAATGCAGCATGGTGAACATTAAAATAAATAAAATGTACCGGTAATACTTTCCATTGTCAGATATCCATACATACAGTAGATTTTTGTTATGTTAAAAATACAATTTTGGATTCATATGTAGTGTTTCATGTGATGATAGCAGTGGTGTTCTCGTGTCTGAATACATATTGCTGCTTTTTTGTGGAAATGCCACACTTATTTATTTTTTTATAAAACGGAAGCAAAAGAAAATGTGAATGTAACTGGAATTGAATTGGATGCCCTTGGCAAATGCTTCCTATTAACTTAGGCCAGCCAAACATGATTCAAACTGTTAATAGGTAGCCTGAATGTACCAAGTTGATCAATCAATCAACTTGGGTATAACCAGCTTGCTGGATTCTCTTGCTATAGCTACTAGCGATAACTGTCTTCGCCCGGCAGGGATGGCATTCCTTGGTCGCCCCACTGGGAGAAGACAATTGCTTAAATCCCTGTCAACACTTGCTGCATTGATGGGAAATTATTCAGATTTTCTGTCCTGTAACCTGTGGTTGCAGTAAAGAAATTCACACCTTGTATGGCCTGCCTTACTCTACTTTTGATAAATAATGTACAAATAGCTACTATCCACATACATACTTCTTGCCTGTCATAGCCTAATTTTTTGTTTATTTTTTAAATGTGTTGAATGTTCTCCCTACAAGGGGCTTCCATAAAGTTATACTAAAAGCAATTTTGCTTTTAAAAGAAGAGGTTATACTTGCCTGCTCTGTGTAGCAATTTCGCACAGAAATGTTGCATTCCTCTCCTGGCAGTCCCCACTGACGTTGTCTGCTCCTCCCTCCCTTGGGTGCCTCCTGTAACAAGCCGGGTGCTCCTGTTCCTGTTGAGTCCCGAGCCAGGCTGTGTGCATCCATAGCCACACACAGTGCCAGTAAGCCACTTCCTCTTCACAGGCATTTAACTGATGGCAGCAGGAGCTTCGCTGCCCTCAGTTTTTCCTATGAAAGCAGGAAGTGAGGGGAGTGGTGCTAATGCTGCAGACATCACTGGAGTGGTGACATAGTGCCAAATACATGTTGATGGACAGAGGGGGTAGGACATGTAGTGCAAAGAATGCACTAAGATAAAAAATGTTTAGACTTTAGTACCACTTTAAGCTTTTGAACAGCGTGGGTATGGGTTAGACATTCTGTCTAGCTTTTATTGATGCCTGTGACCCCCATTGACCGTTGTCGCTGAGAAAGAAGACACTAGGGAGATCAACCCCTCTATTTGTAGTAGTGACCATTGTCATCAAAAATAAATAAAAATGAGATTAAATCCAAACTTTCAGAGTCATAAGAACAAGAGGCAGGAAGAAATCATCCAATGTGGGCACTTGTTCTAAGCACAACTGTCTTAGAGGGGAATTCCACCTAATTTAGGAGAATTACTCCAACATCCTGTTGTATCTCTGGGACAAGACTTGATGTGGAATTTCCCAAATGGTAAAAAGACATCTAAAAAAATTAAAATGTGTTAACACCACTATACTCAAAAAATGTTTTGGCTACAAATATATTTGAACTTTTGATTTTATTCGACATTGTGTCATAATGTCAGGTGTGAATAGACAGTATATCAGCGTTCTGGAAAAGCAGAAAGTAGTTTATACTGCATTTTGCTAAAAGTATATCTGTTAAAACTAGTCCAGAGTTTTCAGTTTTTAGACAAGTCCGAAGAGCATCCTATACAGCAAGCATTTGCAACACATGTGCAGGTCTTTTAGTAAGTTTTTAGGTACTTTTACCTACAGGTAAGCTTATAACAAAGCTTACCTGTAGGTAAAATTAATATCTCCTAAATGTGCATAATTTAGGAGATATTCCAGTGAGCAGCAGCCAATGACCTCACCGGTGCATGCGCTCTGCAGGGACTCATGCCGTCCCTTCAGAGCTCTATGCTGCTGCTGTGACTCCAATGTGCCTGCCCTGGAGTGACATCATCACAGCTTGGCCATTCAAATGGCAAGAGCCTGCAAACCCAGAAGGAAGACCAGGTGAAGATGGAAGCCCTGTCAGCATGACCGCTCGCCTCTGGGGGGGGGGGGGGCTTTGTTTCAAGGTAGGTCTCTCATAATGTGCTAGTATGCAATCCATACTAGAAAATTATGATTTTACCTCAAATGGAGGATTTGTTTTTATTATTATTGTAGGAAGTTTACTACCACTTAAACAGTCACTAAACCCATTTTGGGACTGTCACAATGCAGATGAAGGATGTTTTAAAGGCTTGAAGTGGTTGTAAAGGCAGAAGGTTTTTTTATCTTGATGTATTCTATGCATTAGGATAAAAACCTGTGTGCAACAGCCCCCCTAATACTTGCCTGAGCCCATCTCTATCCAGCGTGGTTGCACGAAAGACTCACCTGTACGGGACTCTCCCTCCTGATTGGCTGAGACAGCAGCGGGCGCCATTGGCTCCCGCTGCGTTCAAACAAACTTAGTCAGCCATTGAGTAGAGAGAGGGGGCTGGGCCGAAAGCTCCGTGTCTGAATGGACACATGGAGCAGCGGCTCGGCTCAGATGCCCCCATAGCAAGCTGCTTGCTGTGAGGGCACTTGGCAGGGGGAAGGGGCTAGGAGCACAGAAAAGGGACCCGAGAAGAGGAGGATCCGGGCTGCTCTGTGCAAATTCACTGCCCAAGGGAGGCAAGTATAACATTTTTGTTATTTAAAAATATAAAAACAAGACTTTACAATCACTTTAAAGAGAGCTGCTAAGGTGTTTTAAAAGCTAGTGTTTGCAACCTGCTTGAACTTGGATTTTTGAGAAATAAAAAAACAACAACCTGTGTACGCTGATGAGAGCAAGCAGCTCGCGCAGTGTTGATCTTTGTCTGATGGACTTCTCTTACCATATTACCCTATATGGCTACCACCTACATGAGCTAAATGAGAGAAATCTTATTGTATGGGCAGCTTTACTGTCTTTGACACAAAATACAGCACAGTGTCCGTAGATCTGCAGGCCTGGTCCAAGTACATGCATTAAGAAGCTTCCTGAATTGTGGTTGTAGTGGATAACATAAATCTCAGTAAATAGAGTGGATTTTAAGACATTGGGGTTGCTTTGCTAGTGCAGTTGATCCAGCGCTCATTGACGGGAAGTTCTGCTGATTTCCATCATTCAATCAAATTATTATATTTTTCCTTTTATGTGACTGTGGGGGTTATTTACAAAAGGCAAATCCACTTTGCACTACAAGTGCAAAGTGCACTTTCAAGTGCAGTTGCTGTAACTCTGAGGGGTAGATCTGAAATGGGGAAGCTCTGCTGATTTAATCATCCAATCATGTGCAAGCTAAAATGCTGTTTTTTATTTTCCTTGCATGTCTCCCTCAGATCTACAGTGATTGTTCTTCCAATTGCACTTTCAGTGCACTTTCAAGTGCAATTTGCACTTGTAGTGCAAAGTGGATTTGCCTTTCGTAAATAACCCCCTGGGTATTCTTTATAGAGTAAAGCTATACCCGATTTGCTAAGCTCTGAAGCAACTGCACTTGCAAAGTGAAGTCTATTTGCCTTTAGTAATTCAACTCTAGTGTCTCTTTAATAACTTAGTAGTTTACTGATTGACTGTGATTGTCTTATGGGTAGCTGCTCTTTTAAATGTCAGAAATAAAAATAATTCGTATTTCCAGTTATGGTAGGAATTCGGCAGACATTCAGTATTGGTTGTATCTGAACTGTGAGATGCAATAAACCCACCCTGTGGAAACAAAGTAGGAGCTATGCAAGTATATCTTTTCCTAATACAATATTTTCTGTTATGATCTGTTAAGCATATACTATCTGCTGTTTTTTGGCAATTTTTGTGGTGCTGATACTGAGCATAGGGAGCTTTTTATATACCGTATATACTCGAGTATAAGCCGACCCGAATATAAGCCGAGGCACCTAATTTTACCACAAAAAAAGGGAAAACTTATTGACTCAAGTATAAGCCTAGGGTGTTCATCTGCATGCCTCACTGTGCCTCACTTTGCCTCACTGCGTCCATGTGCATGCCTCACTGTGCCCATGCCTCACTGTGCCCATGCCTCACTGTGCCCATGCCTCACTGTGTCCATGACTAGACTGACGTTTAACATGGGAGTCTATGGAAGTGGTGCCCGGCTTTGAAAAATCAGTGCTCCCCGGCCGTAGGTCTCCCAGACAACAAGCTTTGCAAACTTGTAGAGGAAACATGGGGCTACATGTGTGCCAAGTTTCGGGTCCAGGGGACCTACAAGCGGCCGGTACCCAGTCCCCAAATTCACTGGAGAAATGTCCGTTTAACATGGGAGTCTGTGGAAGGGGTGACCGGCTTTGAAAAATCGGTGCTCCCCGGCCGTAGGTCCTCCGGACAACAAACTTTGCACACTTGTAGAGGAAGAGTGGGGCTACATGTTGTCGTGGAAAAATAGGTTGAATGCAGAGCACGCAGCCTATTTTTCCTGTGCTAAATAAGCACACACTTCAGATTTCATCTTATTGCAATAATGCTATCTTTAGGCTAAAATTCACTCACCATTCATCCGTCCCATTCATTCAAAGAAGGAAGCAGCACCACCAGACAGGTCTTATCATCAAGGCATCCCAGCATCAACTAACTATCGACACCCACTAAATGGTTATTTTATTAAACTCCAAAGCATGTGACCTCCATGGGAGTGGTCATCACAGAATGTGACCTCCTCCATAGGAAGTGAGGTCACAACATGTGACCTCAACCCAGCAGACGACCATGTAAGGACATCCTTCTAACAAGATGTCCCATACAATCCAGTACATGAATACCACACAAGAAATATAGCTTAAAGGATTCAATACAATAATACAATACTAATACAACAACATATTCAACAACATGATGGCTAAAGTCTTATGGGTATATCCGGGCAGGGAAAGCGTGTATGCTCCCAGCAAACAAAGCCGTATTGCTTTAAAACATGGACGCCTTCCCTGACTCTGACAACGCTCGCAAGCTCTCATATTACCGCTGATAGGAATCCTTATTCTACGCTATTCCATAGAATAACGCATATTCAGATTCTACTATTATGGCTTGTGGGACGCTATCTGCAGGCGCGCGCTACGAATCCGGACCAATGCCGATCAACACACCGCCAAAACAAGAGCACGCATCTGCCTATAACCAATGATGTCATTGCAGAGCGAGCATATCCCCTCCTCAACGATCGTCCATGCTAATGCACAGAGGGCCCCTCGTCGGCGAGCATATCCGCACGCTGCAAACATCACACTCCAACCTCAAGACGTTTTCCCCTACCAGACAGGATTCAACCAGCCTCAGACTGCCCCAGTCAGCTCTTTAGAGCGGGTTGCGGAAGTACTAACACTGGGTGACCCTATGACAATACATATTAAATACATCTTCATAATATTTTCCACAACAATGTGTGCCAAGTTTGGGGTCCTGGGGACTTACGGCCGGCCGGTACTGGGTCCCCAAAGTCCGGGAGATCAGGCGCAAAAAGGGGACTCGAGTACCGAGGGGGGCATTTTCAGCACAAAAAAATGTGCTGAAAAACTCGGCTTATACTCGAGTATATACGGTAATAGAAATCCACCATCCTTGCTATAAAATTCCAGTGTTGCTGTATCCTCCAAAAAAACGAATATCTGTCAACATGTCTTCCTTCTGCAAAATCTCATCTACAAAACAGAAGCTGCTCCTCCATGTCTCCTCTCTCTGTTCCTGCTGGGTGACATTACAGAGCTCCAGGCATCATTAGCTCAGACAAGTGGAATCCCAGCACCACTGCCGCATCTTATAGACCATTTAAAAAGTCTAAATGTTGCCTTGATGTCTTTGGAGAAATATGTGTTGGAGGGGGAGTATTTCTCTAATGTGTGTACAGCCATTTAACTATGTATCTAATAAGGGATATCAGAGTGTTGTGTTGCGAGATATAAAACTGTCTCTAAGATTTATGTTTTGCGTAGATCTGCCACCCAACAATATATTTGCATGTGTGGTTGCCAAATTGTAATATTGCTAGCTTCCACAGTAAAACAATATTTAGCAGATTTTTACCTAATCTATTCTTTCGCTTTACTATGCAGCATGTTTGAGTGTCTGTGAAATTTTTTGGAGTGTGTGCATGTATGTGTGTGTGCATGTATGTGTGTGTGCATGTATGTGTGTGTGTATATGTGTATATATATATATATATATATATACACACACCTACATGCTTTTTATATCATGTTTTGTCATTTTACCTACTGTTTTAGTAGGGAGACACACACACACAGTGCTCAGCGACTTGCACTTGGCAATACACATACAAGAGCGTAGTTCTACACCAAACGTCTGTTGAGAATGATGGGAGGCAGAACTGCCATTGCAGTATCAAAAAAACACTTTTTATTTGGACATTGAGGATAGTCTTAAAACATGAACCATGACATGCAAATCCAATAGTCAACTCACGGACTGTGATAGAAAATCCACCGCTCCTCAGTATGTAGCCCGTGTAAAAAAAACTACTAGATGTGCAAACCGATATGGGCATGGCTGGAAGGAGAGATGACAACATCTGCAGTAACGCAGTTGCCAAGCCACCGGACCTGGCGGGTGCACTGGAGATGACACAGGCTGTGAACTGGCTGGAAGACGGGAGAGAGTCATGGAGGGCTGGAGTGGACCTCAAGCCCTGTGGTTGCCGTGACGACACCATTTGCGCAATTGCGCTTCATTATTCTCAACAGACGTTTGGTGTAGAGCTATGATCGTTCATGTATATTGTCCGTTGCATTCAAGTCCCTGAGCGCTGTGTCTCCCTATCTGTTTGACTACTACTCCTAGTGCCTCCACAACTGCCTGGGGCTTTTTATGACATTTTCACCCATTTGATTACATGGCTGGGTGGTCTCAGAACTTGGTGTCTAAGCTTATTACCTGTTGTTTTGACCTAGATATTGAGGGCGTGGACAGTCACGGTTTGGAGATGGTTGAGAGTAGGAATGCACCGACACAAGTTTTTTAAGACAGAGTACGACTACCGATACCTATTTTTAGTGTCATGTGACAGTTTTTTTAGACAAATGAAAAATTATTACTGTTTGTCTATGTTTATGAAGAACTGTAAAATCCGGTTCACATACTGTATATACGCATTTGATGTGTTTTTGAACCACATCGAATTTGCATGGCGTGAACCAAAATCCTTTTTTATGCAGCCGGTTCACATAAGTGGCTTAAGTGCAATTTAAAAAAGCGTCCAGTACTATTTTCAGCCTGGTTCAGGTGCGATTTGCAATGTCATACACTTTAATAATTCGCACTGGAATTGCACCTGAACTGCTGAACGAAGCTGCACCAGACTCTTCCAAATCGCACTGCAACCTGGACCTGCACATGTCAACCCAGGCTAACTCAAAAGACACACTTATACTGCCGCATCCTAGTGCGACATACTTCTGCGGCTACAGTCTGCAGACTTCAAGTTATCGGCTTTAGTATCAGAGCATTTGTACGAGTACTCGTGCAAACGCTTAGTATCGGCATTGGTGCAATGCTAGTTGAGAGGAAGTGATAGGATAGTTATAGAATAAGGACTATTCTTATTCTGAACAAAAATTATCGTATTAAAGATTTCTCTTTTCTGTACCTTTTTTTATATTTTGTAAATCCTGTCAGTTGTAGAGATTCCAGCTATTATCAGAGGATAAAATAATTGCTTGACAAAGTTGACAGTGTGAAAAGGTAGTACAATGGATGTCCATCCAGTATCTTACTTCTCAGTATCTTACTTCTATTTATCCCTTGGATACAGATTATAAAGGTACCTGTAATTGGTAGAGTATCCTCAAAATAATTTTATGTTGTATTTTTCACATCCGTAAGGTTACAGTGTAGTTCACATTTAAATCAAGGTACCTAATTGTATTGGATTACCATTCATTTTCCTGAATTTCTTGTGAGAGTTCATAAAGAACAAAAGAAACCTTTAATTTCGGAGTTCATCAGAGTTTCATTATTCAGACCATTATCGCTAAAAAGGTAGTGTGATATGGGGAGAATAGCGCTGTTATTTATTTGTTAGAAATTCTAGACATTACTATTTGGATCTCTTTTTTTTTTTTTGGACAACTATAGTGGCCCCAAACCATGAGTAGCTAGATGTCTTAATATTATGACATACCTTCGTGACATGCAGCTTTTTAGTTTCTAACATTTTGGTACCTTTAGACAAAATCGTAGCCATTGTTTCCTTGTTCTGTTGGCAGTTTTCACCTTTTATTTTATTTTGCAGTACTGACTAAATGTCTCACCAGTAAATTAGGAAATTCAATTCTACCTTTATTGTTAGGTGACATTTTTTGGTATATTAATTTAGCATATATTGTTTGTGTAAAGCAAAAGTATGGAGCTATTAAGTTGGTGAGCCCTGGTGCCATGCTATCTAGAGCACCAGCTCCTTTGACATAAAAGCTTCAAATGGAACTAAACCCATCAATTTAACTATTTCCCTAAACCTATTCAGGGCAAGGCTATCAATGATGAGTGTCACAGTTGCTTGTGCTGTCAGCTGAATTGTCAAGCCATCAAATGTCTGGTGCCATAACTGATCACATGTGCAAAACCATGGCAACTGCAGATCACAGAGCCCTAAGTTGGCAGCTTTCTTGGCTGTTTCGTTCGCTTTAAAGCCTAGAAGAAACCCATCCAACAAGTTTACACAATCTGACAGTCTGGATTGTATTTTTCAACACCATAATGTGTATTTACACCGCCCAGTCAATGACAGCTGTGGGACAGGGTGAACCCAGGGAGGCATTACAGCTAACCTTGTCTATAGAGGCTATTTGGAGTCAGAATCAAGAATTTGTAATGCATTATTGGAGCACTGTGGTCAGTGCAAAGAACTTTATGCTGATCTTGTACATGCTTATTAAAGTGGAACGTTAGTTAGAAAATTAAGTCTTACTAGATCACTTCAGGCTGGTCCCTTTTGCAGATATAGCTATGTAAATCATTAAAATGAAGTGTCTATACCATTTTAAAATCCAGTAATCCGCTGTTTTACCTGCTCTGCACATGCTCAGTTGCTCTTAATTTATAGGCACTGCTGAATTTGTAGAGGTTGATCTGCTGACAGCCTAAAAGCAGAACTAAGCCCTCCTATCAAGTAAAGTGAATAGAAACGAAGGATGGCCGCTCTCCCATAACAATGCAATTACAGTTTATTCTGAAGACAAGTAAAAACAACAGCACTCAATGGTGTACAGGCAGAGGGAAGCAGGCAACGCATTTCACACGACTAGCGTGCTTTGTTAGGACCAGAACCTGGTTCTGACAAAGCACACTAGTCGTGTGAAACGCGTCACCTGCTTCCCTCTGCCTGTACACCATTGAGTGCTGTTGGTTTTACTTGTCTTCAGAATAAACTGTAATTGCATTGTTATGGGAGTGCGGCCATCCTTAGTTTCTATTCACTCTACTCTGTTGCAGTGACAGGGCGTGCACTCCGCTCTACGAGCTGTTTATCTGGATAGCCGCCTTGCCTACCCACCTAGAGCAGCTAGACTCGCTTTTTTAAGCCCTCCTATTTTTTTGCTGCCAAGGAAGCTGCTTCTGTTTGATCTGAAACTGCCATGGTGCTGCACATGTGATCAGTTATAACACTGATGGTTTGACAGTTTAGTTGAGGAAACAAGCTAATGTGACAGTTGGCAATCCCGGCATTTGGAGAATGTAACAGTTTTTTTAAACCGTTAAATATATGAGTTTAGTTCTGCTTTATGATTTACTGCTGTTCAGGGGCTCTGGGCTTCAGCAAAATTGCAACCTCCGGCAAGAAGAAGCTGGAGCAATGCTGGAGGAAATTTACAGCACAAACTAGTTTTTGTAGCATAATTATTAATGTGAAATGTATGTTCCTTGCTAAAGAACATTATTTTTTATCAAGTTGTTATAGGTAAAGTTGCGCTTTAAATGCATATGGCATATACTGTAGTAACATGCAGCAGGTTGAATGGAACTCCATTGAGATTAGTTGCATTTATAGGAAGGATAGTAGCTATGCAATGTAAGCTGCACAGCATTTTTCAGTCTGCTGATACTGAGATTTAGAGAAATCTCAGAGGTGTTTATAATCACTGATTACATGTAGAGCTGCAAACCTCTGAGATTGATTAAAATCTGATCTGACATTTAACAGTAGATTACATGCATGTTAGCAGGTGAAAGTTTGTAAGCAGTTCCCTTTACAGCTATTTGGAAAAGCTGCATCAGTGACCCAGGAAGGATTGAGCTTGTGGTTGTTTTCACGCTGTCAGCAACAGTGGAAAAAACAAACAAACCCCAAAGTGAAATGGTAGCCTCTGTAAGGTAAGTGTCCACAGACGATGGTGTGAATAAGTTATTGTTGTCACGCACATTGCTCTTGGAAACCTCACACCTGATTATACTTTACTGGAATCGACTGATAGCATCGAGTGAGGTTAGCCACAAAAGTCACATGAACTGCTGTGTAAGTACAGAATATACACGCTTGTGGGCTTCTATGATCCTCCATCTCTGCTGACACTGACAGCTGTGCCAGAACTGGTTATAGAATTTCACTGAAACTGTATAGCTGTTAATTGGCTCAAGAGCCATTTCCTGGCAACACTGGCATCTGATGAACAGAAACTTTGCACATAGCAAAGGAGGAGAGTCCTTGTGTGGCCATTTATAACCTGTGTGGCATATTTTAACAGTGAGACCATTGTGGACTCATTTCATCAAAATATTTGCTGATGCGCTTTTCCCAAAAAAAACTGACAATTGTGCATAAATGTTATATGTAATCTGCTTTGTCTTAATGACTAATTACATTGCTTTTGCATGTACATTCCCGCTGGCAGATCTGTTTAGGCGTACTGGGCATAATAACCAAAGATTGTGGACTATAATGCCTTGTTTCCACTGAACGGAACGGTTCGGGTCGGTACAGTTTGGAACGGTTTGAATGGTCCAGTCTATTCTGGTGAGCGTTTCCACTGCAAGTCGGACCGTCAGGGGCCATACAGGGTTTAGAAAAAATGCCTAGCGTGTCCACCAATTAGTGGAATGTATTGTAGCTCTGCCCTAACCGAACCGTACCATTTTCTATGGCCCCACATCTGAAGCAGGACCCAGAATGGTGTGGTACAGTTCGGTTTTATGGCACACTTTCATAATGGAAACACCCAAAATAGCGTACCGTACCGAACCGCTCAGTGGAAACGAGGCATTATGTAAAATGCAGTAGAAGTAATTCAACTTAAAGCAGAATTGGCATCAGATCTAGTGGGCCTAAATTCCGAAACAGATTATTTTTGCCTGCATTCCTTGCAGCTGTCGAGCACAAATCGTACCGCAAATTCACATTCCAAACTGCATGAAAATCACACCGCATCCAGTGTGAACCTAAGCTCAAAGTAG
Organism: Rana muscosa; assembly: GCA_029206835.1. Classification (NCBI taxonomy): domain Eukaryota; kingdom Metazoa; phylum Chordata; class Amphibia; order Anura; family Ranidae; genus Rana; species Rana muscosa. The sequence goes on along the minus strand of CM055116.1, from coordinate 912,190,325 downwards.
TTGTAAAGTTTATAATTTTTTTACATTAAAATAATAAACATGTTCTTCTTAGCTGCTGTGTACAATGGTGTTGCTCAGGGTGGCCCCATTCCTCCTCTTCTGGAGGCCCCTGCAGACACTTTCGGCTCGTCCTCTTCTCAGAGTCACCTCGTAGCAAGCCGACTGCCGAGGGGGCACTCCTGCAGGTGGGCTCCTGAGCTAGGCTGTGTATCCATAGACACACACATCGCTCCTTCCACACAGGATTTGACTGACCGCAGCAGGAGCCAATGGTTCCTCTGCTCTGAGAATCCTGTGAATGAATAAAGTGAGGAGCATCGCTGCTGCACATGGGACAGCACTGGATTGAGAGAGGACTCGGGTAAATGTTTTTTTAAATGGCTGAGAATGAATTAAGGTAAAAAAGAAAACCCCTTTTGCCTTTTAAAACCACTTTAAAGGAAAAGTTAAACTTTGATAACATGTTAATGGTTATACCCATATTCGTGAGGTATCATGTTATGAATGCACAGGCCCCTACACACCTCCTGCTTCCCCACTGTGACAGCTAGCTGGGATCTTCTCCACCCGCTAGCTGTCAAAATGTTTTTTTAAATGTGGCCGTGCGGGGTTCCGCCCACCCAGCTGCGTCAGTCATTCACAGCGCTCTGTGCATGGAAAACTACAAGGTCCGGGCAGCCTTTGCGGCTGTCAGCTTGTAGTATTCAGTGAACTACCATGGCGCCGTGGTAGTTCATTCATTCTTCATGTCAGCATGTATCAGCTTCCTAGTATGAGGTACGAAGAAGCAGATACACTGATAGATCTGCAAGAGACCTACATGGCATCAGCAATTTGCTGATCGCTGGTGCAATGCTTTACATGCTCCTGCAGCAAAAAATAATTAAAAAGTGTTTTTTGGGGTGAAAAGGTGAACTTATCCTTTTGTGATTTGGTGTAGTTTCCCTCTGGGAGCATGAACTGCAGCTGAGGGATTGGAAATGAAAGGGGCAGTGGCACTGATTGGTTACTTATTCGGCACCTCTGCCTCTCACATTTCCAAACCGTCTGGCATAGTATTTGGCTAGCAGTACTGAGAATCACTGGATATTTCAGGACTTGAAGGGCAATCGCTGCCTACTGACCACAGGCAGCATGAGGGGCAGGCAGAGTAAGACTGACTGCACTCCTGCTTTAACATACATGGCAATTTGTAAGAGTAACATATACCTTTATTTATTAACTCTCAAATAGACCACAGTCATCCGCCGAAGAATGCTTCATGTTCCTTTCTCCTTGGAAAACTGGCACCATTCTTGTTCAATCATTATTTAGGGTCAGCCATTTTTTCTTGGACTAGAATGGTGTGCCAGACATGACAAAATCATGTAAAGCACAGGTCCTGTATGGCAGCTTTTATGATGTGGACTTTGTATACACATCTTACATAGATACCCCACCACCCTAGCTACCTCTCAGTCTGTGACCAAGCAATGTATAAATCCATCACAATCACCCCTGCTGCCTCCCATGCTATGACCAGCTAGTGTAAAGAATTGCATACAGATCAGCCCAACCGATCCAAACTGATGACTCGAGGACTATTGTTTACATAATAAAAGGTAAATAAATAAACATATATATATATATATATATATATATATATATATATATATAAAATGTTTCTGTATATTGTGACTCACAAATGTATTCATGCATACTAAGTACTGTATTGGTGGGAAGAACTTCTCCCTGGGAAATAGATGCAGTTTTCCCACTCAAAATGTATAATGCATTTTCTCATTTCATTTAGCTTGGGATTAGAAGAAAGCTATGTGTTTTATTAACATTAATGCATATTTGAAATCATTTTATCCCTCCCTGCCCACTCTGTGTTTGATTGAGGTCAGCTGGCACTGCTCATGAATTGCATTAAAAGGTATATGGAAAATGGCAGTGACATATGTATGTGTTCAGAGTAAACATCAAAAGAGAACCATCAGGGAAAGAATAATAAGGCTGTTCCTATTGTCTGTTCACTGTTACTACATGGAATGCTGGCACTTTTCCCATAAGCTTCGGTGAACCCCATGTACAAAACCAACAGAGCAAATGGAATTCACGTGAAACCGAATGTGTGCTAAGAGCCACAACATATTCTTTTATGTTGTTGTTTGTCTCAGTCTACATAACGAGTTTGACTTCTTTTATGCTCCTCTGGGGTCCTTGAGTTTTAGATTAGATTCACACTTTTAGGTTTAAAAATGCATGTCATGCACATGACATTCTAAAACATTTAATAGTTAACTTCTCATGCATTTGATGTGTATTTTAAAGTGCTTCTAAAGCCTCAAGATTTTATATGCTTTAAGGTAAAAAAACCTGCTGTACTGCAGGAGCCCCCCCTTTCATGGGCGTCCGCAGAACTTTTTTCAGGGGGGGCATAATTTTAAGGTCACCCATGCTCCGCCCCCTTTCGACAATGTCATGAAGGGGAGGGGCTTAGCCGCGACTCGCTAGTATTTATTTTTAAAGGGGAAACGGCAGACTTTATTCTAGGCATGTGCCATGTACAGGGTGCAGATTTCACGCATGCACAACCTATGCACAACCTATGCGCACGCCTATGGCGGACACCTTGCTGATCCCTTATTCCAGGGGGGGTGCTTGCCTGCCCCTACCTGCGGATGCCCATGCCCCCTTTAATCTTATCTGAGCCCGATCCGGTGTCGTGTACGAGAGCAGTGGCTTTCACCGTTTTCTCCCTCATTCGGCAGGTTGATAGCGGCAGCCCTTAGCTCCCGCTGCTGTCAAGCAAATGCTGTGACGAGGGAGTGGGGGGGTGGGGCCGAGTCGCACTGTCTGTGTCAATAGCCACTTTCCCTGGGGGCACTGGCCCAAGAGGAGGGCCCTGGTGCGCAAGCGGGAACCCTAGAAAATGAGGATCAGGGCTGCTCTGTGCAAAGCTAATGCACAGAGCAGGTAAGTATGACATTTTTGTTATTTTTCCCTTTGTGTTTTTTTTTTTATTTTTTTTTATTTCATAGGTATGTGTAAAATGCTTGATGGATACATGTATCTTGCACTTAAGAAGTCATAATATTAAAGCTAAATGCATGCATACTAAATATGTTAAAACTTACAAGTAGTTTGATTGCAGTACTGCTCTGGACAATCCTCCTATACTTTCTCCCCTGATGGCTGATGGATCTTTGTTCATACATCATCCATAGCCGGCATTTATTTTGTGAATTAAGATGCTTACCCATCCACAATTACGTAAATCCCTGAGGCCTGCGAAGCAAGCTATGTGCTCTGTTCATGTTTATATAGTTGTCACACAGCTCAGCCCCCTGCAGCTGGAGGTTACTTTGTTACAGTGTACAGTTTGAGAAAGTGAGGAACGGGGAGGGAAGATGCTAAGGATTGCTTTCCTTCTGTCTACTGTATGCTTCCGGGGCATTTTAGTTTTGGAAGCTGTATGCTTCCGGGGCATTTTAGTTTTGGAAGCTGTATGCTTCCGGGGTATTTTAGTTTTGGAAGCTGTATGCTTCCGGGGTATTTTAGTTTTGGAAGCTGTATGCTTCCGGGGTATTTTAGTTTTGGAAGCTGTATGCTTCCGGGGTATTTTAGTTTTGGAAGCTGTATGCTTCCGGGGCATTTTAGTTTTGGAAGCTGTATGCTTCCGGGGCATTTTAGTTTTGGAAGCTGTATGCTTCCAAGGCATTTTAGTTTTGGAAGCTGTATGCTTCCGGGGCATTTTAGTTTTGGAAGCTGTATGCTTCCGGGGCATTTTAGTTTTGGAAGCTGTATGCTTCCGGGGCATTTTAGTTTTGGAAGCTGTATGCTTCCGGGGCATTTTAGTTTTGGAAGCTGTATGCTTCCGGGGCATTTTAGTTTTGGAAGCTGTATGCTTCCAAGGCATTTTAGTTTTGGAAGCTGCATGCTTCCGGGGCATTTTAGTTTTGGAAGCTGTATGCTTCCGGGGCATTTTAGTTTTGGAAGCTGTATGCTTCCGGGGCATTTTAGTTTTGGAAGCTGTATGCTTCCGGGGCATTTTAGTTTTGGAAGCTGTATGCTTCCGGGGCATTTTAGTTTTGGAAGCTGTATGCTTCCGGGGCATTTTAGTTTTGGAAGCTGTATGCTTCCGGGGCATTTTAGTTTTGGAAGCTGTATGCTTCCGGGGCATTTTAGTTTTGGAAGCTGTATGCTTCCGGGGCATTTTAGTTTTGAAAGCTGTATGCTTCCGGGGCATTTTAGTTTTGGAAGCTGTATGCTTCCGGGGCATTTTAGTTTTGGAAGCTGTATGCTTCCGGGGCATTTTAGTTTTGGAAGCTGTATGCTTCCGGGGCATTTTAGTTTTGGAAGCTGTATGCTTCCGGGGCATTTTAGTTTTGGAAGCTGTATGCTTCCGGGGCATTTTAGTTTTGGAAGCTGTATGCTTCCGGGGCATTTTAGTTTTGGAAGCTGTATGCTTCCGGGGCATTTTAGTTTTGGAAGCTGTATGCTTCCGGGGCGTTTTAGTTTTGGAAGCTGTATGCTTCCAAGGCATTTTAGTTTTGGAAGCTGCATGCTTCCGGGGCATTTTAGTTTTGGAAGCTGTATGCTTCCGGGGCATTTTAGTTTTGGAAGCTGTATGCTTCCAAGGCATTTTAGTTTTGGAAGCTGCATGCTTCCGGGGCATTTTAGTTTTGGAAGCTGTATGCTTCCGGGGCATTTTAGTTTTGGAAGCTGTATGCTTCCGGGGCATTTTAGTTTTGGAAGCTGTATGCTTCCGGGGCATTTTAGTTTTGGAAGCTGTATGCTTCCGGGGCATTTTAGTTTTGGAAGCTGTATGCTTCCGGGGCATTTTAGTTTTGGAAGCTGTATGCTTCCGGGGCATTTTAGTTTTGGAAGCTGTATGCTTCCGGGGCATTTTAGTTTTGGAAGCTGTATGCTTCCGGGGCATTTTAGTTTTGGAAGCTGTATGCTTCCGGGGCATTTTAGTTTTGGAAGCTGTATGCTTCCGGGGCATTTTAGTTTTGGAAGCTGTATGCTTCCGGGGCATTTTAGTTTTGGAAGCTGTATGCTTCCGGGGCATTTTAGTTTTGGAAGCTGTATGCTTCCGGGGCATTTTAGTTTTGGAAGCTGTATGCTTCCGGGGCATTTTAGTTTTGGAAGCTGTATGCTTCCGGGGCATTTTAGTTTTGGAAGCTGTATGCTTCCGGGGCATTTTAGTTTTGGAAGCTGTATGCTTCCGGGGCATTTTAGTTTTGGAAGCTGTATGCTTCCGGGGCATTTTAGTTTTGGAAGCTGTATGCTTCCGGGGCACTTTAGTTTTGGAAGCTGTATGCTTCCGGGGCATTTTAGTTTTGGAAGCTGTATGCTTCCGGGGCATTTTAGTTTTGGAAGCTGTATGCTTCCGGGGCATTTTAGTTTTGGAAGCTGTATGCTTCCGGGGGAATTTTAACGATACACTAAAAAATGTGAGGCACTGCATAGGTGTGAACCCCTCCATACGAAGCTGGAAGGTGGCAGACCTTGGGTTCCCACTAAACTGAGATTTTCCTTTAACGTGTATTCATGTTACCTGATTCTGAAGAATGTCAACACTTGATTCTTTGTGAACAGCTATGGGGTTGTTTTTAATAAATGTATAACAAAGGCATGTATTTTACACAAGTTAAATATTTCAAATCACTGAACCATTAAATGAAGAACACATTCAACATCTTGTACCAAGCTCATCTGCATATCTATTTTTTGTCAAGTTGAAAGACAAAACAAAGCTGTCATTAGAGAACAAATGTAATAACCGGGTGTCGAGTAGTGAATGTTTTATTGAAATAGTTATGGGCAAAAAAGAAAGTAATGGTGTATTTTTCAACTTGAATTATGAGATTCCTAAATGCTAATATAACGGTGTTAAATGTGTTGGAGCATAAGAGTATAAGGGCATGACCAGTGAGTAGCAGGTGGGAAGGGTAACATTAAAAAAAAATTTGGAACAGATTCCCAGCAGAGGTAGTGAAGTGAGTCAATCAACAATAAGTCAGTTTAAACATGCTTGGTATAAATATAGGTCTAGCCTCAGAGAAAAATGTAAAAAAAAAAAAAAGAGAGAGAGCAGACTCAATGGACCACTTGGTCTTTTTCTGTCAACAGTCTTCTGTGTTTCTATTAAGTATGTGTGATATCCATTTCACACAAATAGAGCTTCTTTTGGTGGTTTTTGATCACCACTGGGTTTTTTATTTTTTGCGCAAAAAAAGAAAAAAGACCAAAATGAAAAAAATTTATTAAAAAAAAAAAGTTTACTTTTTCCTTTAAAAAATATGCTCTCCCTAAAAAAAAAAAAAATTCCTTCATAAATTTAGGGCAAAATGTATTCTGATAAGTGTATATTAATTCCCGCTGTGAGTAAATAGATCTGTGTTGCTTACAACACAGATCTCTCTCCTGTCACTCGCTCCGACAATCAGCGGGTCCCGGCCATTAATCATTCGCTGGGACCCAGTGATCACCATGTAAGGGAGCCATTGAGACTGCAGCTGGGATGGTGCATGTGCCCCATACCCGTAAATGGAGAAACACGAATAGCTCACGCCTAGTGCCAACAGTGAATGGGCTGACAAAAGCCCAGGTGCCAGGACAAAATTTCTAGTTGACCTGGCGCCTGGGATTTGTTGAGCTCGGAAATAGCCTAATAGCCTAACAAAATAAAAAAAATTATATACGAGATATATATATATATATATCGTATATACTTGAGTATAAGCCGACCCAAATATAAGCCGAGGCACCTAATTTTACTACAAAAATCTGGGAAAACGTATTGACTCAAGTATAAGCCTATGGTGTCCATCTGCATGCCTAGCTTTGCCTCACTGTGTCCATGTGCATGCCTCACTGTGCCCATGCCTCACTGTGCCCATGCCCCACTGTGTCTATGACTAGACTGATGTTTAACATAGGAGTCTATGGAAGGGGGGCCCGGCTTTGAAAAATCGGTGCTCCCCGGTCGTAGGTCCCCCAGACAAAAAACTGCACACTTATAGAGGAAAAGTGGGGCTATATGTTTGCCAAGTTTGGGGTCCAGGGGACCTACGACCGTCCGATACTGCGTCCCCAAAGTCACCGGATAAATGATCGTTTAACATAGGAGTCTATGGAAGGGGGGCCCGGCTTTGAAAAATCGGTGCTCCCCGACTGTAGGTCCCCTGGACAACAAACTTTGCATACTTGTAGAGGAAGAGTGGGGCTACATGTGTGCCACATTTGGGGTCCAGGGGACCTACAGCCGGCCGGTACCGGGTCCCCAAAATCTGGGAGATCAGGCACAAAAAGGTAACTTGAGTATAAGGTGTGTGTATGTATGTATGTGTGTGTATGTGTATATATATATATATATATATATATATATATATATATATATATATGTATATATATATATAAAAAATGTTTGTCTCATTTGCACAGAACTAATGTACATGCACTTTTACTGGGCGCAACTTGCTATGCAATTTTTTTAAATTAGTTTTTTTAATAAATAAATACAACCCTACGTATCTTGTATTTACTGTTTTTTATTTTTTATTATTGACTACTTTATAATACTATGTATGCTTGGCTTTCATACCCATAGCCATTACAAGCTGGTTATCTGACACCTGGAGTCAAGTCGTGGGCTACAATCTCCTAATTCAATTACACCCCTTACACCCCTTTCACACTGGGGCGGGAGGTGCGTCAGCGGTAAAGCACCGCTATTTTTAGTGGCGTTTTACCATCGGATTTGCAGCGCTATTCGGCCGCTATCGTGCAGTTTTACCCCCCCGCTAGCAGCCCAGAAAGGGTTAAAAACCACCGCAAAGCACCTCTGCAGAGGTGCTTTGTCGGCGGTATAGCCGCAGCATCCCATTGATTTCAATAGGCAGGAGCGGTGGAGGAGCGGTATACACACTGCTCCTTCACCGCTCCAAAGATTCTGCTAGCAGGACTTTTTTTTACTGTCCTGCTAGCGCACCGCTCCAGTGTGAAAGACCTAGGGGGCTTTCACAATGGAGACACAGCAACAGCTGTTTCACGTCGGTTTGCAGGCGCTATTTTTAGCGCAATAGCGCCTGCAAAACGACCCAGTGTGAAAGGGGTCTAAGAGCAATTTTCAATCCGACTGGATCAAAAATGTTGGCCAGTAGCTCTTTGCCCTCAGGTTGCCTTGCTTTTCCTGTGCTCACCAAACAGAGGTAGCATACATGCAATGTATAGATGGGCTTCATGATTTGGGGGGAAAGTTACAAGAATCTGTAATATTTGTTTCATCAAAGTCAGAAAAACAAATGTTCTACCTTTTTGCTTCACAGGGTTGTTTCTGACCTCCTAACCTAACTAATGAAATATATGACTCTGAGAGCAGTTTTTTTCAACTGTCATTGAAAACATATGTAGTAGTGAGTGTCCCTGGGGTGATGTACCAATAATTTCTGAAATGTAAATGTGATCTTCTCTACCTGCAGTGTCAGACAGGAACAGGGTTGTGAGTTAGTGGCTAGGAAATGTCTTCTTTATGCTAACATACAATGGGGAGAGAACCTCTTTGAGAATTGAACAGAGTCTTATGATGGAGTATCTGCTGCCTCCCTCCTATAAATCTACAGAGGAATCTTAATCAGGGGCTGGGAGGATAAATGTATCATTATTACACATAGTCTATCTCGCAAAGTGGGGAGAATTAGAAGCTGCATTCTGTGCTCAGAGTCAGTAATTATTGTCTTTGAAGTCTTTCTGCCATTTTTTTTATTTTCTGAATTAAGCGAACTCTGGGTGTTTGTCATTGTGACCTGGTTTTGTAGCGTACACTTACAAGCGGTTTCATTTTGTAAAGATTAATTCTCTGTAAATTACTAGCAGTTTTTTTTTTCTTGGCTGGTTCTTGCCAACATTGTTATACCACAGCTAAACAAAGAACCAGAGATGGTTCCTTTTTTTTTTTTTTTAGAAAATATTGTAATATATTATGCATGTATCAGATTGCATTTCAGACTGCAATTGCATCAGCAGAGTAGGCTTTTATTATTCTGACCCCCTAGGTCTCTTATTGTACTTCCCCCAAGACTACAGTTCTTTGTGGCAACATGGTTCTTTACACATCAATGATGTAGGCAAGTATACTGTCCATGTGGTTAGATGGTAATGTCTAAAAATGTTCTCTATGAAGAGATGTACAAAACAGGCTCTGTCCTATACATTCCAATTTATGCCATCTTACCCAAATCCTGGGTGTGGACATTTTCTTAATTACAAAATAATTTAAGGTAGAACTCTGGCCAGGCTATGGATATTTAAAAATCAACTTTTCCTAAACGAGCAGTAGATATGCTTTAACAAGCCATCACTTATCTCTTTAAATGGAAACACTGTGGAGGAATTCTTCCTCAAGAGGTCCGTGAAGTTGGGCCTCATAATGCTGTATGTTTCCTTCTTCCTGTGCACTGCTCTGTGTTTATCGAAGAGATTATAAATCTGGCAAGTCAGCGCAGTGTGCGATTCTGAAATGAAACTGTACTATAAACTTTGAGGATTGATTTCTCCACAGTGTCTGCAGCTACCGAGGTCAGTGACGTTTACAATTTGTTAAAAGTATGTAAATATTTGAATGACCATAGCCTCATCACAGTTCTGCTTTAAGCGTATTTAGTGTCTTCTAAAAAAATATCCAACAGGAAATGTCCTTGCGAATATGCTTGGTTTAAAGGTTGCCTGATTGTATACTCTCCTGTAAGATGGCCATACACTGTCCAATCAGATTGTACACTCTCCTGTAAGATGATCATACACTGTACAATGTTCTTAAAAGTTTATCTTCAGTCCCGATCTGGACAGTCTCCTGTTCCTCCGGTGCTGGGTAGATGTGCCCATGGCAGAGTCGGTTCTACCCACACACAAGGACTGAAAAGGAGTCGGGCATAAGGGGGAACTCTGATGTAAAGGGAAACGCTGCAGGACATAATGTTAGGGGAAATATTGCAGTCTCTGATGTAAGGGACAACTTTGTGGACTGTGATGTAAAGGGGAACTTTGGAGTCTGATGCTTTATGTTAATATTGTTAAAGTTGTTGTTAATAATTATTTTTAACGTTATTCTGCATGAAACATTTAACAGTGTCATTTCATGAGATCGTTTACGAGGGTGTGTTTAGGGGCGGGGCAGGGTATGGGTTGGCCCGGGCAACTGGTGGCGAGTAACTCTTAAAGCCTGGCTAGTAGCTCAGGACTTGAAATTTTGAGCTCTGGATTAGTATATTCTGCACCTGTAGTTGAGCAAAGGACTTTTCAGCAGAAATGTGTTAAATTAATGGCAGGGGTTGTTAGGTAATGTTAAGTGATAGGGGTAGGGAAAGGTCCTGATGGACAGAGGGGAGTTAAACAGAACCCATTTCTTTGCCCTGCATGCATAAAGTATAGGATCGGTTTAAATGTATATATTTGATAAGTATTAGGGTTGATTTTTAGCGTCAGATAAAGTGGTAATAAAGGTAAAATGTTTTTATCCCCTGTATTAAGATAAAAAAGCCTTCCACTACTTTTTCTACACCCCATCCCTAAACACTTACCTGGCTATGGTCACCTCTCCATTGCTGTTCCCAGCTGCAGCAGCGCTGCTTTCTCTTCCTTGATTCATAGGATACACAGAGAGCATCAGGAGCCATTGGCTCCTGCTGCTGTCAGTCAAGTTCTGTGAGGATAGAGCAGGGGCGTGGCCAAGCCACAGTCTGTATCTATGGACTCACACAGCCCAGCTTAGGAGCACACCCACATTGGTGCCCCATAGAACCCAGCTTGCTATGGGGGCAATCGGAAGAAAAAGGAGCACACAACAGTGATGGAGGAATACCAAAGAAGTAGGGGACTATACAGAGCAGGTAACGATAACATATTTTTTACTTTATATTAATAAAAAATTAGCCTTTAATATAATTTTAATCACTTTTGACTGCGTTGATGTTATTGCTCTGCTACAGCCAGCTGGAAGCAGTTCCTTGTTTTTCTCTCAGTGAATAGACTACAACATTGTTACTCTGCAGCAAGCCACAAGGTTAAAGGCTGCAGCAGGTTGATTTGTAGCAGACATTTGTAAACAAAAAAGCCACATAATTGTGACTATCGTTAGTCCAGAAATTAGATGCTGTCCCTGGAAAGTGCCTGAACAAAACCGATTCTGTCCTTCTGGAAAGTTAAAGTGGTGGTAAAGGCACAAGGTTTTTACCTTCATGCATTCTATACATGAAGGCAAAAGCCTTCTGTGTGCAGCACAGCCCCCCCAATACTTACCTGAGCCCCCTCTCGATCCAGTGATGTCCATGAGAGCCTTGTCTCTCCGGGGACTCACACTCATAATTGGCATTTGGCAGCAGTGGGAGCCATTGGCTCTCGCTACTGTCAATCACAGCCAGTGAGCCAATCAGGAGTCAGAGGGGTGCGGGGCTGAGTCGTGGTTTCATGTGTGAATGGACACACAGAGCCGCGGGATGGGTGCGTGCCTGCTTGGTTGCCTCCACAGCAAGCTGCTTGCTGTGGGGGCACCCTGCAGAAGGGAGGGGCCAGGAGCACTGACGGTGGGACCCTAAAAGAGGAGGATCTGGGCTGCTCTGTGCAAAACCATTGCACAGAGCAGGTAAGTAAGGATGAGCTCAGGCGTGTTCGCATTGAACACGTGCAGAGCCCGCCAAGGAAGTCGGAACCGCGCTGCGCTAATCACAGGCAGGGAGACATTGTCCCGATGCTCGGCTGCAGAGATCGGGAAATGTTTCCCTGCCTGTGATTAGCGCAGCGCGGTTCCGACGGTGTCGACTTCCTTGGCGGGCTCTGTGCATGTTCAATGCGAACACGCCTGAGCTCCTCCCTACAGGTAAGTATAACGTTTTATTTTTCCTTTAAAATAGCAAACATAAGGCTTTAATATCCCTTTAAGTAAATAAAGGCATTGTTGGTATAGAGAGGGGAGGTTGGACCAGTGTGATTACTATAAGAGGTCATAAAAACATGCAAGTACACTCGCATAACTTAGCATGTGATATAAAAACTTTTTATTAAACTTGGCAGTTGGATCATGCCTGCAAGTTCTCCCTCCATCTCGTCTTTGGGGCAATGGAAAAAGCATGTGATGCTGCGAATATTGCCAGCATCACTTTGCCCACTTTCCTGGTGGTAGGTAGCGATTGTTAATACCAATGTAGATTTTAATGCTAAAATCTTCATTTCTGGAGCTTCAGATGTTCTGCGAATTCTTGAAGCAGTGGGGTCCTCTATAGTAGTGAATAGGTTAACCCATATTTATAATAAGGGATCCTAGTTTGTCATTGAAAATTGGGAAATTTCGAAAGGAATTGAATAATAATCTATCCAGCAATTGTGCGTGTGGCAAATATACCTTATAATTTTGGTGATAATTTAAAATAAAAAAATGGCAAATTGGTGACAAACTGATCATTTGCCATCTAATACACATGCCCCTATGTCTAGCCTTAATAGCATTCTTCTTATCATATACAGGCTCAAATTGAATAAATAGCAAAGTACACTAAATTGTTCATGCTAGATTGATGTTCTGTTTATTTCTAGGGAGAAGTTTAGAAAGTGTTTTGCTTATCAGTAAATATAATGTATACACTGGATGATAACAGGTAATTGATGTGTGAAAGCTTTGCTTTCCTCTGAGGTATGAGTCGCAGCCAGCTTAATTTCCATGATGTAATCTGCCCTTCCAGGATATAATTACCTGATTTACTTGATTACCTTCTGGGATTTTTTTTTTATTTCTATGTTCACCTCCACTCCCAAATTGACTTAAAGTTGTTCATACCATTTCACTGATAATTTCATCAACAGTTTGCTAATGCTCTTGAAGCTTTTAGTTCATAGTGAGTGTGAAGGTTAGATGGAACATGATTTCGTACTGCTACTCATGCTGTTCTCACGCACTTTCATTTGAGTGTGGGTAACAAGAAGCCATAAGGCCTTATGCACATTGGATGTTCTAAAAATGCCAGTAGCTTTAGCTGTAGACTGCCAAGAGTTTTGCAGCGTTTTTGCATTAGCGTTTTGTAGCGTTTTGCATTTTTTTAACAAAACTATACTCCCACAAAAGCTTATTGATCAAAAACGCTTCTAAACGCAGAATAGCTGCATTTTTAAACTTTTTTTTTTGGAGAGTTAGGCCCCTTTCACGCTGAGGCGCTAAAAATAGCGCCTGCAAAGCGCCCTGAAAAAGCCGCTACTTTGTATCCAATGTGAAAGCACGAGGGCTTTCACACTGGAGCGGTGCGCTGGCAGGAGGGTAAAAAACTCCTGCAAGCCGCATCTATGAGGCACGATAGGAGCGGTAAAACTACTGCTCCTATAGCGCCCCTGTCCATTGAAATCAATGGGGTAGCACCTCCAAAACGCCACAAAGAGGCGTTATTGCGGGTGTTTTTAACCCTTTTTCGGCCGCTAGCGGGGGTTAAAATCACCTCGCTAGCACCCGCAAATCGCGGAAAAAACAATGGTATAGCGGTGCTAAAAATGGCGCCGCTATACCGCCAGTGCTTCAGTGTGAAAGTAGCCTAAGAGGGGTTTTACAGCTGAAAAACTCCTCTTCAAACCCACCAGTTTTCATTTTTTTTCAGCCAGATAACGCCAAAAAAACACTCATAGAAACCTATGTGTGCATGGACACATAGGATAACATGCTGGGGAGTTTACTGGCTGCAGAAAAAAAAAATGCCTGAAGTCAACAGCAGCTGTAAAAACGTCCAGTGTACATGAGGCCTATGGAGGATTAACCACAGGAAATTGGATTTTAGATTTAGACGTGTGCGTTAAGTGGCAATATCTTAAAAATAACTATTAGACAGGCTTGCCTACTGTGCTGTTTCTCTGGTGGCAGCCTTCTTGGTAGAGGAGTAACGTGTTGCTTCCTGAGGACCCACCTGCCCATTCGAAGACTGATGGGGTAATGATCAGGAAGCAGTAAGAAAGGTGGAAAAAGCACAGATACACAGAATAAATGAAGTATGAACAGAAAGGTCTTCGGGTCTTTCTCTCCAGCAGGTCTTTAGAAGAACATTGAGCAATCACCAAATCTCATGAGAATAATAGTTAACAGAGGCAGGAGAGTGGGGGGCATACGCTCTAGGTGACCTCAAACTTCAGATATGATGCTTTTAAGCCATAGAAACAGAAGTGCCTAGATATAGAGGTTGATTTACTAAAGGCAAATAGACTGTTCACTTTGCAAGGAAATTTTGTCCGCAACTTGGTGAATGAGGTGAAGCTCTGCTGATGGCCATCATCTAGTCACGTGCAAGAAAATTTGAGTGCAAATATTTTCCCCAGAGCTTTGTGAATGTGGTGAAATTTCAAAGTGAAAAGCCTATTTGCTTTTTACTATTTAGTAAATCAATCTTCTAGTCTCATGTGATGTGACTGCTATATTTCAGGAGGAATCCACGACCACTTCAGATGTTTCCTATAAAATGGCAAATCTATACTTTTTATGTATATTCTGACATTTTTCTTCAATGCTGGTCTCTTTTTTCTATTTAGTCATTCGTATTTCGTATAGTCTCCCTCCAGCTTATCTTTCCTCATTACTAGGTTACCTTGTTCTGCAGTGTATCATTGTGTGGCAGCAACCACCTTGTCAGAACCTCCAGCAAGGAGAACAGTGAGCAGTACACTAGTGATTTTACTAAGCCCTGATTCACATATATTCAAAATGGATGTGTTTTGAACAGCATCCGATTCGCAGGACATGTGAACCAAATCCGCTTTCCATGGAACCGGTTCACATATGTGCGGGTTGGCCGCAATGTGTTTTTAAAAAAAGAGTCCTGTTCAATTTTCATTCCAGTTCAGGTTTAATTTCAAGTGTCATACACTTTAAAAATTTGTACCGGAATTGCACCTGAACCAGTGAACGAAACCACGCTGAACTCGCACTGAAACCAGTCCCACGCATATAGTGATAACGCTTTTCATTCGGCCTGCAGGCTAAACAAAAAAACAAATAGATTCCTCCACCCACGCTATACTGCGCGGATGGACGAATATCCTGCTGCAGTTATTGTATTCTGACACCTGCCAGCAGCCACCATCTGATTTGGATGCAGACACTGTTCAGCTGACAATTTTCCACACAGCGCCTTTGATTTTTTTCAATTGAAGGATGTCTGGCAGGAGGGTGTTGACAGGGACGCCCACATAGGTCACTTATGAGGAAGGTCACTGCTAGGAAAGGGTACTTTTTAGGGTATTGCTTTATGCACAGTTAACATTTCTAAATGTTCTATAGAACATAGCAGATTTTCATTTTTGAATTCAGGTCAATTCTAAGTATATCCATTATCACTTTTCATGAAATCTTTGAAAAAAATAAATAATAATTATCTGCTAGCAGTCGACTTGCTGCTTTGCACTAAACGTGTCTCCAGCAGATTAAGTGATACAAAAACGTTTTGTTTTTTTTTTGTTTTTTTCTATAGATTTACAAATGCATTAAAAAACCTACAGGATAGCATGTATTCATTAGCATGCTCTATAATGCAAACTCAAATGGAGTCTAGTAAATGCACGTTCAAAGCCATGTTGGGCTAAAGGCTTCCAGCAGGCTTGTTTCCAACTGTGGGGAGATCTGGAACAGAGAACAGAGGGATGAAAAATGCTGTTTGGTTCTCTTTTAGCACCTTTCTTTTCTCACATCAGAAAGCTGTGAAAACGTACAATTAAGGAAAAGATGACAAATCACAGCAGCTACCACTTTAATTTGTTTGGACAAAATCTGAGTCATTTGTGTTAATATATACTGTTAAAACTAAACTAATACAAGACCTGGTTAAGACAGAGCCTATTACTGGTTTCCACAAATTGTTCTGATATGCAAATTAAATCTATGCAGGCAGGAGTGTAATCAACACCTAAAAATGTAGTTATTTCAAAGTTAGTACAACAAAAAAAAGTATTGGCTTAAAAGGTAAATTTCACCTTTAAAAACAAATAAATAAATGCACATCTTTTTGCAGGTAAAAACATGTGCATGTTTTATTCTTTTTATTGGGAGTCTAAAGCATTGTACTAACGATCAGCAGATCGCGGGTGCAATCTCCGGCTCCTGCAGACTGGCAGTGTAGCTGTCTGCCCATACCTCATACAGACTAGCAGTTACTGAATGGCAGTAAGGATCAATGAACTACTAGAGCGCTCACCAGCACCCTCATAAGTGAATTACACAGTGGGGGGGGGGGACCCCCCGTACAGCCACGTTCGTTTTAAAGCGGTAGTAAACTGCCATGCTTATTTTTTTTTTCTTTTTTAAACCTGCAAGGTAAAGTTATAATGTGCTAGAATGCATCCTAGCACATTATGTGAAACGTACCTCAGAGCGAAGCCCTCCAGCGACAAACTGTCATTGCTGACAGGGCTTCCATCTTCACCCGTCTTCCTTCCGGGTTCGCAAGAGCCGCTATTCACGGCACAGGATTCTGAAGGAGCGCCCCAGGTGGCTGTTCTTTCAGAGCGCATGCGCCAGTGATGTCCCTGGCGCTCAGGGGGTGCAGGGGTTGCTGATTTAGTAACTTGTTACATGTTATGAAATGTGAACTTATCCTTAATTCAGTCTTAAAGTAACCATTTCCTTTGCCATTGTAGGGCAAAGTAAAAGGGTCACTTAAAGAGGAAGTAAATGATGGGTTTTACTTCCTCTTTATTTCCCTGCAAAGGTAAAGCATAATGGGCTGTTATGCATCGCATAGTAGCCCAATTTCTTTATCGTACACCACGGGACACAGAGCTAGTCATTACATAATGGGTTAAGGGTCACCAGCGGTGATTGGACACTGGCACAACCAATGGAAGACAGTTCCCCTCCATATAACCCCTCCCATCAGGGAAGTACCTCAGTTTTTTGCCAGTGTCGAAAGGTGTTGGACGCGTTAGGAGGTGCTAAAGGAAAGCTCTACCAAAGAGACCCTCTGGGGGTAAAAGAGCTATGCTTTCGGGTCCATCCAAGACGCCTACAAATGAGCTGAATCTGGATGGGATCCGGGCCTCATCCATGAGGCGTCGCCTGTAATGTCTCTCTTCGGAGGACTGGGCTCTAAGATCCAGCACTTTCGCTATTTCGCTATAAAGTCCTGGTAAGAGTCTTGTACAAGGCCCAGGGGAGAGGTATCCTTTAAATAGGAACCCATATCCCTGAAGGTTGGCACACATAGCCCACCGTGAAGGGTGAAGTTTGGTATCTGTTGAAATCTTTCAGCAGAAAAACCTGCGGCGTGGATAAGGTGAGATTAGAAGGTCCATAACTAGGTTGGGACCTTTTTCAAAAAGTGGATGTCTTCTTTTTTTCCACCACTGGGGGGAGTAAAGAGCTGAATATACTCACCTCACTCTGTTCAGTGTCGGCTTCGGCGAAGTACACTGCTCGTCACCTCCGCTGCTGAGCTTGCTGGGGCACCCCGATCCTCCTTTCGGTGGCCGACCAGACACCTGCAGATGCAGGTAAGTGGGAACAAGGGCTGATGAGAGTCCTCTCTCACTATGGCCACCGCCATAGCGCTAAGGGCCGCGCGCGCGCGCGCGGGAGCGCGCTTTATCGGAGGGGGGGGGCGAAGGCGTGCGCGGGCACGTGGCGCACGCAGGCACAGAAACGGCGCCAAATTTAAAAGACTGTCAGTGTGAGAAGCACTGCAGCAGCAAGCAAGCTCGTTAGTTCTCTTATTCCTGGCAGAGAAACACAGCAGCTATACAGGGACGTAAGACTCCATGTGGTTGGATTGGGTACTTCCTAGAAGACATCCATGTTATGCATAGTTATGTGTTAAAAGTTGCATACTTAATGTATTTGCTAAACTGAACACGGTAGTATATGCATTTAGGTACCTTGTATTTTGTCTAAACAGTAAGCCTTCCAGGGGAAGTAATACGGACAAAAAGAGATAAGAAAGCACCACCGCCTGAGAGGAGGCTCTAACTGTGCTGACTCGGTACCTTTCTCTCCTGTGTTGCTAAATGCACCTGTTCAGGATGAGCCATTACCTCTGTCAGGTATGGCGGCTTCCCCAGTGAAGCCTGGGCCTGTATATGTCACTGAGGACACTTTATCAGCTGCCCTAAATAATCTGGAGGAAAAAATTGCTACCTTAATCGCTAAGTCCTCTAAAAAGGGACAATAAGCGAAGCAGGTCTCTTCCAGTATTGGACCTCCCTTCAGAAGTACCTGAGGGAGGAGGATGAGGAGGAGGAGGCTACATCAGCAGAGGATGAGGAGCCAGATTTTAAGGTCACAGGTACAATGCTATAGCAGTGCATTTAAGTTAACCTCTGCGGAGGTAACGGAATTACCTGTCTCCTCCCTAGGGTCATTAAGATCCCTGCAAGGTGCATGCTCCTTCCCGGTTCATCCGTTACTAGAGGATCTAATATACGCAAACTGGCAACATCCAGATAAGCGTTTCTCACCTCCAAAAAGGTTTAACATTCTTTATCCTATGGGGGAATTTTTTTTTTTAAAGAAATGGAGCCTGCCTGCGGTAGTTGCGGCTATTTCTTGTGTAAATAAAAACCTGACATGTCCGGTGGATAATGTACAAGGGTTTAAAAGATCCTTCTGAGAGGAAGTTGAAATCCTCCTTCCTTTTGGCCGGCTCAATTACCCAACCTGCAGTAGCAGCAGTCGGTATGGGTCAGGTCATCAGCCAACAGGTAAAGCAGGGGCTGAAGGAACTGCCTTCAGAGCAGGCTAGAAATTGGGAAAATTTGCCTAAAGCCTTATGCTTCACAGTGGATGCCATGAGAGATTCTATCATACAGGCATCACGCCTTACACTCCAGCTGGTACAGATGCGCAGAGTACTTTGGCTTAAGCATTGGTCAGCGGAGACCCCATGCAAAAAGCTGTTGGCAAGTTCCCGTTCCATGGCGAACGCCTATTTGGGGAAGATTTAGAAAAATATATACAGAAGATCAAGTGGTAAAACGACTTTTACCTGAGAGAAAGAAAAACAAGAGATCTTGTTTTAAACGCTCTCTCCCCAGCTCCCGGGAAATCTGACTCCAACCAGTGGCGGCGGCCTGTTTTAGCCGCCCACAAAAGCCAAGGGGCAAGCTCAGAAGAACAAGAAGCCGTGGGGTGCAAGAGCTAATAAGCAAGCCCCCAAAGCCTCTCAGTGAAGGGTGGGAGGAAGGCTTTGTCAGTTCTGAGCGACTTGGTGGTCAGAAATCCAGGACAATTGGGTAGTATCCACAATATCCTCAGGGTACAAACTGGAATTTCGAGAGATCCCATCTTCTCAATTCCGAGGTTCAAGACTCTCCAAGGATCCACAAAAAAGACAATCCTTCTTCAAAGGTTTGAATCACTTAATGGCTCAAGGGGTAGTTACAGACGTACCCCAAAAAGAGCGAGGTTCAGGTTTTTACTCAAACCTCTTTGTGATTCCAAAGCCAAATGGAGATGTCAGACCCATCCTGGATCTAAAATCCCTAAATCGGTTCCTGAACGATCGCCATTTTCGAATGGAAACGATCCGATCCGTGGCCGCCACTTTAAAGGGCGGAAAATTCATGGCGCCCATAGATATCAAGGACGCACATTTACACATACCCATCCTCCCCGCTCACCAAAGATTCCTAAGGTTTGCGGTAGAAGATCGCCACTTTCAATTTGTGGCTCTGCCGTTTGGTGTAGCCACCGCGCCCATAGTATTCACAAAGGTGCTAGCTCCTCTGTTAGCAAACCTAAGAACACGGGGCATTGCGGTAACAGCCTATCTGGACGATCTACCTAGTAATAGATCAGTCAAAGGACGGATTGGGTCACGCTGTACACACTACAGTAGGATACCTGGAGCATTTAGGATGGATTATAAATTTACGAAAATCCTCTCTCCAGGCCCAAAGAAGGATAGGGTACCTGGGCATGATCATAGATACAGCCCAAAACGGGGTATACCTGCCAGAACCGAAGATACAGTCTCTGAAAGACCTGATCCACAAGGTCAAAGCAAACAAGAGGCCGTCTATTCGCCTTTGCATGAGACTATTGGGAAAGATGGTAGCCTCCTTCGAGGCGGTCCCTTACGCCCAGTTTCATTCGAGACTACTTCAAGGCAATATTTTAGCTTCCTGGAACAGGAAGAGCCAAGCTCTGGATATACCCATGCGCCTGTCCTCACAAGTACGCCACAGCTTCGATTGGTGGCTAGAAGCCAGGAATTTACGGAAGGGAAAGTCCTTCCTCCCAGTGGCCTGGAAGGTGGTATCTAGGGATGCCAGCCTATCGGGCTGGGGTGCAGTATTCGATGAGGCTTCTACCCAGGGAACCTGGGCCAAGACTCAGGGGATCCTGCCCATCAATGTGCTAGAGATCCGGGCGGTATATCTAGCCCTCAAAACCTGGACATACAGGTTACAGGGCTACCCAGTTCGGGTTCAATCCGACAATGCTACTGCAGTAGCTTACATCAATCACCAAGGAGGCACCCGCAGTCGGGCAGCCCAAAGAGAGGTGAACCGGATCCTGGCATGGGCAGAAGAGCATGTACCTTGCCTTTCTGCAATCTTCATTCCAGGGATGGAAAATTGGCAAGCAGACTACCTGAGTCGTCAGCAGCTGCTACCAGGGAGTGGTCTCTTCACCCCAAGATCTTTCAGGCCATATGTCTGAGATGGGGAAACCCAGATGTAGACCTGCTAGCTGCCAGGTTCAACAAGAAATTGGACAACTTTGTGTCCAGAACGAGAGATCCTCTAGCCTACGGGACAGACGCTCTAATAATACAGACGCTCTAATAACTCCATGGAATCAGTTCTCACTGATCTAGGCATTCCCTCCGATCCCTCTTCTACAAAGACTGCTTCGCAGGATCAAGGAGGAGGGAATACCAGTAATCCTAGTGGCCCCAAACTGGCCCAGGAGGCCTTGGTACGCCGAGATTGTAAAAACGGCGATAGGAAGGCCCTGGAAGTTTCCACTCCGACACGACCTGCTGTCACAGGGTCCAGTATTCCACCCTTCCTTACAAAGGCTAAAGTTGACGGCCTGGCTGCTGAGACCCACATTTTTAAAAAGAGAGGGGTCTCTGGTCCGGCTCTTTCTACGCTCATTAATGCTAGAAAGCCAGCCTCCAGACTCATCTATCAGAGAGTCTGGAGAGCATACGTTTCCTGGTGTGAATCCAGAGGTTGGAATCCTCAGAAGTATGAAATAAGTAGGATTCTTGCTTTTTGCCAGTTAGGAGTGGATATGAATTTAGCCCTTAGCACCATCAAAGGGCAAATATCGGCTCTATCAGTCTTCTTTCAGAGACCATTGGCATCTCACTCCCTAGTTCGGACATTCATTAAGGGGGTACTGAGGATAAATCCTCCAGTTAAGACTCCCTTGTGTCCATGGGATTTGAATTTGGTATTGTCAGTGTTGCAAAAGCAACCTTTTGAACCTATTCGCCATATTCCTTTAATTATATTAAGTAGGAAGTTGGCCTTTCTGATTGCTATAGCTTCTGCTAGGAGAGTATCAGAGCTAGCAGCTCTTTCTTGTAAAGAGCCTTATCTAATTTGTCACAAGGACAAAATCGTACTACGACCCCATCCGGCTTTTCTACCTAAGGTGGTGTCGGCCTTTCACTTGAATCAAGACATTGTTCTGCCTTGCTTTTTTCCAAACCCGCGGACGGCGGGGGAAAAATTATTACACTCTCTAGATCTAGTGAGAGCGGTAAAGGTGTATCTGCAAGCAACCGCTCAGATACGTAAAACAGATGTTTTGTTTATTTTACCAGATGGGCCCAAGAAGGGCCAAGCGGTATCAAAATCCACCATTTCCAGGTGGATTAGACAAGTAATTATTCAAGCTTATGGTTTAAAGAACAGGACTCCTCCTTTTCCTGTTAAGGCGCACTCTACCAGGGCGATAGGTGCTTCATGGGCAGTGCACCACCAGGCTTCGATGGCTCAGATCTGTAAAGCTGCAACTTGGTCTTCAGTCCATACATTTTCCAAATTCTATCAAATAGATGTGAAAGGACATGAGGATTCCGCCTTTGGGCGAAGTGTGCTGCAGGCAGCAGTATAGGGCTTCTGGTCCGCAAGCGGCCTGTTTTGATCTGTGTCTCCCCCCCTTCATATGAGCATTGCTCTGGGACGTCCCATTATGTAATGACTAGCTCTGTGTCCCGTGGTGTACGATAAAGAAAATAGGATTTTTATAACAGCTTACCTGTAAAATCCTTTTCTTGGAGTACACCACGGGACACAGAGGTCCCCCCCTTCTTATGGGAACCTTACTGCTTTGCTACAAAACTGAGGTACTTCCCTGATGGGAGGGGTTATATGGAGGGGAACTGTCTTCCATTGGTTGTGCCAGTGTCCAATCACCGCTGGTGACCCTTAACCCATTATGTAATGACTAGCTCTGTGTCCCGTGGTGTACTCCAAGAAAAGGATTTTACAGGTAAGCTGTTATAAAAATCCTATTATGTGTCACTTACCTGAAACTGAAGCCTGCGATGTCACCTCTGTCCCCACTGGCAGAGAGCGTCCATCTTCACACCTCTTCCTTCCGGGGCCGCAAACTTCAGCTCTGTGACTGGCCTGAGTCGCGTCCCATCACTCCCGCAAATGCGTGTGGGAGCCGCCAGTCATGGCATGACCCCTTTAGAAACGGCATGACCTGCCCTTTCTAAAGTGCGCTGTAGACATCGGCACACGGCTTCATTGTAAATATCTCCTAAACCGTGGAGGTTTAGGAGATATTTCCAGCATTAATATAGGCTTACCTGTACTACCACTGTAACTCCTTGTCTCTAGCAGAACATACTCACCTGTCCATGCTCTTATGTCCCCTTTAGCCACTGTGACCAGGAAAAGTCCTGTGTAAGCTCCTAAAAGACTTGCTGGAGCTTAAGCAGGCCATACATTATACAATTTTCTTACTCAATTTCCTTTAGATTTACCTTCAACTATGTAGTTCATTATTGTACAATAAAATCTGTATAATGTGTGGCCAGTCTTAATCGGTTTATTGGACTCTTCCATTAGCCATATGTGATGGTGGTGTGTCAATAAAAACACCTAGTGTTGTCATATGGAGATAGACATTTTCACCCATAATGGCAGGTGCCAGATATTTTACTTTGCAGCTGGGGCCCGATTTAAAGAAGCGTAGGAGCAAGGAAAGATGAGTATATTTACGTTGTCAAGGTTCCTCTAAATGCTGTGTTGTGCGTGATTGCTGTATTCCAGGCTTAGATCCCAACTCCTATTGATTTTCTCATCAGACGGTCTGCAGTTGGCAGGTCACACATATTACAATCTATTCAATCTCCTTTTGATTTACCAACAGTTGTGTAGTTCAAGGGCCTACCTGATGGGTTAGAAACTGAATGGTAAGTTTTGGTAGGCCTTCACACTTCATAGCTGTTGCTAAATCTTAAATGAGGTTGTATAATGAGATTTTATTAGGTTTAGCTAACTGAAAATTTTAAGCTGTGGGGCATGTTTGCACTAGTAACTCAAGCCTAGTCAAACACTGACCATCAGCCAGCCCCTTTTCCTTAGCCCCTGAATCCAGTGAAAATGGAAATAAATTTACTTTCTAACAGTTAATTTGTAGAGAAAAAAATATTGTTTATTGCTGATCCACTATAGATCATATTTAACCCCTAAGAGTGGCGTTTTTCTTGCATGTTTGGGTTTTTGGTATAGAAGCCTTTCGTGCATTATAATATATTGTAATGTTCTGTTCTCTGCATGTATAGACGGGCATATCCTGTGTACAGGACGCCAGGGATGGGTCCTGGAAGGCAGATATATATCAGAAATGTCAAAACTCAACTGAAGATGTTTCATGTTCTCTAATATAACAAAAAATGGTTGCTGCTTAATCACTCTATAACTTACAGATGGGGTACACAGTTAAAGGGTTGTTCAAGAAATGTGTAACTAACCGGGGGGGGGGGGGGAAATCCCTAACTTATGTCTATATCCTGTTTTAAAGCAGAACCAAAAGCAGGTTGCTCCCCATGTCTAAAATTGTCTGAGGCTGGGTTCACACTATTTTCGCATGCAGCTCTCCCAGCAGGGGTCCGGTGCGTCCTGGTTCACCGTTTCAGGTCAGATTTTTAGCCCAAATTTTGGGCTGAATTCGGACCTGAAATGGACCCAAAGACGCACAGGGCTCCTGTGCAAATTTGCACCGGAGCCGCAGTGGAGATATGTGAACCGGCTCAATAGAGAGCCAGTCAAAATCTCCTGCTATTGCGAATCGGATGCAGAAAACCTCGTCCAATTCACAATAGTGTGAACCGGTTGTATAGCCAAATTTGACACTTTTTACCTACAGGTAAGCCTATAATAAGGCTTAGCTGTAGGTAAAATTAATATCTCATAAAGGTGTACGGTTTAAGAGATATTCCCTTTGCATGCAGCCGCTGACGTCAGTGGCGCATGCGCTCTGAATGCCCGGCTGAAGGGTCTGGCAGACACTGCCGGACCTTGCCGGGAATAAAACTCCCGCGCGTGAGTGACGTCATCGCGGCTCCGGCCACTCACAGCATCAGAGCCGCGAACCCGGAAGACACGCCGAGGGCAAGGTGTCAGCTCCCTCGGCGTGGACCAGACTCCGATATGGGGGCTTCGTTCTGAGTATTTTATAATGAGCTTTTTTTTTTTGTGTGTGGATATACAACCGCTTTAAACGGTTTTCCCTAGAAACCAAGGACTGGGGTTGATTTACTAAAATGGGATATTTCTCAATCTGGTGCAGTCCTGCATAGAAACCAATCGGCTTCCAGGTTTTATTGTCAAAGCTTAAAGTGGAGGTCCACCCTAAAAAAAAAAAAAATGACACCAAAATGCTACAAAAAATTTAAAAAAAGTATGTTTACTTACCAGAATTTGCGGTTGCTATGCGGATCTTCCTAGTCTGCCTCTTCCTATACCACGGCTGGTCGTCATCCTTGTGTTGTCTTCTGGGGAATGGGGTGCGCTGCCTTCTGGGATCTGTGTGTATCCCAGAGAGCAGCCGCCCATTCATACAGTGCCGCGAGACTCGCGCATGCGCAGTAGGAAACGGGCAGTGAAGCCGCAAGGCTCCACTGCCTGTTTCCCTTAGTGAGGATGGCAGCGCCGAGACCTGGCACGATTGAGGGATCGCCCTCGGAGGGGCCGACATCGTGGGCGCCTAGGACAGGTAAGTGTCCTTATTAAAAGTCAGCAGCTACAGTGTTTGTTGCTGCTGACTTAAAAAAATAAATAAAAAAAAATTGCGGGTGGAATCCCTCTTTAATTAAACAAGCTGAACTTAGAAGCTAATTGGCTACCATGTAAAGCTGCACCAGATTTTGCACATTCCGCTTTTATTAAATCAACCCTATTGTCCTCCTTTTTTGCACTTTGAGTTTGAAAAATAAAATTTTAAAGCTGCTGCTGATTTCTCTTATAATAGTCTTTCGTTTAGGGACTATAAGTGACTGGACATTGAATCCCCTGCGACTCTTGGGGATTTTACATAAAAATACTTAGAGCCAGTAAGGCTGGTAACACTGCACTTGAACAAAGTTTTGTAAAAATCGATAGTTTAGTTTGTCCATTATAAGATAACAGAACTGAGCAAGCAGCAAAATGTAATGATATATCCCAACCCCCGAAACAGTAGGTTTTACACTGGTATAGCCCTAATGTCTGAGCACAGGTCTGCACGGTCTCTCTTGGGCAAAGCTTGTTAGAATGAGAGCTCTGCAGTGCTCCTCGTTGCACTCATCATAATGGTCTACTGCTGTGTTCCAAGGGATGCTCTGCACAATTACATGTCATTGAGATTCAGTGTGGGCAGCTCCAAATGGTTTGAATTTTTATAGAGCAGAAAGGTAGTTTTGATATCAATTCAGACATGGAATCTGTAAGGTGACCTCTGAAATGAGACTGGCAAATCTCCCGGTATCTCATAAAGTTCTGAAGGGAGGCAGACACATGCACCATAAGATGAAAATAATTGCTGGATCTTAGCTAGAGGAAATCTTTTGCATCAATCCATCATGTATCAAAACGCCAACTGTTCCTTCAGTTTGTTGGAGATCTTTTTATGGAAGAGATGTAATACATGACAAAGGTTTAAATGTTCATATGGTAGATTTGTTTCTGAAGAACTAATGTAGGTTAGCTTGACTTTACCTAGAGACTTTACAGTTTGTCGCAAAAAGTTGAGAATTGGGGACAGTGGCTTTTTTTTCTTTCAATAACTTTAAGGTAATTGGTAGTAAAAAGGTGTGGCGCTGACAACTTACAAAATAACAACACTTCTCATAAAGCTTGCAATAATCAAACAAACAAAAATATGATAAATTAAGTGATAATACTCAATAAGTAAACTCCTAAATAAAATCTTCGCAAAGAAAAGGAAATCCAATCACCGTGATTCAAAAGAAAAAATATAATAAATGTTGTCCTTCAAGTGATACTCCACCACAAAACATGCGTGAGGAATGCAAACTCACAGGAGCTAAAAATTGTAAAAAAGCTTGGAGCAATGGTGGGATTCTTGCAACCAACAGTATAGATGAAGAGGGTCCCCTTTATCTTTTGGCAATAACTAGGCAATATAGCTCGGAGAAAACATATAAAGGATCTTGGCGCAACAAGCATTTCAAAAATAAGTACAGGTAGGTAGGTGTAAGAGTGCCCACTTACATTTAAATGTGATATATGCTAGCACCAACATGTAGAGCTTAGATTGGGTATGTACGCCGTTTCAAATCCCAGGGGTTAGAAACCAGCAAGACCAGATATGACGTCGGTGAGAGACGGACAGGCAGCCTCTATGCATTTTGTGTTGCACACGTCATCAGGAAGCCAACACAAAATGCATAGAGGCTGCGTGTCCGTCTTTCACTGACGTCATATCCGGTCTTGCTGGTTTCCAACCCCTGGGATTTGAAATGCACACCATGGCTGACAGAATGGCGTACATACCCAATCTAAGACCCCCATTTTGGTGCTAGCATATATCACATTTAAATGTAAGTGGGCACTCTTTCACTTACCTACCTGTATTTATTTCTGAAAAGCTTGTTGCGCTATGATCTTTTATATGTTTTCTCCGAGCTATATTGCCTAGTTATTGCCAAAGATAAAGGGGATCCTCTTCATCTATGCTGTTGGTTGCAAGAAACTCACCATTGCTCCAAGGTTTTCTATAATTTTTAGCTCCGGTGAGTTTGCATTCCTCACGCATGTTTTGTGGTGGAGTATCACTTGAAGGACAACATTTATTATATTTTTTCTTTTGAATCACGGTGATTGGATTTCCTTTTCTTTGAAGATTTTATTTAGGAGTTTACTTATTCATTTATCATACTTTTATTTGATTATTGCAAGCTTTATGAGAAGTAATTACACACGCTATTTTGTAAGCTGTTATATAAGTCAGCGCTACACCTTTTTACTATCAATTCAATTTTGAGTGATTTATTCACCTTTTAAAGGGGCAGCTTCACTCAACGCCATTCACGAATTCCCTGGTGCCATTTCTTGTCACTTTAAACACATATTAATAACATTAAGGTGGTTGTTAACCTCAGACATGAAATATGAACAAAGCATATCCCTATAGCATGTACTCGTCCCAATGATGAGCAATGGGTGTCATTTCTGTCTGCTGCTTTGTTCCTCTGCTATCAGCACAAATCATTTCTGACAAGTTTTCCTGACACCAAGAGAAAAATGGTGATGGGGGAGGATTTGTTTAGTCTCTGTATATCACCTGAGGCCAGTCACTTCACTGGGCATATGTAAGGTCTCTTTCAGATGGGTGGACCCTTCTTCTCAGAGGTGGATCTGTCTGCTGATCCCCGCTAAGCAGGTAAATGAAAGGTCTTTGTCTGCTCTGCTTATGCAGAGCCAACACGGACACATCCCACTTTCCTCTATGGGAAGTTGAATGGAAATGGACCATCTGTCTGTTTACATTCAATTGTCATCCGATCCACCAGACAGATGGGAAACAGATCTTCCATCCTTCTGTTTTTGGCTCGGATGGGATGTCGGGTGTAAGCGGACACATGTCTGTTTACGACAAAGACAAAAAAGAAAGGCGCACCAGCCTTGTGCATTATCCTTGAGTGTATTTATTAAAAAAGATAAAAGAAACCTACTTACAAACATAGGTGAATGACACACGTTAAGAGAGTTCACAAAATCGCAGCAATGCGTCCAAACCGAACCCACTCCAATAAGTCACAGAGGGATTGACAGAGGTCACTGCCGGCTTACGCGTTTCGAAGACAAGTCTTCTTCCTCAGAGCTTAGCTCTCTTAACATGTCATTCACGTATGTTTGTAAGTAGGTTTCTTTTATCTTTTTAATAAATACACTCAAGGATAATGCACAAGGCTCGTGCACCTTTCTTTTTTCTCTTTGTCATTTACCGCTAGGATACCCCTATCCGCGAAGGCAGCAAGGCCAAGTGACACTTATCATTCCACTTACAGACTGTCTGGTATTCCACTTGTGTGCAGGAGTTTTTGTTTTCTGTTATTTAACCACCTCGCGCCGGCCGTACGACTATATACGGCCGCGAGGTGACTCTAAAAATCCGGGAGGCCGTCTTTTTACGGCCTCCGCTTCTTTTGCCACTGGGGGGCGCGTCACTGTAATGCCGATGCGCGTGCCTGGCGGCCGCGATGTCCGCCAGGCACCCGCGATCGGCGGTTACACAGACAAGGACATGGATCTGTGTGTGTAAACACACAGATCCATGTCCTGTCAGGGAGAGAGGAGACCGATGCTGTGTCCCTTGTACATAGGGACACAGATCGGTCTCCTCCCCCAGTCGGTCCCCTCCCCCCACAGTAAGAATCACTAATAGGGAATACATTTAACCCCTTCCTCGCCCCCTAGTGTTAACCCCTTCCCTGCCAGTCACATTTATACAGTAATCAGTGCATATTTATAGCACTGTTCGCTGTATAAATGTGAATGGTCCCAAAAATGTGTCAAAAGTGTCCGCTGTGTCCGCCATAATGTCGCAGTCACGAAAAAAAACACTGATCGCCGCCATTACTAATAAAAAATGTTTTTTTTATAAAAATGCCATAAATCTATGCCCTATTTTGTAAACGCTATAACTTTTGCGCAAACCAATCAATAAACGGCGATTGCGATTTTTTTAACGAAAAATATGTAGAAGAATACGTATCGGCCTAAACTGAGGAAAATTTTTTTTTTTTTTTTAAAAATTGGGATATTTATTATAGCAAAAATCAAAAATATTGTGTTTTTTTTCAAAATTGTCGCTATTTCTTTGTTTGTAGCGCAAAAAATAAAAACCGCAGAGGTGATCAAACACCACCAAAAGAAAGCTCTATTTGTTTGAAAAAAAGGACGTCAATTTTTTTGGGGAGCCACGTCGCACGACCGCGCAATTGTCATTCAAAGCTTGACAGTGCGGAAAGCTGAAATTTCGCCTGGGCAGGAAGGGGGTATATGTGCCCAGTAAGGAAGTGGTTAAGGTACATGTCTGTTTACACCTGCCGCTCCTTAGAGGGCAATGGAAGGACCGATCGAGTCCTCCAAAAAAAGCTGACAGGTAGACAAGATCAGTCTACCCATAAGAAAGGGGCCCAAGGGTTTACAAGCACTTTAAGTAAATGACATACTGGTTTAATTAATCATACAGAGAATTCAGACAAGCAGTTTCCTTATTTGCCTTTAATGATGGCTCCTGATCCCCTTCCCTGCCATTCTCTCATCAATCTCAGTGTCTTCTTGTGCTAGAATGTTTTGTAAACAATTTGTGGAGCAAGATGGATGTCACTGTGATACTCCACAGAAGCCTTTCCATCTGGAAATGCCGTGCTGCTGTCTGGGTATTATGTGCAGTCATGTCAGCGGTGAAGTGCTGGGGAGAAGATGACAGCACCTGGTGTGAATTGTGTGTGAGATGACAATATGACAGACAAGGGTGAAGTGTGGAGAGCGAACAAAGCTCTGCGCTTTATTTTTTTCTTGGATCCTCTGTTAAATCTGGAATATTTTTATTACACCTGTGCAAGATTCTGTTATCAATTTACATATCCCATGAACCAATGCAAATGCATAATCTGTGTTGACAAGACAGCCTTTTTAGAAAACATCAAAAACTCAGTCCTTCATTTCTTCTACACACATACTGTACCTTCGGAAACCTTACCTTTACACCTTTTCCTTACAGTGGCAATATAAAGCGTTGGTCTCTCTGGAAACAAAGCAAAAAAAAAGATCTCTTCCCTGATTGCTTAAATCGGTGCACTGCAGGGAACCACTTTAGTATTTTACCCAACTCCGATAACAGATGGAACACATCCACGGCAAGACTTTCATTGCTTTTTATTTACTTCATATCCAGATGCAGAGTGATTTTAAACATAATTGGAAATGTCTTCTTTTTTTTTTTGGTCTTTTTTTATACTTAATACTTCTGACAACTAACCCTTACACAGCCTATTCATCGCCAGTCATTCTAAAAATCGAGAGACATCTTTAAAGCAGCCCGAAGACGGAGCAAATTTCTTTCCTCCAACCCCATCAACACAGAGTACAATCCCTCCCACCGAGCCATCCCCGCCAGGAGAAGACAGTGATTATTGCTAGTGTCTATACTAGCCTCTAGCGATAATTGCATGTAAAATCCAGGAGGCTGGTTGATAGATCGACTTGGTACATTCAGCAAAGCCCATACATGGTTAGAATCCCGGTATGTTCCTGCTGAACTCGCCATTATTGGAAACATCTGTGGCAGCGGCCTACGGTAAGACTGCCAGGTGACTTGAGTACTACTTTGATGCACAAGTCTGATAGAAGTTGCCTTGAAGTAGTACAGGAACCTTTTCTACAGTCGGAGCGACTTCAGTAGTGCCAATTAAAACGGCTCTCATTGATTAACATGGGATTTCACATGGCATGCAACTTGGGGTCTCACAAGTCGGATATGAAGTCGCGGCAGTGTGAACCAAGCATTAGATAGCTATAGATTTTAGATTTTGTTTACAAGACCGCACATAACATTCCTGAATGAGTGATCCTGGAAAACAAGGTGGTTGAGCATGTTTGAAAAATCTTACCCAATGACTATTTTCACCAATGCCAGGGGTGTGTGCACTGCTCCTCTCCTCCATTTCCCTAAACAGAGAACTCTCATATGAGCAGAGAACTCCTGGTTAGGCAAGAGGACATTGAGAGACACTGGGATTGTACATACACATTCAACCATTCACCAGTGCCTAAGGTCACCTATGGATTAATGTGGTATTAAACCCAAAACCAAAGATGTAATATAATTGCAGCTTACCAGTCATTAGATGTGCTGGCTGCATTGTATTTTTTTTTTCATTTATTTCCCTCCGTTTTCCCCTGGTGATCTGGCCAGTAACACGCCTCCTATATTAGGGTGATATAGGACCCACTCTGGGTGAAGGAGCACAGGGTCACCTTTGGACAGGTACATTATCAGTCTGGAGGGAAGGGAGTGTTGGATGTACTAGCAGATTTAAGTACACTAACCGATTGAAGCTAAACTCCAGCAAACAGTTTTTTCCTTAAGTTTTTCCATAAATAAAAGATGATCATTGTTAGTTTGAAATGGTTTGTCTTATCTTCATAACTGCAAGAGAGCTTGTTCTTTTAAAAACAACATACTTGGGCCTCATGCACACTGGATGTTTTTACAGCTGCTGTTTTTGGCTTTAAGTGTTTTTTCTGCAGCCAGTAAACTCTCCAGCTTGTTATCCTATTTTTTGACAGGAAAACCCCCCCAGAACTAGTGGGTTTTAAGAGGAGTTTTTCATCTGTAAAAATGCTGTAACTCTAATAAAAGCTTAAAAACTTGGCTATCCGGCATTTATCAGCGTTTTTGAGCCATAAGCTTTCATGGGAGAATAGTTTTTGCTAAAAAACGCTAATGTAAAAGCGCTGAAAAGCTTATTCTACAGCTAATGCTACTGGTGTTTTTAGAACGTCCAGTGTGCATGAGGCCTTACTGTCCAGATGAAAATAGACCACAGAATGCCTAAAAAAAGAAAACAAATGTAGCCATCACATCTAAGAATTAGTAAGCTGCAGTATTTTAAATGTTTGTTTTTGGGTTTACGACTGCTTTAAATCTTTAAGCACTTGCCGACCGCTCACGGTATATATACGTCGGCAGAATGGCTCGTACAGGCACAATCACGTACCTGTACGTGGCCCTTTAACTGCCGACGTCGGGGTCACGCGCGCGACCCCCCTGCCTTCCCCGTGAGTGGTCCCGCGGACTTGATCGCCGCGGGGATCCCCGCGATCGTCCCACGGAGGCTCAGAGCAGGGAGATGTGTGTGTAAACACAACATCTCCCCGCTCCTCTACTGACAATGTCAGCGACGGTGACGTGTCAGTCGTAGCCACGCCCCCAAACAGTAGTAAACACTCCCCTAGGCACACTTGGCCCCTCCAGCGCCCCTAGTGGTTAACCCCCTTCACTGCCAGTGTCATTTTCACAGTAACCAGTGCATTTTTATTGCACTGATCGCTGTGAAAATGACAATGGTCCCAAAAATGTGTCAAGTGTCCGATGTGTCCGCCATAATGTCGCAGTCTCGAAAAAAATCGCTGATCGCCGCCATTACTAGTAAAAAAAATAAAATAATAAAAATGCCTTAAAACTATCCCCTATTTTGAAAACGCTATAATTTTTGCGCAAACCAATCAATAAACGCTGATTGCAATTTTTTTTTTTTACCAAAAATATGTAGAATACGTATCGGCCTAAACTGAGGAAATTTTTTTTTTTTTTTTATATATATATTTTTTTTGGGGATATTTATTATAGCAAAAAGTAAAAAATATGTCATTTTTTTCTACATTTTCGCTCTATTTTTGTATATAGCGCAAAAAATAAAAACCGCAGAGGTGATCAAATACCACCAAAAGAAAGCTCTATTTGTGGGAAAAAAAGGACGCCAATTTTGTTTGGGAGCCACGTCGCACGACCGCGCAATTGTCAGTTAAAGCGACGTAGTGCCGAATCGCAAAAAGGGGCCTGGTCCTAATGGCCTGTATTGGTCCGGGGCTTAAGTGGTTAAAGGGTACAGCTTTGCATATTTGTTCTTTAGTAAATGCTTTAACAAATGATTCTTTGGGTGCTTCATAATCAGAATTTTGCAGGAACATCATATAATGACCTCTAAATTCAGTGCTATATTTCTAAGAGAGGTTGCAGCAGGAATTTCCAACCAGTTTTAGTGTTTCAAGGTTGACCATTTGTGAGTATTAAAGCTGAATTGCATGAATAGATTTTTGCATAGTTATATCCATGGTCCAGCTTTAAGAAATGTTAGTATGCATATGCCATACCTGTAGAAGCAGAGAATCGCTGTTGCAAGAGTCATCACTGCTGTTTTTCGGGACCTGTAAGGCTGCTTTCACACTGCAGCAGTGGGCGCGTTGGCGGGAAAGCGCCACTCGTTTTATCTGGCCGATTTACCGTAGTTTTAGCTGTGCTTTTTCTGCTAGCGGCCAAAGAAAGGGTTAACACCGCTCGTGTTGCGGCACTTCTGAATCACTTTTCAGGCACTTCGGAAGTGCTGCCCATTCATTCCAATGGGCAGGGGCGGTGTAGGAGCACTGTATACACTGCTACCGCACCGCCCCAAAGATGCTACTTGCAGGACTTTTTTTTTCTCGTCCCGCAAGCGAACCCCCCAGTGTGAAAGCACTCTGGCTTTCACACTGGGGAGGCATGAGAGGCAGTTTTCAGGTGCTTTACAGGTGCTATTTTTAGCGCTAAAATGCCTGAAAACTGCCTCAGTCTAAAAAGGGTCTAAATGCAAGACATTCAGTAATTGCATGTGGGGGAGAGGTGGATGGTGACATCTCAGTCTCCACCTTGTCTAATCAGAGAACAGTTTACAGTCACTGAGAGAGTGTTGACCGAATGGTGCCCATGTCAAATGGGCAACCTCCTGTATTCATTAAGCAGCAGAGCAGCCGCTGGGCATGGAATCCAAACGTCAGCGGCAGTCACTAGCAGTGCCTAGCTGATTTCCAGCTTTCATGGGGATCGGCCAGATATGACACATGCAGAGTTACACTGATTTAAGCTAAACCAATGTAGCTATGCAAAATAGTCATAGCTGGAATTCAGCTTTAATGGATAAGTTCACCTTTCATAACATGTTACGTGTTGCACCAATATTCGAAGTCCCCCGCTGTCCTAATATAATAACACAGCGGGGAGGATTCCTCTATCCACCTCGCTTGTGTGGAGGAATCCATTTATTTTCTTTTGATCAGCCCACTGGCTGATGGAAAAAACTGACCCATGTATGCCCAGGTTGATCCGCTCCTCAATTTTTTGTTAAATGTTTTCTTCTGTAGTAGCGAAAGGTCATGCCAAATTGCCTCTTTCTTACTGCTGAAACGTTTCTCATTGCAACCAATAAAATCCCTTCCAGAGAGTGGTTGGATATTAGAAAGACATGATTTGTCAGGTATGGGCAGTGCGTCCATTTTTCGTCGTCTTCTTCTTCTTCTTCGTCTTCTTCGTCTTCTTCGTCTTTGTCGTCGTCTTCTTCGTCTTCTTCTTCTTTGTCGTCGTCGTCGTCGTCGTCGTCGTCTTCTTTGTCTTCTTCTTTGTCTTCTTCTTTGTCGTCTTCTTTGTCGTCTTCTTTGTCTTCTTCTTTGTCTTCTTCTTTGTCTTCTTCTTTGTCTTCTTCTTTGTCTTCTTCTTTGTCGTCTTCTTTGTCGTCTTCTTTGTCGTCTTCTTTGTCGTCTTCTTTGTCGTCTTCTTTGTCGTCTTCTTTGTCGTCTTCTTTGTCGTCTTCTTTGTCGTCTTCTTCGTCGTCTTCTTCTTCTTCGTCTTCTTCTTCTTCGTCTTCTTCTTCGTCTTTTGCACGCTGTTTATCCTTCCTAAGATCTGCCTCTGCAGTTTAGTGACTGAAATATTTCCATATTTCCAGGCTCACTAAATTACCAAGCTTAAGCTTGCAAGTCCTCTTTCTTCTGTTTTATGTCTTTATTCTTAAAAGCTTGTAAGTCAGTGATCTGCTGATTGGGCCAGAAAAGGGTCACCTATTATGAAATCAGCCTGCCATGGACATGAGCATGTGAAGTGCTTCAGCCATTGACCTTGGTCCACCTCAATATTTCCACTGAGAGGTACTGACAGTTCACGCACAGTGCAGCCAACTGTACTGCCTAATAAGGTTGTATAATTTTGATATAACAGCCTAGCTCTGTTGCACTGTTAAAGGTTTAAAATATTAATGCTTATTAATGGTGTCATTCAGCCACTTTATATGATTAGTTTTAAGCCTCTCTTGGGCCAAAAAGAAGGGGAATTTTTAATGAAATGTTCCCTGCACATCTGACCTGCTATATTACTGCATGAATGCCATTTTTATGAGGCAGGTTTATAGCATTCATTACTCTGCTCTTTGAGCCACTTCATGGCTGCTGTAATTTTTAAAGAAGAGATAAAAATAAGTCAGTTCATTCCTTGCAGCCAAGACACTCTCTGCATTCTGGCTTTGACCTTTAAGCTGTCATGCACGGATTAATCACATTTCTTGTGAAGATTGTCTTAGGCTTAATACGCGCTGTGCAGTGATTAGATGACTCGCCTTACCCGCCTTGTGTTAAGGTGGTTTGTCAGTGCTGACAGAAACCATGTTTTCAACTGCCTCCGCCTCTCTGCCCTTTGACACACAGTTATCTGCTGTTTGTGACGGTTGAAAATCACCCTTAAAGTAAAACATCAAGCATTTACACATGGAGTGCGCATTTTGCTTTTCGCTCACAATGTAGAGTATAATATGTATTTAAATATAATAAATATTGAGCTCTTAAATATGTGGGTAAAAGCTTTGGGCCTCTTTAGGCAAAACTTATAATTTCAGCATCTTGGTTACATACCCAACTTATTTTTGTGAACCGCTCGGCAGCCCTTTCCCCAATTATATCAATGCCACATACCTATCTGATGGGTGACTATAGGCACAGTGGCTTAACCGCTTGCCGGCCACCCCACGCACATTTACGCAAGCAGAATGGCATGGGCAGACAAAGCAACGTATACATACGTTGCTTTGAACCTGCCCCCTAGGGGGCGCGCCCGCCGTGGTCTCCGTGACCTTGCCCACGGGGACCCGCGGACTCTGTCCCGCGATCGGGTCACAGAACGGGGGATGCCTTTGTAAACAAGGCATCTCCCTTTTCTGCCTAGTGACACAGCACTGATCATCTGCTCCCTCTCATCGGGAGCAGCGATCAGTGATGTGTCACTCGTAGCCATGCCCCATAACAGTTAGAATCGCTCCCTAGGACACACTTAACCCATTCCCCACCCCTACTGGTTAACCCCTTCACTGCCAGTACCATTTATGCAGTAATCGGCGCATTTTTATAGCACTGATCGCTGTATAAATGCGAAAGGTCCCAAAAGAGTGTCCGATGTGTCCGCCATAATGTTGCAGTCACGATAAAAATCGCAGATCGCCGCCATAACAAGTAAAAAAAAAAACATTTATAATAAAAATGCCATAAAACTACCCGCTATTTTGTAGATGCTATAACTTTTGCGCAAACCAATCAATAAACACTTATTGCGATTTTTATTTTTTTAACCAAAAATATGTAGAAGAATACGTATCGGCCTAAACTGAGAAACAATTTGCTTTTAAAAAAAAAAATAGGGTTATTTGTTATAGCAAAAAGTACAAAATATTGCTTTTTTTTTTCAAAATTGTCGCTCTATTTTTGTTTATAGCGCAAAAAATAAAAACCACAGAGGTGATCAAATACCACCAAAAGATAGCTCTATTTGTGGAAAAAAAAGGACGTAAATTTTGTTTAGGAGCCACATCGCACGACCGCGC
Source organism: Rana muscosa (assembly GCA_029206835.1). Lineage (NCBI taxonomy): Eukaryota > Metazoa > Chordata > Amphibia > Anura > Ranidae > Rana > Rana muscosa. The sequence continues at coordinate 912,153,444 of CM055116.1, read as the reverse complement.
AACTGTCAGTTAAAGCGACGAAGCTCCGAATCGCAAAAAGTGGCCTGGTCATTTGGCAGCCAAATGGTCCGGGGCTGAAGTGGTTAGAGAGACAATGTCACCTTGCTGATGCAGGGCAAAGTGACAGCATCTCTGGAAAGGGTATTTTCTGACCCTATATGCCTATCTTATCTTATCTCACTTGTAGTTCCTTGCTTCTTCACAGCCCATGGCACTACCTGACATTTCCAGATAAGGAGGAGCATGTGACCTGCTCCACTGTGAAAGTATCCAGGCCTAGCGGACAGTTGCTGAGCTCTAGCCATGTCACATGACTGTGGGAGTCACCAAGCACTGACTTCAGAGAAGCTGATGGGGAGCAGAGGTAAAGGTATGGGGGTCTCTAATAGCCTGTGACTGGATAATGGAGTAACAACACATTGATGATGTCTTTTCTCTACTCGCCATGTTCAAAAGCAGCACTGGGTTGAACAAAAAAACTGAAAGATCGCTGTACTAATACAAGCGATTTTAATATGTCGATCTCCCCCGCTGTGCCAGAACACACTAATCAACGCTCGCAGACATTGATCGGATGCAGTTCGGATGCTGATTTTCTAGCATACCTGTTCGATAGAAGTCAGTCGTGAGTCCGGCTTCTTTAGAATAGACAGCTGTACACATGGGCTGAAAGTCGCTTGGTGGTTTCATTCGTTAAAAAGGGACAGATTTTAGAGATGTTACAGAGATGAAGCCTACAGGCTTGACAGTGATTGGATTTGGGAATGAAAGATCAGGTTAGAGTTTAGGATTACACCTAGTATCCTGACGTGAAGTGAGGGACTGATGGTTGTATTATTGATCTTTACGGAAAGTCAGGGAGGAGGGCACAGATGAGGAGGTGGGGGGGGGGACGGTCAATATTACAAGGTTGGTTTTAGAAACCTTTAGTTTTAAGAAGTGGTGTGACATCCATGTTAAAGTTATTTAGTAAGTTAGTAATGCGAGAGGAGGCCGAAGAAGTGAGGTGACGAGTAGAGCGATAGGTTTTGGGTGTCGTCGGTGTAGAGATGCATAAAAAAAATAAAAAAATAAAATAAAAAATATCGTACAATCCCATATACCCAATTCTATACCCACAGTTGATCCAGAGGAAGGCAAAAAAAAACAGCAGAGCATGATCCAATTTGCTTCAGCAGGGGAAAAAAAATCCTTCCTGATCCCCCGAGAGGCAATCTGATTTACCCTGGATCAACTTTACCTATAAATGTCAGTACCCAGTTATTATATGTACATTTAGGAAAGTATCCAGGCCTTTCTTAAAGCAATCTACTGAGCTGGCCAGAACCACCTCTGGAGGGAATCTGTTCCACATTTTCACAGCTCTTACTGTGAAGAAACCTTTCCGTATTTGGAGGTGAAATCTTTTTTCCTCTAGACGTAAAGAGTGCCCCCTTGTCTTTTGTGTTGACTGTAAAGTGAATAACTCAACACCAAGTTCACTATATGGACCCCTTATATATTTGTACATGTTAATCATATCCTCCTTTATTCTCCTCTTCTCAAGAGTGAATAAATTCAGTTCCTCTAATCTTTCCTCATAGCTGAGCTCCTCCATGCCTCTTATCAGTTTGGTTGCCCTTCTCTGCACTTTCTCCAGTTCCCCGATATCCTTTTTGAGAACTGGTGCCCAAAACTGAACTGCATATTCCAGATGAGGTCTTACTAATGATTTGAACAGGGGCAAAATCTCTCTCTCTCTCTGTCTCTCTCTGTCTCTCTCTGTCTCTCTCTCTCTCTCTCTCTCTCTCTCTCTCTCTGGAGTCCATACCTCTCAATACAAAAAAGGACTTTGCTCGCTTTGGAAACCGCAGCTTGGCATTGCATGCCATTATTGAGCTTATGATCTACCAAAACCCCCAGATCCTTCTCCACTACGGATCCCCCCAGTTGTACTCCCCCTAGTATGTATGATGCATTCATATTCTTAGCCCCCAAGTGCATAACTTTACATTTATCAACATTAAACCTCATCTGCCACATCGTCGCCCAATTAGACAGAGCATTGAGGTCAGTTTGTAAATTGGAGACATCCTGTAAGGATGCGATTCCACTGCATAGCTTAGTATCATCTGCAAAGACAGAAATTTTACTTTTCATCCCAGACCCAATATCATTTATAAAGATATTAAAAAGTAAGGGTCCCAGCACTGAACCTTGGGGTACAACACTGATAACCTTAGACCATTCAGAGTAAGAATCATTAACCACTACTCTCTGAATTCTGTCTTTTAGCCAGTTTTCTATCCATAGGGATGGTACTAAAAGATGTGGGAGGTTATCAAGTGAGGAGATATAGCTAGAGAAGAGAAGCTGTCCAAGAGCAGAGCCTTGGGGGACACCTACAGAAAGAGAAAGTGGAGAGGAGGAGTGCAAATTGTAGGTAACACTGAAGGAACACTGTGATAGATAGGAGGAGAACCAGGAAAGAGCAGAATCTTGTAGGCCAAGAGAGTAGTTTGAGAAGTGAGTGGTCAACAGTATTAAGGGCGGCAGAAAGGTCTAGTATTAAGGGTATAGAGTAGGGGTGGTTGGTTTTAGCAGTTAGTAAATTATTAGTGACTGTGGAGTGCTGCAAGCGAAAGCCAAGACTGTAAGGGGTTAAGAAGGTTGTTTTCAATGAGGTAGGAATTTAGACAGCTTTGTCTGTAACCGTCAGGTTGGTGGGGTTCAGTGAGGGCTTTGAGTATTTGGGTGATCTGTGCATGCTTTAGAAGTGAAGAGAAGGTGCCAGTAGAGAGAGAGATTGAAGAAGTGAGTGAGAGAGCATAGGATAGAAGAAGGTGGTGACCGTAGTAGTTGCTAGGCAACAGGATTCAGGGGACAACTGGTTAGGTGGGCATCGGAGAAAAAATTGGTAACCTCTTCAGTAGTAGCCAGGTCAGAAGAAAGTATTGAATGTACTGTTATACAGGGTATGTTTAGTAGGGAAGATATCTGTACACTGGAGATGTCCTTACAAATTGTATCAATATTGTTTCTGAAGTGATTGGCAATCTCTTGGGCAGTGAGTGAGTTAGTGGGTGGAGGCGGTAAAGGACAAGGTATAGCGTCAATGGTAGAGAATAACAGACGAGGACTGGATGATGAGGTATTAATAAAAGTGACAATGTAGGTTTGTTTGGCAGCAATGGAGGCAGGATTTGTATTTCAGGAGGGCATTAATTACATTATATCAGTATTGTTAGTGAATATCACCACCATTGTAACAGAATAAAAATCACAAACTCTAAAGTGACTGGGGACCTCCAATGTAGATCTATTTTTATATTTAACGAGAAAAAATACTGCGCTAATCTAAAGTAGTAAATAAAAATAAAGCTGCTACACAAAATGTGACTAAAATTAATAAACATGGAATGAAGATGTAGCGCTAAGTGAAGAAATGAAGCCCAATAATTTGGGCCTCCAATCAAACCAAAGTGATAAATAATCTCAATATAATGAGTCCATACAGTGTCCATAGAACATTTTTGTGTTGTGAAGAAAGAACATGTAGCACTGAAGGGTCATCACATAACTCTTGTAGAAAAAGAGAGGTAGAATACTCTTACCGGAACATTAGACCTGTGGTTTAGGCAGGTCAAATAGGCATACGAAATCCCAGTGGCACTTCTCATCAGTTAGTCTGGAAACTGGATCAGATGGGTCCCCAATGTAGACTGTCCGGTAGGCTCCCCGACTTGACAGCAGACTCTGGGTTTCACACCGATCCAGGTGGTCCTCCGATGGAACTGGAACCGCCACTCAGCAAGGAGATTCTTTACCACGGTGAATATTAGTAACCAGTGGCCAAAGGAAGCTATTACTTGACCAAGCACCCATGTGAGGAGAAAAGGGAAGGAATGCTCCAATGGTGCAGGTCAATGAGGGTTTATTCAACCAACATAAAAGTGATCACAAACAATAAAAACGTTTAAAAAGTGGCAGTGAATGAGGTAGTGTACCAAGCCCTACGCGTTTCGAACAAATGTTCTTCAACGGGCATTTGTTCGAAACGCGTAGGGCTTGGTACACTACCTCATTCACTGCCCCTTTTTAAATGTTTTTATTGTTTGTGATCACTTTTATGTTGGTTGAATAAACCCTCATTGACCTGCACCATTGGAGCATTCCTTCCCTTCTTTTCTCCTCACATGGGTGCTTGGTCAAGTAATAGCTTCCTTTGGCCACTGGTTACTAATATTCACCATGGTAAAGAGTCTCCTTGCTGAGTGGCGGTTCCAGTTCCATCGGAGGACCACCTGGATCGGTGTGAAACCCAGAGTCTGCTGTCAAGTCGGGGAGACTACCGGACAGTCTACATTGGGGACCCATCTGATCCAGTTTCCAGACTAACTGATGAGGAGTGCCACTGGGATTTCGTATGCCTATTTGACCTGCCTAAACCACAGGTCTAATGTTCCGGTAAGAGTATTCTACCTCTCTTTTTCTACAAGAGTTATGTGATGATCCTTCAGTGCTACATGTTCTTTCTTCACAACACGAAAATTTTCTATGGACACTGTATGGACTCATTATATTGATATTATTTATCACTTTGGTTTGATTAGAGGCCCACATTATTGGGCTTCATTTCTTCACTTAGCGCTACATCTTCATTCCATGTTTATCTATTTTTATATTTGTTTTGCTTATATGAGATTTTGCCGTTTATAAGGATATACAAAAGAAGCCTGTATGTTACAGTTAGAAATTAGTCTAGTTCCTTATAACTCCAGTGATTTCCCTTTTTAGTGAAATAGTGGGCACTGCCTATTTGCATGTCGCAGAGACCATTAGGTGAAAAGCAAGACATACCCTGAGGCCTTAAGACTTTTGACATTTCATGACTCGGTGATCAGGAAAAGCAAATAAAATGGAAAAATAAGGAAATGCCAGTTTAAAGCCCCTAGCTGTCCCAGATTCTATTTGACATGGTTTGTTAACCAGGGAAATGCTGTTTAGGATCTCATTTCAAACTTCTTAAAATAAAAATGGATCAAATACAATTGTAAATACAATGCTTTGTATTCAAACATGTATATAAATATGGACTGGTTTGTTTAATGCAAGGACAACTGATGGGTAATGATGAAACAACCACATGTTTCACTTCATTGACTTAAAGTGGTTGTAAAGGCTCAGCTCAAGGTTCCTTACCTTCATGCATTCGATGCATGAAGGTAAAAAACCTTCTGTATGCACCAGCCCTCCTAATACTTACCTGACCTCCCTCTCAATCCAGCAATGTGCACAACAGCCTCGGCTCTCTGGGGACATTGACTGAGGCAGCAGTCCATCACCGCCATAGTGCCAATGAGGAGAGAGAGGGGGTGGGGCAGAGCCACGGCTCTGCTCGGATGCCCCCACAGCAAGCTGCTTGCTGTGGGGGCACTTAAGAAGGAGGGGCCATGAGCACTGTCAATGGATCCAAAAAGAGGAGGATACAGGCTGCTCTGTGCATTACCACTGCACAGAGCAGGTGAGTATGACAAGTTTTTTTTTTATTATTATTAAACAAGTCTTTTAATCTCACTTCAACTCTGATCTGCTCAAATATGATCAATGTGCAGTTGTTGTAGGTACTGAATACTTTTGCATGGTTATTTAACCGTACCAAGGTACATCACCAAAATACAATGTTTAATAAATTGTTCATTTTTTATACTATGCAAACAACAAACTGATTTAAATAACAAAATTCTTGTTTTAATTACCCCTATTAAAATCATGTAAGATAGCTGGAGAAGAATCGGGTAAGGCCTAAGAACACATCGTTCCTCATTATTCTAAAATGAATGCAACCATTTGCCCAGTTTCTGAACATATCATATGTAAATGGTCTACTACAGAGTCAACCCATGCTTTTCCCCCCAGTATCTTGAAGGTACATTACAGCTTATTCTATGTTAAACAATACGGAAGTGTCAAAACTACAGCTTTTAGTCATTAGGAACAACATGCTAAGGACCCAGTTGTTCCACCATTAGTAGTCTTGAGTCACTTTACCTTTTCTGTTGGAAGCCTTTTAAAGTTATAAATTGCTCACATGGACCTGTAATGCTGGTTTCATAATTGTTTGTGAGTCATAATATGGTGATCAGTGAGGTTATATAACTTATACCTCAAGAATAGAGTCAAAATAGGTACTGTCTGTTCAAAACTTCAAAGGCCAAGTTCACCTTTTACTTAAAAATAATATATATATATATTTTTTTTACAGGAGCCTGCAAAGTATTGCACCTGTGATCAGCAGATCGCGGGTGCAATTTCAGGCTCCCTCCAGCTTCCAGCCCATACCTATGTACGGGCTGTCAGCTTGAAAGCTAATTAGCACGCTCCCGGACCATTCAAACTACAAGTCCATCTTCCAAGGTGGCAGACAAAACTTGTCGTTTTCTCATTCGCAGATTCCTTTGAATGAATAATGTGGTTTGGGGTGTTGAGAAGGTCTGGAGCATGTTACACCCTAAATATGGGTTTAATGTGTAACATGCTCCAGAATGTGAACTTGTCCTTTAAAGAGAAATGTGAACACCGTAGGGGGGGGGGGGGTCCAGTGAAGTCAAAATCAAGAGGAAGTTGGTCTCTGCTCTGGCTGCAGCTTTGAGTACACACAATTGTGCATTGCATTTGCTGAACACAACCAGTAGCATGAATGCTAAATTTGAAGTTGGTTTACCTAACATTATTCTGTTAATGTGTACTCACAGCTGTGTGGCTTGAAAGAGCCATGTTTTATTGATGGGCTGAGCACTGGACTAGGTGGTAAGAGTAAGGGTCTATTCACAGAGTGTGGTGTGCTGTCAAAAATGCAGCATGCACAGTATTTGATCTTGTTGTGCATTACGCAACCCATTCAAACGAATGAGCTGCCCCGATGCAAAGTACGTTTATGCACTAATTTCCACATCTTGTGATGAGACTCTAGATATAAGGGGCCTCAAGTGCAGCACCCAATATTGCCAAAGTGATGCAGATAATATTCAGTGGATGTTATGCTGCAGAATTTGGTGAAAGGTTGAAGACATGCAACACAAGACTGAAGGCAGGTCACAGGAGATGGTCAGAGACTGCCAACATGCCATTGGAGTTGTTGAGAGACTGGAGACATGTTTCAAAAGACTGTCAAAGGCTGGTGATATGTTACATGAGACTGCTAGAGATCACTGGTATTACAGCTTCTTTATAAAAACTATGCAATACTTTCCCATTTGTGCTCCCTAAAGCCTCCTTACAAATTACTTGTGCCACATTTGACATTTCTTTTAAGCAAGATCTATTCTGATAAATCAGGGGGAAAAATGTAAAAGGAGAAAGAGTGGACATCACAAAAAAAGATAATTTAACCACTAGAAGCCAGAATAAAGAATATTTTGACATCACTGCATTGAGCAAGGACCGAAACACAGACTACTGTCCCCAAGGACCACACAATATGTGCCAAATGCGTGCAGGTTGGGCACGGAAGCTCCAGAGCAGCCTTTCTCAACCAGGGTTCCTCCAGCGGTTGCTAGGGTTCTTTGAGCAACAAACACCTTCTGCCTCTCAGATGAGTAGTCACTGACACCAATACACCAATGATCTTTTTTAGCTATTTGTAAGGTGGATGATTCTTCTTGATGACCACAGATCGAAGGGGGTTTCTTCCAAGTGACCAACACACTAATTTACCGTAAGATATTTAATATATATACAGTATCTCACAAGTGAGTACACCCCTCAAATTTTTGTAAATATTTTATTTGATCTTTTTGTGTGACAACACCGAAGAAATTGCACTTGGCTGTCCCCTCAAAATAACTCAACACACAGCCATTAACCACTTAAGCCCCGGACCATTTTGGCTGGTTAAAGACCAGGCCCCTTTTTTCAATTCGGCACTGCATCGCTTTAACTGACAATTGCGCAGTCGTGCGATGTGGCTCCCAAACAAAATTGACATCCTTTTTTTCCTACAAATAGAGCTTTCTTTTGGTGGTATTTGATCACCTCTGCGGTTTTTATTTTTTGCGCTATAAACAAAAATAGAGCGACAATTTTGAAAAAAAAATGCAATATTTTTTACTTTTTGCTATAATAAATATCCCCAAAAAATATATAAAAAAACTATTTTTTTCCTCAGTTTAGGCCGATACGTAATCTTCTACATATTTTTGGTAAAAAAACGCAATCGGCGTTTATTGATTGGTTTGCACAAAAGTTATAGCGTTTACAAAATAGGAGATAGTTTTTGTAACGGCACCACAAGTATGAAAGGGGTTAATGCCGTTTAGGATATTCCCTCTCTGGGCACACATCCACTGCCGATCCTCCACAGTCAGGCGACCGCTTCCCATAGGATTAATCCTTCCAAACATACGAGACAAACACTCTGTATGAAGTTTCCAACTGGACTGACAATCTTTAATGACAAACTCCCAGTTTTATACACACAGAGGGGAGGTTCTTACATTCTCCTCAGACAATACACCTTTGACCAGACCTAATTTACATGAGCTAATTAACTACAGTGATGACTCAGACACATGACCTTTAGGCTAGCCTCACTGTCTCCCGATACACATCTGACATCTTAGCAGACACAGGTGGGGGCTGGATGTGGTGACATTAGCATCTAACAGTATGTGTCCCAACATCATGAAGGAGTCACTTTTCAGTTAACCTGTTGAGTTCATAATCAAATAGTAAATAGTTCTTTACAGATATCCTTGGGAATATTGTGGAAAAATATCACTGTCCCATTTTAAAGCAATCCAAGACATATTCTTAATGTCCATTATTTTATTGCTCACCCTGTGCCCAAAGTGACCCCTGTCACAGTTTTTTTTATTATTTTTTACTAGTAATGGCGGTGATCAGTGATTTTTTTCGTGACTGCGACATTATGGCGGACACATCCGACACTTTTAACACATTTTTGGGACCATTGTCATTTTTACAGCGATCAGTGCTATAAAAATGCACTAATTACTGTAAAAATGACACTGACGGTGAAGGGGTTAACCACTAGGTGGCGCTGTAGGGGTTAATTGTTCCCTGCATTGTGTTTCTAACTGTAGGGGGGATGGGCTCTGTGTCACATGACACCGATATCCGCTCCGAGTACACGGAGCAGAGATCAGTCTCATTGTCACTAGGCAGAGCAGGGAGATGCTTGTTTACACAAGCATCTCCCTGCTCTATACCTCTGTGAGACGATCGCGGGGATTCCCGCGGCGATTAAGTCCGCGGGACCCGCGGTCCGACTCACGGGGAAGGCAGCAGGGTCGCGAGTGCACCGGCGGCGGCGCCCGCGTGACCCCCACGTCAGGCAGTTAAAGGAGACGTACAGGTATGTGGATGTGCCTGTACGTGCCATTCTGCCGACGTATATGTACAGGAGGCGGTCGGCAGGTGGTTAATGTCTAAACCGCTGGCAACAAAAGTGAGTACACCCCTAAGTGAAAATGTCCTAATTGAGCCCAAGGTGTCAATATTTTGTGTGGCCACCATTATTTCCAGCACTGCCTTAACCCTCTTTGGCATGGAGTTCACCAGTGCTTCACAGGTTGCCACTGGAGTTCTCTTTCACTCCTCCATGATGACCTCACAGAGCTGGTGGATGTTAGAGACCTTGCGCTTCTCCACCTTCCGTTTGAGGATGCCCCACAGATGCTCAATAGGGTTTAGGTCTGGAGACATGCTTGGCAAGTCAATCACCTTTACCCTCAGCTTCTTAAGAAATGCCGAGGTTATCTTGGAGGTGTGTTTGGAGTCGTTATCCTGTTGGAATACTGCCCTGCGTCCCAGTCTCCGGAGGGAAGGCGATCATGCTTTTCTTCATTATGTCACAGTACATGTTGGCATTTATGGTTCCCCCAATGAACTGTAGCTCCCCAGTGCCGGCAGCACTCATGCAGCCCCAGACCATGACACTCCCACCAACATGCTTGACTGTAGGCAAGACACACTTGTCTTTACTCCTCACCTGGTTGCTGCGACACACGCTTGACACCATCTGAACCAAATAAGTTTATCTTGGTCTTATCGGATCACAAGACATGGTTCCAGTAATCCATGTTTTTAGTCTGCTTGTCTTCAGCAAACTTTCTTTTGCAGCTTCTTTAGAAGAGGCTTCCTTCTGGGACGACAGCCATGGTGATCGATTTGGTGCGTATAGTCTGAGCACTGACAGGCTAACCCCCATCCCTTCAACCTCTGCAGCAATGCTGGCAGCACTCATACGTCTATTTCCCAAAGACAACCTCTGGATATGACGCTGAGCACGTGCACTCAACTTCTTTGGTCAACCATGGCGAGGCCTGTTCTGAGTGGAAACTGTCCTGTTAAACTGCTGTATGGTCTTGGCCACCGTGTTGCAATCTTTTTATAGCGTAGGCCATCTTTATGTAGAATATAAACAGTGATACCGCGCTAACAGGCAAATAATGCAATAAAACAATAGTGGTCAGCAGCAGCTTCAACGTAAGATACCACGTGTTAACCAGAAATAAAAATAAGAAAGCTGCGCTAAGTTATAGAAACACAATTTACAATGAAAAGTGCAATAAACATGTGATCCTTACAACTTATGAATATGTGCAAAAGAAAATATATATATATATATATATATATATATATATATATATATATATATGTTCTCAATTGTATGCAAATAAAGTCTCTTAAGGAAAAGTGAAAGTCCATAGAAAAATCTAAGGATCATAGCCTTATATGGATGCCGTTTTTATCCCTGTTTTATGTAAGTGCACCTCTTTGGTTCTAATAAAACTGTGCAATACCTGCATATCACCTTTTATAGGTTGGTTTTTAGCTGGCCTCTGGTAAGCTGCAAATTTATGTGGTGGCGGATCACTATTGTCTTTGTGGTGTTTATTGCAATTTTCTTTGCTGGCACTTTCAAGTGTGCGACTCACACCATCCTTGGATTTTTCTATGGACTTTCACTTTTCCTTAGAGACTTTATTTGCATACAATTGAGAACATATATTTATTTATATATAATTTTATTTTTTTTGCACATATTCATAAGGTGTAAGGATCACATGTTTATTGCACTTTTCATCTTTATGTAGAGCAACAATTCTTTTTTTTTTCTAATTCTCAGAGAGTTATTTGCCATGAGGTGCCATGTTGAACTTCCAGTTACGAGTATGAGAGAGTGAGAGCGATAACACCAAAGTAAACACACCTGCTCCCCATTCACACCTGAGACCTTGTAACACTAACAAGTCACATGGCACTGGGGAGGGAAAATGGGTAATAGGGCCCAATTTGGACATTTTCACTTAGGGGTGTACTCGTTGCCAGCGGTTCAGACATTAATGGCTGTGTGTTGAGTTATTTTAAGGTTACAGCAAATGTACACTGTTATTCAAGGTGTACACTCAGTACTTTACATTGTAGCAAAGTGTAATTTCTTCAGTGTTGTCACATGAAAAGATATAATAAATTGATTACAAAAATGTGAGGGGTGTACTCACTTTTGTGTATATGTGTGTATATATATATATATATATATATATATATGTGTGTGTGTGTATATATATATATATATATATATATATATATATAATATACAGTATATGCCAAAATCATATTAAATTTTTTATACAACAATTTGATGATCCTCCAAATACATTTTCTGTGATTGGCTTGCCATCCTTCAGTCCTAAAGATTCTTATATGAGCTTTCCTTTAGCATCAGGAAGACTTGAATTGGGAAAGAGTGGTGGGAGTGTGCGCATGTATCCTGTCTCCGAACAAATTACTTGATTACAGTAGCACTCATCACTCCATGACTCTTTTATCTGTGCACTTTATTTACCTTCTGGCCTTCCTCCACTTGTCAACACTGAGGGCAATGTCCGGGCCCCAGAGTCTCCCTTCACTGATAGGTTACAAAAACATGACCCCATGTCTATCCATTTCCGGGATTTGCAGAGACAAGGAAGTTAAACAAAGTCATGTAAAAGGGAGGCTCATGAATGTGCTTATCAGTATTAAATCCTTGTAGGTCTATTACAGATATAGATTGTCTGGGTTTTGTAATCTGTTTAAGCCTATATACCTAGCTAAGCACCTAAGTGCATTTGTGTGTTTTCCAGCCATAAAAGTTGTCAGCAGTAACATGGCGTGTTATTGCTTGTATAACCTTCTCCTACTCAGTTTAATTCCTAATGTAAAATATTGTTGCTGTTTTATTATCAAATGATCAACCTTACAATTTATGCATGTTTAAAAAGCTCCATTTGATTGTTCCCTTTTGGCATAGTGCTAAGTTTGTGTGCCTGCCTGCTTTATTTATTGGGGTTATGGCCAGGTTAATTTGGAGCTGTCATGATTATGTATTCACACCGCAGCAGCTGCTTGGTGCAGTAAATATTCAATTGATTTAATTGATCTAAATTTGAATTTAATTACACACTTCTACCTTGGATGAATCATCCACAGACTGTAAACAGAAGAGACTGCTTTCCTTTAATGTGATAACTGGAAACATTTTCCGGATATGCACACAATCAATCCTAAGAGCCCATTCACACAGGGGCAACTTTGGATCCAACTTCAAGTCGCCCCTAGTCGCCTCTAGTCGTGCTGCATGAGAAAATCAATGTAAGTGAATGGAGCCGTCTTAATGCACACTACTGCAGTCGCTCCGACTTCAAAAAAGGTTCCTGTACTACTTCAATCCGACTTCTAGGCGACTGCTAGGTGACCTGTACCCATTGATTTCAATGGAAGTCGCTCAGAAGTCGGATCCCCTGTCTTAACAGAAGCAACTTTCCAGGAAGAGAACATACATTTCTCAGGCAAACCTCTCCCTCCCCCCTCCCTCCCACAGAGCTGATTCTTGTTTGATTGGCCACTGGAATGTCTCCTGACCTGGAGGCAACTTGAAGTTGCCTTGTAAGTAGCTTCATGTCGCGCTGTGATTCATACTCAAGTCGTGTCCAAGTTGCCTCCCAAAGTCGCGCTGGAAGTCGTGTTGCCCCTGTGTGAATGGAGTCTAAGCTGGCCATATACAGGTAGATATCTGGTCAACAACAAAAAACAGCATTTGTGTGTAGTTGAATACTCATCATTGTTCCTCCAAAAGCTGGCATGCTCTCCTCTCCAGTTTAGTAGTTGCAATAAAAGTGTTGAAAGACCCATTCCCTTTTTTTTTTTATAGGAAAGAGAACTGTCACTTCTCTCCACTAAGCTTTCCAATGAACAAGCATGTCAGGTGCTCAAGTATGGAAGTAATTATTATCATACACTTGTTAACTTGTACATATACCTGTGTATACCTGCTACTGTTAGATCGTGCATGAGAAGTAAAAGAAAGAAAGCAGGTAGCTGAAAAGAGAGAGAACATCCTAAAATTAGTACCCAATACCCACCTATCATTCCTTTTAGGACTTATGGGTATTGTCTACCAAAATGCATCATCCCAGTTTCAGAAAAAGCTCTAAAATGCTGGTATGTTAACCCTCTGCCATTTGGGAAAGGCAGTAGGACCCTTTACTAGGAAGAAGGAAGTCACACTCTGGCCACCCCTCCTAACCCCTTGTTGTAGTAATATTTTTCATTTTATTACTACTTTCCTAACAGAATCCACCCACCAGTGGGTGGGATATATTAAGCAGCAAGCGAACATATGTACCCTGAAGTTGATGTATTGAAAGCAGAAAAAATGGTCAAGCGTAGGGATTTTGAGTGAATTTGAAGTCCAAATTGTAATAGCTAGATCACTGGGTCAGAGCACTGCAGCTCTTGTGAGATGTTTTCACAAGACCTGCAGTGGAGAGGACTGCCCAAAAGTGGTCCAAGGAAAGAAAACCAGCAACAGGGTTATGGGCTGCCAAGGCTCATTGATGCATATGCAGAGCAAAAGCTGGCCATGTAGCCCAATCCAATAGAAGAGCTATTGTAGCTCAAATTTCTGAAAGAGTTAATGCTGGTTCTGATAGAAAGAACTGTCAGAACACACAGTGCATCACAATTTGTTGCATATGGGGTGGCTGCGTAACCGCAGACTGGTCAGGGTGCCCATGCTGACCCATGTCCATCGCCAAAAGTGCATACAATGGGCACGTGAGCGTCACAACTAGACCACAAAGCAATGGATGAAGGTGACCTGGTTTGATGAATTCAAGAATGGTTTGAGGAACACTAGGAGTTCAAGGTGTTGGCTCGGTCTCCAAATTCTCCAGTTCTCAATCCAGTCCAGGATCTGTGACATGTGCTGGAAGAACATGAGATGTGCTGGAATTCCGCTCCATGGAGGCCCCAACTTGCAACTTTCAGGACTTACTCTAGGTTCACACCATAGCAGGCCCTGCGCTTAAAGGATTTACTACTGATGGCTTGCTGCTAGATATCACAGCATACCTTCAGAGGTCTAGTGGAGGGTCTAGTGGAGTCCATGCCTTAACAGGTTATGGTGGGTGGTCATAATGTTATGGCTGATTTGCATATTTTATAATTTACAGTTCTGGTTTATAGTGTAGAAGCTGGAAAAATAAAGGGGAGATTGGTTCAGCCAATCAGCTGTTTTAAAGTGCAGCCAATCAGTTCCAAGGCTGTTTGGCTTGTGGTACTCAAAGAAAGCCAGTGTAGCTTTGCTGTAAGTGCTGGTAACTTCAAAGCTGCGTGGCTGTTCAGTCAAAACAGTGGAGTTGAAAACCCCTTCCAGTCAGTGATTTGGGGGGGTGCAAACATATAGGCCTTCCACTTTAATACACCGGTGAAAAGAAAAATGAATGCCAGCTCATCTGCAGGTCCTATGTGATCATCCATAGGGTAGCTCATGACATTTTGTTTTCAGTAAAACTAGCTTTCGTACTTCCTTCCATAGTGCTTGTTTAATTACAGCTTTAGGAACATAAAGCCTGTTATTATTTTAATGGAAGGAGCTGAGATTGAAATAAAACGGAGCTGGGCCCATGTCTTCTCCTGGCAACTGGCAATTTCACGGATGAAAAAAACACCTGTTCAGAGCTGGAAATCCTTATCATTATCTTTTTTATATTTGTCTATTAATTTATTTTTCAGTCCCTGAGGAGACTGAAACGAGCAATCATCCTCTGCGAAGTTACCCTGCATAACATTTGGATTTAATAGGCATTTGCAGCACATAGACTGTTTTTTTTTTTTTTGTACAAATTCACATTCCGTGCTCAGTTTTTATGTTGGCCCATCAGAGAAACTCTTTTTGTAGAGGTCAAATCTGAACAGTTGAATTTTATGATCAGGCACAGAAACTCATTTAAAAAATAAACATCTGGATCTCTGTAGTGCCATTGCTTTGATTGGTGGTGTTTTGAAAATCGCCCTCATGCAAATTGTGTTGACTTGGACTTACAGTTCACCAGTCCCACTACCCAGAAAAGTGCATAGAAAGATAGCAATTCAGCTATTCTTTCACAACACATTTTGTGCCATTGTACTGTATGCCTAGATAAAATAACAATCATGTTCGGCATATTTTGCCATGCTGTGTCTAAAAATTCTACAAGTACAGATAACTAGTTGTTGTTTCTGTCCTGTGTGAATTCTTCCCTCCTGGACTACAGGACACTTGTCCATCTCCTTATCCTTTATGAAATAAAGGGGAAGTGTTCTGTATGTTAGCAAGGGAGAACTCTGCTTGGAAATTTAGTGCAGCAGAGGCAACATTGTCAACTCAAATCGGGTAGTAATTTCTGTACTTAATGTGCATGTATTGCAAAGAAGTACGGATTTATTTTTTATTTCTTTGCCTAGACACACACTTAAAACATAAAGTTCCCGCTCAGGATTCATACCAAACACAGTGCCTGGTATTGGCGGGAATCCACGTCGGATCCCCGTTCAATAGAGTGCTGCGTCTCCTCGCTATTGCAGCGAGCGCGAGATGTCGCCACCCTGTCGCCGAGATGTCGGCACCCCTGTCGCCGAGAATCTCTGCGATAGGATCGCGATGAATATACAATGTCGGCGGCACCTACTGTAGTTATGTTCTCAAAGTTTGAGATTGTATTAATACAAGAAGGCAAACGTCTCATCCTTGTGATGTCATAGCTGTTGTAGCTAATTGATCAATTGGGCACAGCCATGGATAATATTAGTGCTGCCAAAATCTTTGATCAGATGCTTTGTGTCAGTCATTGGACAGAGGTTTTAATGGGTAGGAAAGTCTGAGTACACATCACATGGCTTCACCTTATGTCAGCAATGCATGGTTGAACGGAGTTGCTTTACACAAGCGTCCAAACAAGACCTGGTCCACTCCACCCACTAACCGTGAAAACAAAAAGGTTCTGTTACTCTATTTTTGGCTTTCTTTAAAAAAAACAAATATTGCGGTTTATCGGTTTTCAACTGTTCAATAGTACAGTGTGCAAAAATCCTTACTTAGAGCGCTGACTTTTGTTTTTGATCCTATGCTTTTTGTAAAGCAAGTAAAATTGAGTGTTAGTTCCCTCTTAGTTTAAGTCTGATATTTCATGTTCAAATAATAATTTAGGAGGAAGGAGTGAAAAAATGGGGTTGCATTTCAAATAAAACTAATACCTTGAAATTAAAAGTACAAAGAAATACATTGAATACATTTGGATGTTGAACTGGTAGAAAATGGCTGCCGCATTGAAAGGGTTTAATAGTAATGGAGGTGTTGGGTGTCTCAGAATTTGTCTTCCCTTTAAACTCAGCCCAGAAGTGACTGGCCACTACTGATTTCAGTGCGGAAGAGGTGGAGAGAGACACTCCTTTCTGCATGTCCCTGCAAAAGTTATAAGGGGGAGTAGGAAGAGGGAAGCAGTGTTGATATATGCAGTGGCAGAGTTGCAAGCTGGTAGAAAGGTGCAATGTCTGGGGTGTTGGGGTTTTGTGACAGGCGTGCTGGGAGGCAGGAAGATTCAAAATCAGGGAGTGCTGGGAGGCAGGTAGGGTCAGAGTCAGCAGTGCGGAGGTGTTCAGTAGTATTGCAGCAAACATTGTGTTGTATGATTACGGTATGTACTTTCTGACATTTTACCGTTTACTTTAAAGTGTCAATAATTTAAAAAAAAATCTTCTGAGGCACTGATCACACCTAGCTTTTCTATCCACGTTTCTGCAAATGCGTGATGCGATTGCAGTGCCATTATTTCTTAAAGGGGTTGTAAATCCTCATGCTTTTTCACCTTTATGCATCCTATGCATAAAGGTGAAAAAACTTCTGGCAGTGACCGGCCCCCCAGCCCCCCCCCATTTTACTTACCTGAGCCCCATATTTCCCTTGGTGGAGACGCACTGTCCCTCGCTGCACGGGGTTCCTGCTGTTGATTGGATAGATTGATAGCAGTGCAGCCATTGGCTTCCATTGCTGTCAATCAGATCCAATGATGCAGGGCACTGTAGGGCTGGGCCGAGTCCTACATTCGGTGTCTATGGACGCCGAATGCTAGACTCGGGAGCGCACCCACAAGGTAACCCCTCGGGAGAGCGCTTCTCCTAGGGGTGGTTATACGATGCGAGGAGGAGCTGCGAGAGCCGCCGAAGGACCCCAGAAGTCGAGGATCGGGGCCACTATGTGCGAACTGCACAGTGGAGGTAAGTATGACATGTTTGTTGTTTGAAAATAAATTAAAAACAAGGGTTTACAATCACTAAGTGTGAGTAACAGTCACGTAACAAAACAAGTGATGCAAAACACGCTTGGCTCAGTGCAAAAATGTGGTACATGAGCTTCTTTAATGTGACTTTGGAGCAAAGGGAGGCCCATTCATATGAATGGCGCTGCTTCAAAAACCACGCAAAAAAGCATCAAAAACACAATGCAGTAGCATCATAATAATATATAAATCTATATAGATAGAAAGAAATATATATATATATATATTTAGTAATGGTTGTCACTAAGTACTGTAAATATCAGTTCATCAGAGTTGATGTATTCTGAGTGACTATGCAATGCCGGCCAATCCATTGTGTTCTGGGTTGCTTCTCTGCACTCTGCCCCATGTGACACCCCCGCATGTCATGTGGGGCCGCTCAAAGATAGTGATTGATTGGAGAGCACTTCCTCTTTGCTCCGTTGATGGTTTATTCTGCTGGGTGCTTACACATGACTCATTGTAAATTTTTAGATTATGATGTTGTGAATAAAATAGTAAAAATATCCTAGAAGCAATGCTTGCTTGCTTTTATTAGCAACCTTTATTAAAGGCACAAAAAATTATTTAGAATGATTTCAATGTTTGGGTTGGAGTTTTTATACTGAACATGTTAACAGTGGTGTGGTTTGACTGGTCCTGTCCCACCCATATAAACCCCACCTCACTGTTCTGTAAATATACCAAAAATAATTTTGTTATTTCTTTTTGGTCAGTCACGTTGACCACCAAAGCGCCAATTGTCTGTGTGCAGACCTGGGCAAAAAAGTAACAACACAATGCAGTGATGTGTGCAGCATGCGTCACACACCGGGAATGTGCTCCACCCACATATTGCACATTGACGTTGGAACACGTGGATAATGATCATGTGACTGACCTCTAAAAGATCATTATAAAAATATTTACAGTTATTCTAATGTCATATATGAATCATTATTTTAAGGGAAACGAACCCTATACATATGGTAAAGCATGTGCAAATGAGTTTAGATACACCAAAAGATTTAGGACACCTGCCTTAGTTTTCTGCTAGTTAACTGATCCCAGAAATGAAAGCATATACATTGTATATGTCTTCTGAAGTGCCCCACCTCCTGTACATTTGTATTTCGGTCTATAACTGAAATGGGTAGTCTGGTTAATAGGAACCTGAAGGAGGAGTTATGAACGCAGTCAGGAGACTGTCGTTTAATTTGCGCTGTCTATAAAGTACACTGTAACATGAATTTTCCAATACAAATGTTGATTATATTTCTTAAAAAAATGATGTGCTTTGTCCATGTTTTCTTAATGTCCGGCACGCCACCTTCAGTGAAATACATGATACTTTTGAGTATGGGGAATTATTTGACTCCTGTGTCATAGTGCGCATGCGTGGCATCTGGCTGCTCAGTACAAGTGTGGTCAAATGGGATTGAGAGCCCTATAGCTAGGGATAACTTTGCGTTTTTACAGGATTTCTTCTCCTCAGAGCTTGGGATGATTTAGGAGTGAAGGGAAGGTAGGTATTAGGCGCCTTTCACACGGACGGCTGTTTTGCCGCAGTTAAAAGCATGTAAAATGTTCTGTGAAATTCAAGGCTCCATGCACTGCGATTAGCTGCATTTGTACATTGCGATTACGTGCAGCCGCATTTAGCTGCTATCCGCAGTTGACACAAAAGACTGTGATTACCTGCGGTAATGTGCATATAGCTTCACTACATCGCACCTGGACGCATTCAATTCTATTTTTTCTATTCGCACCAAACCGCATGTAACGAAATCGCAGCTAAACGCGGTGTGTGAATGGGGCCATAGGAAAGCATTGTGTGCTTTTAGCTGCGGTAGAAAACCCGCAGCTAAAAGCACCATTCTATCCGTCCATGTGAAAGGGGCCTAAGATGCTTCAGGGGAGCAGTCTTTAAAGTAACCCTGTTGTTTTACTCTGCTCAAACAAAAGCACAGGTTCACTTTAAGCACAGTAAACCAAATATGTGTTGTACTAAAATTTTCCAGGCTGTAATGTTAATACAGAATATTCACAGCCCAGAACAGGAGCCACGTAATCGGCACCATACATTTTCCATGTCATTTTGGATCAGAGTGCTTACCTTTTTAGCTTTCCAGTTTCAGTCGGCTGCTATGGGAATCGACAGGCATTTATTTTAGCTTAAACAACTTTCCATGAAACGCATGAAAAGATCACTGGACCCAGAAAGAGCTGAATGTTTAGATGATTGAGCCCTCAAGCTTTAAAGGGGAAAAAAGAAGAGAATTTCAGCCGGGCGGTGATGCGCAGTACAGACAGATGCTTTTTATTTAGCTTGTAAACAAGCCACCAAAAACATTTCTCACAATAACAAGAAGACCGCAGTTACGATGTTGTGAAGATTTAGAAAGGATTTGGCGTACTGCTCCGTTTGAGAGCACACATCTTTCATTCTCAGGTAGCATTGAATAAGATGCTCTCTGTCCTCTGAGATCTGAGAAACCAGACAACTCTGTGCAGTGCCCTTACAAGGCTGAGCTTTGCAAACATTGTGTCCACTTTGCGCATAACTAAGTCCTCCTTCACATGGACAGTGGCAAGAGACAGAATATTTCTGCGGCTGCACTGACAGGTGGTTGCAAAGCAATGACAGGCTGACAGTATCTGCTGCTGTCTGCTGGTCTTTGCATGTACATGCATATTGTGCAGTTACCTGTGGTTGGGGACCGATGTCCAAACATGGGTGCAAACAGATGCATTCAGGGATGGACATCTGTCCCTAACTGCAGTTAACCGCTGGATATGCAAATACGTGTGAACAGCAGCTCCTGTCAGCCTGTCATTGCTTTGTACAGGCTAAGCAGCTACAGCTGTCCACACATCAGCCAACTATAGGAATACACTGCCTCTAGCTGTTGTCTGAGCCTGTCCATGTGAATGAGGCCTTCCAAGGTTTGGGTTATTTAGAGGTTTAGGGGACAGTAATAAAAGCCTCAAGATATCTGAAGGTTTTGTTATTATGGATGTGCCTCTTCTTTGTGGTGTAGTATCGGGGTCGGTGTAGACCACCTGCTTCCATATGAGGAAAGTTGATTGCAGTTTGCTCTACAGACGTTCTGTGTGAGGGAGCGTCTTATCTGATGTCATATATTGAGGTCAGTATTCCTAAAGAAAACAACGGGCATGAACTATGAGTAATCGATTTTCTGAAGAAATTCCACCCGGTTCAGAATAGGAGAATTTCTTCCAACCTCTTACAGAAAAAAAAAAGAAATTCCTTTCTGCCCCACCTGTTCCTTAGATTTGCATGCAGCGTGCGTACATCTCATGATTTCTTTCCCGTTTGGATCCCAGTCATACATTTGTTTTCAGTTTCCAAACATGAGAACTAATGAAGGATCCAAAAATGTTATAACCGAGGGCTATTCAGTATGGATTTAAACCAATCTGCCAGCTTTGTTCCGCTGAGAATCATTGCACTGACTTTGTGAATTTGGATGGAGCCTATTTTCCTCGGGCTGTACTGGAGCCTTTCTTACACTTGTCGGCTTGATGAAGAGAAGCACTCGAAGCCTTTACTCTTTCACCTCGTACACCTTCCCCAAAGCGGTTTTAAAAGGTATCCTGAGGTGCTTTATACTTCTCCAGTACTGATTGAATCCAGATGACACCGACCCCCAAACACAGTCCCTTTGTTAACAAAAACAAAGCTGCGGTAATTGGATTCACATTTAGGGAGGCACTTAAAACAGTCCAATAACGAGAACAGTCTGCTGGGTTATGTCAGAACTGCCAGAGATGGTGTTGTGTTGTTTTAAAAGAGCATAACAGACTGATTTTTACAAGCTTAGTCTGGTGGATTGCAGATGGAGATTAAATAATAATAATAAAGCAGGATTCAGGCTCATAGTACACAAATTAGTATAGTGCCAAGAAGTGACAAATTGGACAGAACTGCATTTCAGGAAATTTAAAGTGGAACTCTACAAGGTGTTAAAGAAAAACAATTTTATGTTGGTTATGTATTCATTCAGAATGAATGTATATAAGGGCCTATTCACACTACTGTGTTGCAATAACGCACAGTAAAACCCATCCGTCTACTTTAATTTTCAATCAAAGAATTTCAGGCAGAAGGCAGAGCACTTCGTATAGTGTGACACAATTTACGCCAACAAGGAAGAGGTCTTAATTAGCTCCATTCTTCTTATCACCTATATGTGTTTTTTCATAATGAATTTGTTGCAACAACAGGAAAAGTGTTGCAAATAAGAACTATGTGAATTTGTTGCTAAAGAATCAAAAGTTGGTAAATAATATACATAGAAAATACAGCATCAATATCCTGCCATGTGTCACCAGCCATTGTATCTAAGAGTGGACACCAATATTTATGCAATTTGGTGATCACCTTCGATGTGTTAATGCCATTCCTGACATTCAAAGAAGGGATTTTTTTTTCTCAAATAATACACTCTTACGAGACTGATTTTGGCCACACCGCCACAAATGTTTCACAAATGCCTTATTGAATTTCCCCTAATGTGTTGCAAAATATTTTCAAAATTAATTGCATTCCAATGCACCTAGGCAGTGCAGCACAGCACAATGCACTTGTGTTATAGAATACCACATGTGCCTGGTGAAAAATGCTGCATGTCAGTTAAAATATGTGTTGGCGTGCTTTGGCAGCTCATATAAAATGAATGGACTGTCTTAACTCAACACATGAAATAATGTGCTGCAGCAGTCTGAAAGGGCCCTGAGGTAAAGCCAATATAACTGCTTGAACCGTATGGTTGTGCTGCCTCCTCATAGTTCCTACACATCAGACTAAGGGCATGTGTAGTTGGGCTTTAGTTTGCTTCAAGTGGGTTTTGCGTTCTCATACAAGTCTATGGGGATACAAAACCTGCTTGAAACAAATCAGAAGGAGGTTATCTTCAGGTCTAATGCACCTGTCATTGAATTCTGAATGATCTCAGAAGTGTCTCAAACTGATGTCAGACTGATGACATCGACGTGCCTCACATGAGGTTCACCAAGAAAACAATGTGTTTTTTACACTAGGCAAGTACAGGAGCATACAGCCATTAATTTCTATAGCCGGTTTTACGCTCCACCTGCGACTCCCTGGTTGCAAGATAAAATATTTTTTACACTAGCCTTCTTTTTTTCCTGATTACGTCCATGTAGCCTGACATGTTTTTTGGCATTGGGAGCTAGAAGGGAAGTAATTTAGGCAGTATACAGGCGTAGATAAGTAAAGTTCTTCAGCAGTGTGATGATGCTCATTCATGGTCCAATGAGTCACTTGACCAGGGAACCTGGACGGGTACAAAGGTGAATAGTAGTGTTACCTTAATGACCACTGATTTTTATCATGAATGTATAAATTACAAAGGTAGCTAAACAGAAAAATACATTTGGCAGGTAAAAACAAGTCACATATATGTATTTCAACTATGTAGCTGTTTGGAAAGAGTTAAACTTGAAGTTCCTTTATTGTTGCTAATGCTGTAGCATGCATGTTATGTATATCTCTAGGAAATTTTGTTTTTATTTTTTTGTTTTTATAGTGTGGGAAATGGTTGAAAACCCTCTTTTTTTATTTTTTATTATTATTATTGTCTGTGTCCCTGATGGGGGACATGCATACACTTTAAAGCGTAAGTACAGCCAAAAATCACAAATTGAAAAATTAGTGAAAATCTTCCTTCATCCTGTCCCCTCGACCCCCGCCACAGTAATCTCAAGGTGCAGCAGGGGTTAATACAACTAAGGCACTGTCACAGGCTCTCATTAGTAGAGCCTGACTATTCCCATTGTTTCTGCCCAGCTTCGCTATTCATAGAAGCCACAGTACAGTTTCTGTGAATGAAATAGAATCTATGGAATGGAGGGGGTGGAGCTAACAATCATTTACCCATTTTCCATTCATAGAAGCTTTAGTACAGCTTCTGTGAATGGATCAGCTAGGTGGAAAGGGTGGGAATATAACTCCCTTGGATCAATAGCTTTCAGCAGCCAAAGGAGGGGGGGACAGGACAGAGGAAGATCTTCACTAACAAAAGAGAAATCGGCACTAGGGACATCCTGCTGACTGTAAGTTATATCCCATGTGCTGATTTTTGGTTGTGATTTGGGCTGCACTTAGGCTTTATTATATATGGTTAGTAGAGAAATAAAGAAGACTTGGCTCATTGTTCCTTGAGCCTAATGCATGTCTGCTGCAGTGCTTCTTTACATCCTGTGTTAGCGTTATAGCACAACATGTGTGTTGGCAGACATCCCTGATTTCCACTGAGCAGCCTATATCCCTGCAGTCTACTCTACATGTTAACCGTGCAAGTCTTTCTCCTTTTACCTTTGTCACGAACAGCTCCCCACTCAGCGGGTAAGTGAATTAGCCAAGACATTCTGGAAGCAGATCTGTGCCGGTTAGCCGTTTCATTTCACTTGCCATTTCTAGTGATTTGTAATGGGAGGATTAAGCCTTTTGCCGGTTCTAGTTAGACTAGAAAAAGTCAGTCCCAACATATCACTCATTCTAAAACCTAATTTGTTGTGCTGCAATATAAACTTCTCAGCTTCCAGTTGGCTTTACCACCAGTTTTCCATTTGAGCAGCCGCCCTGGACAAATCAGTTGGGGATCAGGCCTTTACTAAGTGTGCTGGAGCCTCCTGTAAGTGCTTAACCTCTCTCCTGCCGGATCAGCAAAGGAGCTAAGGACAGCTAATAAATTCCAATCTTGGCAGGAGATTTAAGTGAACAGATGGTCATTATGTGAAAGTGTTTCCAGCACTTGGACAAAGTCTGTTTCATGGAATTTAGCACTGAAAGGTGGGAACATTTTTAAAGCCCCCCTGTGCCTTGGTTATCTCAGGCTTTTCAGGGGTAACATTTACCCCCTGATAATTTGTAGCCAGTGGATTTGTTCTTTAAAGCTTATTTTGCAGACTCCACTAAAACCCTTTCTTACGCGTATTTAGTGGATTTGTGCTTTGCTTTGCAGTTGGCAGCTGTGCAATTTTTTTCTTATACATATTTGAAATATGTGCTTGGGGAGCCAGAAAAGGCACAGCCATTAGTATTGAAACACTATAGTTTGATGCTTCTTAAGCCCCTTAAGCTGCTCACTTTTATCCTTACTATTTGTTCCAGTCTACCACTTAAAGGCACAGTATTAGTTGTGCATACTTCTTTTATAGGAATGTTGCTTTTTAAGGTGGAATTGCTATTTAAGTAGTCTACCCTAATAAAGGAGTTAGTAGTGTGTGTGTTTGATATTTTTTATTGGCAGTATAAAATGTATTGAAAAACAGGTCTAAGTTTAGAATGATTTGAATTTATATCCTCATGAATTTATATCCAGATAAATAAATTGAGGACAGAATACATAGTTTGGACACCTTAATTACCATCATTGTCCTGATGAGGGGCAATAAACTTGCATCATAATATAGTTTTTATAGTCATGTTTGATTACTTTTATTTCAGATTTTTTTATTTTTATTTGATCCAGTGATGTTGTGATGGTGTATCTGTAGGTCTTTACTTGGAGACAACCTCTGGTTAACATTTGCATAGAAACACTTCCTTTGAGTCATGAACTGTACATTTTTAGGTATATGCCATTAGCTCTTTTCATACGTCGTGGTTTCCACACAGTAGTCTATGGCTAGCATGGAGCAGTTTAATTTACTTTATTTACAGGAGAGTGATCGTATCGTGTATTGAAAGTGCAGTTGTAGTTGAGTATTATGATGTGGAAAGACCAGCTGTACCTGGATGCCTTTTGTGAGTAAAGGTATGCTTCCCTTGCTCAAAAGTACAAACAAATAGCAACCACCCCAACCTATAACTTGCCTTTGCTGCAAAGGAGCAATGGAAGGGTGACGCATGTCAAACAACAAACAAAAATTCCCAGCTCACTTACCAGCCAGCCTGCAACAAACCGAATTGACCCCGTCTATCAGCACGTATTAAAAACAAGGAGTTTCGTTGGCACGTATTTGCAAATATATGTGTAAGCTGCAGCGCCCACATCACGGCACCCCAGTGTACTGCCGTCCTAACTCTATAATTCTGAGTGTCTTCTGAGTTGGAGCACATACAGGTGATACTCAAAAAATTTGAATATCGTGCAAAAGTTCATTTATTTCACTAATGCAACTTAAAAGGTGAGACTACTATATGAGATAGACTCAAAGCAAGATGGTTCAAGCTGTTATTTGTCATAATTGTGGTGATTAGGGCTTACAGCTCATGAAAATCCACAATCTCAGAAAACTTGAATATTGTGAAAATGTGCAATATTCTAGGCTCAAAGTGTCCCACTCTAATCAACTAATTAAGCCATAACACCTGCAAAGTGTTCCTGCGCCTTTAAATGGTCTCTTAGTCTGGTTCAGTAGGGATCACAATCATGGGAAAGACTGGTGACCTGACAGTTGTGCAGAAACCCATCATTGGCACCCTCCATAAGGAGGGAAAGCCTCAAAAGGTAATTGCAAAAGAAGTTGGATGTTCCCAAAGTGCTGTATCAAAGCACATTAATAGAAAGTTATGTGGAAGGGAAAAGTGTGGAAGAAAAGATGCACAAGCAGCAGGGATGACCGCAGCCTGGAGAGGATTGTCAGGAAAAGGGCGTTCAAAAGTGTTGGGGCCTTTCACAAGGAGTGGACTGAGGCTGGAGTCAGTGCATAAAGAGCCCACCACACACAGACGGATCCTGGATAGGGCTTCAAATGTCGTATTCCTCTTGTCAAGCCACTCCTGAACAAACATCAGAAGTGTCTTACCTGGGCTTAAGAAAAACAGAACTGGTCTGTTGCTCAGTGGTCCAAAGTCCTCTTTTCTGATGAAAGCAAATTTTGCATCTCATTTGGAAACCAAGGACCCAGATTATGGAGGAAGAATGGAGAGGCACACACTGCAAGATGCTTGAAGTCCAGTGTGAAGTTTCGACAGTCTGTGTTGATTTGGGGAGCCATGTCATCTGCTGGTGTTGGTCCACTGTGCTTGATTAAGTCCAGGGTCAACGCAGCCCTCTTCCAGGAGATTTTGGAGCACTTCATGCTTCCTTTCCGAAGGCGAGCTCTATGGGGATACTGACTTCATTTTCCAGCAGGACTTGGCACCTGCCCACACTGCCAAATGCACCAAAACTGGTTCAATGACCGTGGGATTACTGTGCTTGATTGGCCAGAAAACTCGCCTGACCTGAACCTGAACAATGCCCCATAGAGAATCTATGGGGCATTGCCAAGAAAAAGATGAGAGACATGAGACCGAACAATGCAGAAGAGCTGAAGGCCGCTATTGAAGCATCCTGGTCTTCCATAACACCTCAGCAGTGCCACAGGCTGATGACTTCCATGCCACGCCGCATTGAGGCTGTAATTGCTGCAAAAGGGGCCCAAACCAAGTACTGAGTACATATGCATGCTTCTACTTTTCAGAGGTCCGATATTGTTCTATGTACAATCCTTGTTTTATTGATTGCATGTAATATTCTAATTTTCTGAGATTGTGGATTTGGGGTTTTCATAAACTGTAAGCCATAATCATCACAATTATGACAAATCACAGCTTGAACTATCTTGCTTTGCATGTAATGAGTCTATCTCATATATTACCTTTTAAGTTGCATTAGTGAAATAAATGAACTTTTGCATGATATTCTAATTTTTTGAGTATCGCCTGTATACAATAGCTAGATTAAGGGCAGGTATGCCTGAAGGGAGGCCACCCCTCCTTAAAGTGGATGTGTAAACCCTCACATATACCCAGTGAAGTGAACACTCTCAGATGATACACAGAGATGAAACAAACCACCCTAGATACATTTTACATGTATATCTGCTGTCTTCATCTTTATATACTGTTTAGAAAGTGCACATCCTGTTAGGAGATATTATTTTCCTGGTTAGCACTGCAGTGAAGCCTGGGCATACAACCAAGACAGTTGATTGGAGGAAAAGCACACACCCCCTCTCCTCGTTGAAAGAGACTTTTAGCTCTGTCCGTTGAATCGTTCAGCTCTGTGCTAATCTATAGCATCCTGCTCAAAACAAAATTCAGGCTGCTTTTATCATATGTGAGGGAGAACTTGTCAGGAGTTATCAGGCTGATAACAGAAGAATGGAGCAGGAGACAGCTACAGGACATAGGGCTTTAAAGAGAGATAAGAAAACACTGCAGATATGTGCCCAGCTCAATTTTCATGAATCAGTTTTACATCCAACTTTAAGGTATAGGGACACACTGAACACCCAGCAATAGTACAATGGTAGTGAAAGTATCCACTGCCTTCCCTCACCAATTCGCCAACAGTACAAATAAATGGCAACCACCCCAACCTATAACTGGCCTTTGCAACAAGGAGCACATGGAAGGGCAATGCATGTGAAACAACAAAAAATAAAAATCCCAACTCGCTCACTAACCAGCCCGCAACAAACCACATTGACCCTGTTTAACAGTTCAGGTTAAAAACAAGGAGATTAGTTTGCCCACATTTGCAAATATACAGTGGGTACGGAAAGTATTCAGACCCCCTTAAATTTTTCACTCTTTGTTATATTGCAGCCATTTGATTAAATCATTTTTAATTTTTTCTCCTCATTAATGTACACACAGCACCCCATATTGACAGAAAAACAGAATTGTTGACATTTTTGCAGATTTATTAAAAAAGAAAAACTGAAATATCACATGGTCTTAAGTATTCAGACCCTTTGCTGTAACACTCATATTCAACTCGGGTGCTGTCCATTTCTTCTGATCATCCTTGAGATGGTTCTACACCTTCATTTGAGTCCAGCTGTGTTTGATTATACTGATTGGACTTGATTAGGAAAGCCACACACCTGTCTATATAAGACCTTACAGCTCACAGTGCATGTCAGAGCAAATGAGAATCAAGGTACTGTCTGAAGAGCCCAGAGACAGAATTGTGGCAAGGCACAGATCTGGCCAAGGTTACAAAAAAATGTCTGCTGCACTTAAGCTTCCTAAGAGCACAGTGGCCTCCATAATCCTTAAATGGAAGACGTTTTGGGACAACCAGAACCCTTCCTAGAGCTGGCGGTCCGGCCAAACTGAGCTATCGGGGGAAAAGAGCCTTGGTGAGAGAGGTAAAGAAGAACCCAAAGATCACTGTGGCGGAGCTCCAGAGATGCAGTCGGGAGATGGGAGAAAGTTGTAGAAAGTCAACCATCACTGCAGTCCTCCACCAGTCGGGGCTTTATGGCAGAGTGGCCCGACGGAAGCCTCTCCTCAGTGCAAGACACATGAAAGCCCGCATGGAGTTTGCTAAAAAAAAAAAACACCTGAAGGACTCCAAGATGGTGAGAAATAAGATTCTCTGGTCTGATGAGACCAAGATAGAACTTTTTGGCCTTAATTCTAAGCGGTATGTGTGGAGAAAACCAGGCACTGCTCATCACCTGTCCAATACAGTCCCAACAGTGAAGCATGGTGTTGGCAGCATCATGCTGTGGGAGTGTTTTTCAGCTGCAGGGACAGGACGACTGGTTGCAATCGAGGGAAAGATGAATGCGGCCAAGTACAGGGATATCCTGGACGAAAACCTTCTCCAGAGTGCTCAGGACATCAGACTGGGCCGAAGGTTTACCTTCCAACAAGACAATGACCCTAAGCACACAGCTAAAATAACAAAGGAGTGGCTTCACAACAACTCTGTGACTGTTCTTGAATAGCCCAGCCAGAGCCCTGACTTAAACCCAATTGAGCATCTCTGGAGAGACCTAAAAATGGCTGTCCACCAACGTTTACCATCCAACCTGACAGAACTGGAGAGGATCTGCAAGGAGAAATGGCAGAGGATCCCCAAATCCAGGTGTGAAAAACTTGTTGCATCTTTCCCAAAAAGACTCATGGCTGTATTAGATCAAAGGGGTGCTTCTACTAAATACTGAGCAAAGGGTCTGAATACTTAAGACCATGTGATATTTCAGTTTTTATTTTTTTAATAAATCTGCAAAAATTTCAACAATTCAGTGTTTTTCTGTCAATATGGGGTGCTGTGTGTACATTATTGAGGGAAAAATAGGATTTTTTGTACTCACCGTAAAATCCTTTTCTCTGACATCCATGGACTGACACGGTGTCTCTTTACACTTTACACGTGGGTTATGTCCCTGCTTGCAGGAGAAGACCTAGGCAGAATGTGAAATGTTATACATACATTCTAAAAGCCAGAGCTGAACAGCCCCACCCAGGGGGCGGTCCCTCCGGACATAACCCTCCCACTACAGTCAGCAGACTTCAGTTC
This sequence comes from Rana muscosa, assembly GCA_029206835.1. Taxonomy (NCBI): domain Eukaryota; kingdom Metazoa; phylum Chordata; class Amphibia; order Anura; family Ranidae; genus Rana; species Rana muscosa. The sequence continues at coordinate 912,123,524 of CM055116.1, read as the reverse complement.
GTAACAAAGCAGTACAAACTTAAAAGGAAGGGTGGGTGCCGTGTCAGTCTATGGATGTCAGAGAAAAGGATTTTACGGTGAGTACAAAAAATCCTATTTTCTCTTACCATCCATGGACTGACACGGTGTCTCTTTACACTTTACACGTGGGATGTCCCAAAGCAGTGTCAAGAGGGATGGGAGCAGTATAAATGGAAAAACCAAAACTTTACTCCAATAAGGCAGAGCTCCTCAACGGAGGAGTCGCAACTTTAAACAGCGGCCTGCAGCACCCTGCGGCCGAAGGAAGCATCCGAAGATGCAGCCACATTAACCTTATGTAAACTTAAAAGGCATGAACAGACGACCAGGTCGCCGCCTTGCACACTTGTGCAACCGATGCTTGATGTCGGGAAACCCAGGAAGCACCAATTGCCCTGGTGGAATGCGCCGTAACCGGAAAGGGAGGCGCCCGCCCTTTGAGAGCATAGGCTTGAATGACGGTTTGTCTGATTCCCCTAAAAATGATGGCAGACGAAACCGCTTGGCCCTGTTATGGACCAGAGACAGTCACAAACAGTGAGTCGGACTTCCGAATAGAAGCAGTAGCAGACAGGTACACCCGTAAGGCTCGTACCACCTCCAATATGTGCAGCGCAAACTCTCTGGGATGCGATGGGTGAGGACACAAGGACGGGAGGGCAATGTCCTCATGTAGGTGAAAGGTCGACACCACCTTTGGCAAAAAAGGAAGGTCGCGGATACAACACCGCCTTATCCTTATGGATGACCAAATATGGCGACTTGCAGGACAAAGCCGCCAACTCAGACACTCGTCAAACAGAAGTGATTGCCACTAAAGGTTCCTGGAGGACCGAGAGCACCAAATTCAGATCCCACGGTGGGAGAGGAGGCTTGACAGGAGGGAGCACATGGCGAACCCCCAACACAAGGTGCTAACCAAGAAAAATGACCCGCTAGAGGTCGCTGAAAGAAGACGGCCAAGGCCGAAATCTGATCCTTGATGGTACTCAAAGCAAGCTTTTGGGTCACTCCACACTGCAGAGGACGCAGGATTCTGAGGACGAAATACGTCCGAGGACGCCAGTCCAGCGCTTCGCACATGGCGATATAAGCTTTCCAGGCACGGTGATAGATCTGCCTGGAGGAAGACTTCCGTGTCCTTAACATGGTCAAAATGACCGAGTCCGAGAGACCTCGGTCCCTCAACACCTGGCTTTTAACAGCCCTGCCGTTAAAGCCAAAGCCAGAGACTGTAAGCCGGATGAAACCTAGGACCTTGAGACTGAAGGTCCTCCCTCATCGGCAACCGCCAGGGAACGTCCGCGACGAGACGTGCCAGATCAGCGTACCAGTGATGCTGAGGCCAATCCGGAATAATTAGGATCGCCGGAGTTTATATCAGGCGAAAAGGACCCTATGGGGCCACCAACGCATCCGAGGCATCGCCCAAGGATCCCTGTATCTGGCCACAACCTCGACCCTTGCGATTGAGTCGAGAGGCCATCAGGTCCACATCCGGCGTGCCCCACCGTCGGTAAAGGAGTTGAAATATGCAAGGACCACTCTTCTTGGTCCGGTGTCTGGCGATTGGCGACTCAGATAGTCCGCCTGCCCATTGTCTATGCCCAGAATGTAAAATGGCCTACAGAGCCGGCACGTTTCTTCCGGCCCTCTTCAGGATACGGACTACCTCGGAAGCCGCAGCTGAGCTTCGAGTTCCCCCTTGATGGTTTACATACGCCACCGCCGTGGCGGTGTCTGACTGGCTCCTGATCGAGCGACCCCGTACTCTCTCCGACCTGAGGAGAGACACAGTCCGATGGCCCGTATTTCCAGAACAGTGATTGGTAAACGGGCTCGTCCGGAGTCCAAGGCCTGAGCCGACAGGACTCCCCAGACTCCACCCCAGCCCGTCAGGCTGGTGTCCGTCGTGAGTACCGTCCATTGGATGGGAGGGGAACGACTTTCCGGACCGAAGAGCCGAGGATCTCAACCACCATGTCAGGGGCGCCCTGACCAGGTGAATCGCCTGGATCTGAAGATCCAAGGACAACGGGGATTTGTCCCAGGTGGACAAGATCTCCTTCTGCAATGTTATTTAGCGGTTGCTCCACGTGGGATCGAACCTGTGAGGTTCTGCATGCCAGTCCGGTTCACTAACCGCAGGGACAGGAGCTTCCTGCCCTCTGCAATGCCCTGGTGTGTGATTGGGCATACGGAACGGCCGCGAAGGAGGCCACCACGAGTCTCGGGACTCTCATGCAAAAAACGGATTGACAACCATTTTTGGGATGTCAGCACCCGCACCGCAGACTGAAGTGTCAGCAACTTCTCCAGAGGTAGGATACCTTTTGCCTCCAAGGAGTCCAGAATCAGAACTAGATACTCCAGACACTAAGTCGGGACCAGGACTGACTCCTGAATGTTCAGGAACCACCCGAGTCCCTGAGGGTCTAATTGACGATAGTCACCTTTCCTCTAAGTCTGATCCACTTTCTGCTTTTAGCAGAAGATCGTCCAGATAGCCCATGACAGCAATACCTCGCTGTAACAGAAGGCTAGAACCGGAGCAAGCACCTTGGTGAACACGCTTGGTGCCGAGGCTAGGCCGAAAGGAAGAGCCACAATCGATAGTGGACTTCGCTGATCGCAAAGCGCAGAAACTTCTGGTGACTTGCGCAGATCGGAACATGCAAGTAGGCGTCCTTGAAGTCCAAGGACGCCAGAAGAAAATCGCTTTGGTGGAGTGTAGCGATCACCGTGCAAATGGATTCCATGCGGAATTTCTGCACCTTCTCGAAGGCATTCAGGGCCTTGAGGTCCAGGATAGGTCGAACCACGTCCTATTTTTGGGACGACAAACAGATTCAAGTAGAATCCCTGAAAACTCTCCTGTGACGGAACTGGCACAATCACTCCGGACCTGATCAAATCCTGTACAGCCCCCAAGAGGGCTGCCCGACAGGTAGGAAGGAGAGGAAGATTTGAGGGAAAGAATCTGTCTGGGGGCCAGGATCGGAATACTATCCTGTATCCTGAGGTGACCACCTCGCACACCCACCAGTCGGAGATTCGGGAGGACCACCGATTCGTGACCTGCGAAGTCGTCCCTCCACCCCAGAGTCGGGCGGAGGCAAGACTTCACGCGGAGGTGGGCTTGGGAGCCACTTGTTCGGCTTACGCACCCAGGGGCACTTGTGCCCACCAGCCGCACTGCCGTCAGTCTGAGAGGGCCTACCCGTGGACTGACTGACGAAAAAACCCCGTTTTGCTGGAAAGGAAGGCCCCCGTTTGCGGCGGGCCTCCTCACCCTTGCTAGTCTAAGGAAGAAGAGTGCTTTTACCTCCCATGACATCCATGACGATGTCATCCAGAGCAGCACCGAAAGGTCTACCACCTTTAAATGGTAGATCTGTCAGGAGCTTCCTAAGGCTAGGTCAGCAGACCAGCACTTCAACCAGATAAGACGACGCAATACCACCGCCGAGACAGAGGCCCTGGATAATAAAGGGGCCGCGTCCAACGTGGCGTCGCACACATAAACCAGGCCCTGAACCAGTTGGTGGGCCAAAGCAACTGTGTCTGGAGGAAGATTATGCTCCTGTACAGCTAGGTGCAACATTTTTGCCCAACCTGTAAGTGTTTAAGACACAAGGGTCGCCGCGACCACAGACCGTAGGGCGGATCCCAACAAGGCAAACATGGCTCTGCTCACCACTTCTGACCTGTCAGTGGGGTCCTCAAATGCAGGAGTCCCCTCCATCGGGAGAGTGATGGCCTTGTTCAACCGGGCGACTGGAGGGTCGACCCTGGGGGAGAAGCCCACTTTTTAAGTAGGGCATCTTCAAGGGGTATCTGATAGACAAACGCCGCGGGACCATAAAAAAAATCCTTCTGCGGCTTTTCCCAGACCTTATCAATGAGCTGGTCAAAGAAAGTTACATATGGAAAAACCTCTTTAGAAGGCCTGGCCTTAAAAGAACCAAAAGGAGACTGTGTCCGCCTGAGGTTCTGCATCCGCAGCATTTTAGCTTGAGAGTGTCCCTCACCGCAGTCATGAGTACACTAACAAGCGCCCTGTCATTTACTGACTCAGAACTGGAGTTTTCCTCATAAGGAATGTCCTGTTCAAAACCATCCAATACATTCAGAACTAGGGTCCTGAGCGGTAGTGGCTAGGCCCATATCTGAATCAGCGCACTGCCCTCATGAAGTAAAGTGGGGAGAGGGCGCTTTTTTTGCTCCCTTGCGCTTGCACACAGCTCCCATCCTGGTCAGAAATTATTCCAGGACTGCCCACAACTGGTCCCTAGGGACTGCAGGTGCTGAAGCACTGCCTGTTGTCCACTGACATTTAGGGGAAGCTGGTGACAGAGACTCCATATTGCCCCCCTCTGAGACTCCTCAGATAAAAAGTCCACCCACAGGCTGTGCTGACTGAGCAGGGACCGCTCAGTTCCGCTGTCTGTACCGCGCTGTGTCAGCGCTGGTGAGCTGTGAGGAGATTTGCGCTGTTACAGCAGCGCTAGAGGCCAAAACTAGTGCTGAAGAGCGCGCGGGCTACAAGAAAATGGCCGCCGCACTTCACTGAGGCGATCCGCGGCAAGATGGCCGCCATGACTCAGCAAAAGTGAAAAAACAGCACACACACAGCGCCACTCGGCGCTCAGGCCCCAAAATACACAAAAAAGGCCCCAAGCATATCTGCAGACCAGCATTAGCCCCTCCAATAACAGTGTGACCCCCAGGCACCCCGCACAGCGCCAGCAATGGTGACAGAGAGTGACAATGAAATACAGGGGGAGACAGGGAAAATCCCCCACAGAGAAACACACAGCCTTTTGTACTCACCTGCAGGCAGGAGAGACTACTTACCCCGTCCCCTGAGGGACCCACTGGTGTGTTTCTGACAGGACTATCACTGGCTGTCGGCCCGGTCCACCGCGAAAGATACAGTCAGTCAGGAACTGTTCAGTCTTGAGAGGACAGTGGGAGCATGAAAGCAAACCCGGCCACCCCTGGAGTCATGGGGCCTGTCGTGAACTGAGTCTCACGCACACAAGGCGAGGATCAGCACGCTCGATGGTCGGACAGGGAAGACTACGAGGATATCTTGTACCCAACCTGTTGCCCAGCCGACAGTTGATAGAAAATTCTCAAAAATAAAATAAAAAAGAATTCCAGAAAAGGAATAAAAATAGGTCAGGAGACTGGCTCCTGAGAAAGCCACGTCTTCTCCTTCTGCTAGGCAGAAAAAAACTGAAGTCTGCTGACTGTAGTGGGAGGGTTATGTCCGGAGGGACCGCCCCCTGGGTGGGGCTGTTCAGCTCTGGTTTTTGGAATGTATGTATAACATTTCACATTCTGCCTAGGTCTTCTCCTGCAAGCAGGGACATAACCCACGTGTAAAGTGTAAAGAGACACCGTGTCAGTCCATGGATGGTAAGAGAAATAATGAACTTAAATGATTTTAGCAAATGGCTGCAATACAACAAAGAGTGAAAAATTTAAGGGGGTCTGAATAGTTTCCGTACCCACTGTATGCGCAAGTTGCCGCACGGCACCCTAGTGTACTGCGGTCCTAACTCTATAATTTTAAGTGTCTCCTGAGTTGGAGCACATATATGATAAAGGATAGATTAAGGGCAGGTATGCTTGGAGGGAGCCCACCTGTCTCGCCTTAAACACGTTTTTGTTAAAGTGGTGTCATCGGGTCTGTGAGTGCACAGCCAGAAAACTGACTGCTGTGCTCTTGTGCCTAGTATGGTCAGTTTTTAATAGGAAAGCGGAGGGACTGCCAGGAACACCAGGTATTTTACACAAAGGAAGCAATACAAAAAAGACACGATGCAAGTACATGGTACAACAGGTGTATATCAGGAACTGAAATGTTGGGTTTACATTACTTTACTTACTTTTAATTACATTTAATTACATTGCTTTTTTTTTTATTATTACTGAACAGTGCAGTTTTACCACCAATTAGCTTTTTGGAACAGTGTCATTTTACATATCGTGCTATGAAAACTTACATAAGATCGTGATAATTGACACACCTCCCTATAAGCGTTAACATGTCACAAGTTGGCAGCCAGCCTAATAACAAAGTGTTAATTGACATACCTTCTTTACTGCAGGCATACACTGCTAATTGGCAGGCAATCTAACATGGCTCACCTTTATAGTTGTGTTTGTGATTGAGTTACTTTAGTGAACGCCTTCCTCCACATCTGTAATTCTGTCCCGGCTCTATGGAAACATATTTACCTAGGTGATGTATTAGAAAGTGAGTTTTAGTTGTCAGGCATGTAGGTAGCCATCCATGTAACATAGGGGGAAGATGGATGGGATATGCTTTGCCTCTATCAACACCTCCTGCCACCTACCCCCAACTTGTGCCGATAGATGCCACAGTTCCCGCTGGCAGCTCTGTCTGGCTGTAGACATCCTTACAACAATACCACCGGCTTCTCTGATTACTTGTCAAAAACTAAAATTCAATTATGAAATGCAGGCAGGCTTTGCTGTGACACAGAGGGTTAGAAATTAATGTTAACACTGTTTCTGGTTAAGACTTTTTGTGTTTATAAATAATTCATAAGGCAGTTAGCTCTTTGAATCTTGACAACACAAGAATATATTAATACAGTAGACACTGTGAAAGGTCAGCGGCGTACAGTGAAGCATCACAGGCATCTTTTATTCATTTTCTGACACAGACTCATTAATTATTAGCACATTTGAAGGTCTACATGGGAAATGTGCTAATGAGAAAAAGAATATTGCATTCAAAATCTGACACTCGCCTCTGTGAGAGCTTAAACAAAAATCAGATTCTCATTATCTCTCAGGTACTCTTTAAAGCTGTTTTGCGATCAGAGTAGCCATATTTTTTCATGGGGTGGCAGGTGGCAGAGGAAAACGTAATATGTCATGTCGCAGTGTGCCCGAATAGACTTCCACAGCTGTTTTGTTGCTATTCCCAGGTCATTATTCCGAATGCATTGACATATTGATTACTGGCTTAGCAGGTTTGTAAAACCTACAGGTAAATCGTTAGATTGCCAATCATGACGTTAAAACCGCGTTCCCTCTGACTTCGGATAGGAAGACTTTTGCAGATTATTGATGCTGCTTCGAACAAACTGTATGGATGTGAAGACCAAGGTGGAAGCTGGTCACATGACCATTGAGTTTACGTCTGTGTTGACAGCTAGCGTTATATTGGAAGGAATGGCTATTCGTTCAGGTCATGTTGATTCAAGGTTGGGGCTTCATTTTGTGCTTTTTTTTGGTTTGAATTTGGAGCATATAGTCGGCACTCATGTTTCAACCATCTCTAAGTAATTGAGTGGCAGCTGTTTTTTTTTTTTCTCTGTGGGTGATGGCTGGCTGTGTCTCTGCACGGCTGTTCGAATAATCTGGACAGCGTTTTTACAAAGAATAGCAAATTCTGGTAGTTAGGAAAATGAGGACAACCAACCATGAAACAAGAAGAGTATGCTATGTACGTGGAGAAATCATCTGAAAGTAGCACACTGCGCCTTTATCCAGGTTTAGATTAATAAAGGAATTGAGCGGTGCTGCTTTTTATTGCAGTGTCTTTCTATGCAAATGAAATGGGGGTTAAATATGAGAGCAGCGCTGCAAGATGCCGCAGTATGTTCAAGCACAGCACTGGATTCTGTTTACTACACAGTTGTGTAAGAAAATAATCCTGTTCATATAAATACAATTTTACATTATCTCCTTTTTATATTGCCAGCCGCTCTATCATATGCTAATTCCTGTTGCCGTCAGCAATGCTCCCAGTTGGGAAGTCCTGATATAAGCTCACTTGTATTCTGTAATGATAGGTGCGGGGGTGTTGCATACATTAATGTAACTTGCCTGAACTCCCCCAGTGAAGCAGGCTGTGGAGTGCAGAAAATAAACCCAGAGCATAATGTAACATCTCTGGGTATGTGTGCTCGCTACAGCTGTGTATAAATTTGTTTAATGGGTCTCTAACTCACCATCAAGCTCATAAAGGCAGCCACTGTACAGGCTATTAGGCTGCAGTAACTTAATTGCTCGTTAATTGGGTAATTAGTGCTTTGTTTTGCTTTAAAGCCTAAACACTCATAAAAAGTGAATTAGCTGAGTAAACAAGAATGGGATTTTCATGATATGCAGTCCCAGATACAGTGCATAATTAATCAACCTTTTATTATGAGGCTCTCCCCCCCCCCCTTCGACTCATTTGATTGGGGGGTGAACATTGAAACAGACAGAATCCCAGTACACAGATATATGGTGCATTGTCTCCTGTATTTCACATACACCACTTGCTTTATTGACTTTCTTGATTAAAGTTTGGGAAAACATTGCTTGTGGCTGTTTATTTGTAATGTGTGATGTGTTGATTGGCTTGCATATGGGAATAGAACTATTCAAGCATGTGAGCTCTTCCCACAGTATGTATTAGTAATGGATAGATTACATTTTTAAATTCCTTGTATAGACCTGCATTCAATGAGTTATTACTGGATAGTTCACGGTTAGATGTAGACCCATTTTAGGTACTGTCATAGCAGATGGACAAACACTGAAAAGAAGAGATGCTCTTGTTTTTGAAGGAAGTGATTATGCTGCTATTAAGAGCTCAAAAACTTGGTAAACTTAAAGAGGAGCTCTAGTCTCCCCCAGAAAAATTTTAAGTCCGCTACAAATATTGTAGCTACTGACTTTTAATATAAACACACTTATCTGTCCAGGGACCCAGCGTTGTCCTTACCCTTGCCAATTCTTCAATCGGCTTCGAGTCTAGGCACCGGTATCTTAAAATGATTGTAAAGTCTTGTTTTTCCTATAAAAATAACAAACATGTTATACTTGCCTGCTCTGTTGCAGTGGATTTGCACAGAGCAGTCTGGATCCTCCGCTTCTCGGATCCCTCGTCTGTGATCCTGACCCCTCCCTCCTGTTCAGTGTCCTCACAGCAAGCAGCTTGCTATGGGGGCATCCGAGCTGAGTTACAGCTCTGTATATCCATTCAGACATGGAGCCCTGACCCGTCCCTCTCTCCCCTGATTGGCTAGCTGACTTTGACATCAGCAGGAGCCATTGGCACCGCTACTGTGTCTCAGCCAATCAGGAAGGAGAATCTCGGACGGCTGAGAAATTTGTGGACATCGCTGGACAGAGAGGGACCTCAGGTAGGTGTTGAGGGGCTAATGGGGGCTGCTGCATACAGAAGGTTTTTTATCTTGATGCCTAGCATGCATTTAGTTAAAAAAAAAAACTTGTGCCTTTACAACCGCTTTGAGTAAGGATGGCTTCCAACTGTGCATGCACGAGCTGTACTATGCTTTGTGAATGGTTCCATAGTCTTCTGGGACCTGTGATGTGTCTGTTGTTTAAGGCTAGGTTCACACATATGCGAATTGTATGCGTTTTGACATATTCCAATCGCACACGTTCCTCGAATGAGCTCTAAAAGTACCAGGTTCTATAGCGATCAATCGCATGCTTGGCAAAGGGGTCCTGTATGACTCCAAACCTTAGCACTACACTGTTTTGTGATGTGATCTTTCTTTAATTAAAACCTGGATGAAATTGAAGATCCTTGGTGTGCTGGTGAATATTTGCAATATTGGTTGCATTTTGAACAACATCCAATTCACATGACGTGAAAGAACATAGCTTTCTATTGTGCCTGTTCCGGAGTGCGGATTCAGTGCAAATTGAAAGATTCCTGTTAGTTTTCTGAGCAGTGCAGTCCGGCTTGGGTACGAATTCAGGTCCATTGACTTCTATGGGAATGCTTCTGAATTGCACATGTGATTCAGTTGTCAACTGTATAAAATCCTGACCTGATCCTAATGTAAACCTGACCTAATACTGATGCAATCCGATCCTGATCTAAAACTGACCTGAAATTCAGAACAACTACTTTGTCAATTAGCTGTGAAAACTGAGCTTTGATTCGCACCAGACGTGTGAACCCAGCCTAATTCAGTTTGATGAGAATACAGGGTCAATGTAATATATGGTGCATCTTTGAAAGTTTGCAGAAAATACTGGGCTTACTAATAAGCCCATGACCATTTGCACACTCATTAAATTGACCCTTCCAGCTTGGTATGGAAGGGTCATACCTGTAATAGAAGATGCCATACATTTATCTTTCCACTGGCCTGTTTGTAGATATGTCTCCTCTTTACTTCTAAGTTTGGGTAAAATGGGTCTTCTTGCTTAATCATACAAAGGGACCCTGTGCTGACTGGGTCACTAAGCTTCGTATTTGTAATAGATAGACTTGAATAGCAAGAGACCGCATTACACAGGTTATTCACAACATAGTAATGTTTGTGAAAAAACAAACGAGTAACCCCAATTAGGCAACTCCTCAGCTGTGAAAACCTAAAATCCTGATGGGCATTTTATAAAAAGAGAAAAAAATTGTAAACCTGAGCATGATGAAGAAAATACATCAACTTTATATTTTCTTGATAATCATTGCATACCCAGCACAACTTTCAAGAGCCAATTTTCGTATTCCTATACCCATGTAGCAGTTGTCACTTGTGCATTTGTCTCGTTATCTCTTTTAGATGTGTTGGAAAATTGCTTGATAAAAGCTCTTCTTTCTGTTTGAATAGATCTGATTTACAGGACTAGGGTAGGTGTAAAAAGATGAGGAATGACCTTTTCAACATGACTTCAGATATTAAAATGATCTTACAATCTTATTATCATGAGAACATTTCACAAAGCATTAAGCTCAATAAATTACCTTTTCCCCATGCAGCTAACCCACCATCCCTGCGGGCTACGGGAGGAGTTCCACTGATTCATGGCCTCCTTATTTTAGCTGAATTGCTTAATTGGTATGTGTTCTACATCCCCAATTGAGTATTTGGAGCACAAATGAAGGTTAGAACCTTTGCGCTAGTTATCGACTGAAAGAAAATTGATTCAAGCTCAAGAGTGCAGACAAGAGATTCATGAATTTCTCCAAGGAATGAAGGATTTTTACCCAACTGTTCATTATTAATGTGCAGGCTGGAAAATTCTTCAGTCGTCAAATCACTTGTTTATTCAATGTCGACTTTTCATGCTGAAATGTAACTGTGGTTTGTATTTTAGTTGTGTTTTGGCCTCATCTGGGTTTTCTTTTACCATGGTTTTGTTGTGAGTGATAAAACACCAATGTTGTGGCTCAGTGTATATCCAGCGACAGCCTTCATCTTAAGAAAAGTGTCAGAGTACCAGTTAACTAGGACAGATGAAAAAAAATTGTGCAAATGTGCTCTTTAATAAGAAATATACCAGTCTACCCTCTCTAGCCCACCTATGTACCCTAGACACTCCAAACAAACTCATGACTTGGTTCAGCATGGGAGCTGAGGCCTCCTCCACTAATTTTATCCTCTGGCAAAATCTTTTCCAGCACTGGCTACACATATGCAATGAGCCCCCATAGCCTTGAATGAGGTTGTACTCAATAGTTACATAGTCAGGTTGAAAAAAAAGACACAAGTCCATCTAGTTCAACCAATAAAAGAGAAAAAAAATCATACAATCCCATATACACAATTCTATACCCACAGTTAATCCAGAGGAAGGCACGTGTCTCCAATCTGGACAGGTTTTGCAGGATCCAGATATTTACTTTATTCTCCACTTTACTTATAAGATGGCGGACAGTGTGAGGTCAGGCAATTAACAGGCCAGTAGTGGTAATACTTCTGGTGACTTCTGACACTATGGTTGGCTCAGCAGTGTTTTGATTGGTTCCCCTAAGGGATGTTCAAGTAGGCTTCTATTTTTATGAAGTAGAGAACTGCACATTATTTTTACAGCTAGAACCAACGTTGTATACATATGATGTTTTCTATTTTTCCTGCAGAAAATTCACATGGCGCTTGTACTTTAAGTAACAATCCAGTACTTGTCAAGACCCTGACAATTACAGATTGTGTCTGGTACAGTGTAAGGGAGGGGGGAATGGGGTACAAGAGTCTTCATCAGTCAATATGGCATCTGGCTTCTATCACGTCAACTGGGATTTCTCCATCTTGGTCTTGTTAAAATAATTAAATAAAAATGTTAAACTGCCATTGCTAGTAATATTTTTTCAGTGCAGCATTATTTAATTTTTCTGTAAGGGTTTATTAGTATCAGAAGCTGCTCATGATCCCATTGCTGTGCCTCTGCATTCCTGGGTGATGTATATTTGTGTCACCGCAGAGATCTGTTTTTGGTGGCCCAATTGTTTTTTTGTTTTTTTAGTTGCTCTCAAAGCATACTTAATTTTGATATTTTGGTAATGGAGTATAATCATATGCAAGAGACAAAGTAGATTCATCTTTAGAGCCCATTCACGTATATGGTTAGTCTCACACCAGCCAGCGGTTAAACTTTGTCCTATGCATGCTCAGACAGATTTGTGCAAATCAATAGCCATGCAGTTACATGCGCGCGGTTACATTAGAGCAGTGGTTGTCTACTTATGAGCTAAAGGGGGCATCAAATGCACCCCTGACTTCACTAAAGGCCGCACATAATCAATATATGTAATGCTTAAGAGGAGGGTCAAAGATTGTGGAAATGCTACATTTTTGGCTGAAGACATATGCAGATGACAATACAGAACTAGAAATATGTTACATGATGCTAGTAGAGATCAGAATTATTACCTTAATGTTCCCACTAAACTGCTGAAATCTTAGGGTTTCAGGTTGGGGAACAGGGCATTAGAGGTTCTGAAAAGCCCTAGATGCAGACAGTTTCAATCTGGGGATGGTGTTTCTTGCCGTCACACAAACTGGTATTAGCTATTTATCCAGTTTGTATGTGGCCATAGCATCAAGTACTGTTGCGTCCAGATATGGTTTTCAGCCACATCTGAACAGTGCATTCCAACTGCCCCTGTGTAAATGAGCACTTATTTATTATGGAAGCTGGGTGAAACTGGCTTCTCTGGTGCAGTCTTTTAGGCTCCGTTCACATCTTTGCATGCCGGGTGACAATCGCGGTAAAACCACGCAAACAGATTAGTGGGACACCTGATGCTATGTGCTATTGGAAGTCACATGGAACGCACAGGCGTCCTGCGATTTGCTGCTATTTCGAATCCCGGGCAGAATCGCTGCGCTTCCGCCCGCGATTCAGAATACCAAGGTATGCACGGAGACTTGTAGAAATGTTTGGGAAGGAAATATAAAATGGTTTACATTTTACTAGTCTCTTTAATATTGTAATTTGTATATCTATGCATTCTCTTCGCTAAATGCCTTTATTCATTTAACCTCTGATTATAAAACTATGTAGACATAATTTAAATTATGTTTTAAAAATAACACTGGGTTAATCCATCCTGTGGTATCATGCAGTAATTGTATATTCAGGTTAAATATTATGTAGCTGGTTATATATACAGTATCTGTTTTGTTTTGTTTTTCTTCTATATTGCTAAGTGTCCATTTGCAGTCATTCAAATCCCAGCATGCTACTCCTGTTCAATGGTACAGGTTTTTCTACAGGCAATGAGGTCTGATTATGCTGGATTGTTCCTGGCACAAAGTCCTATCAGGTGTGCCAATTCTAGTAAAAGCTTTGCATGCCAAACTGGTCAAGTCTTAGTGCTTTCCAGAAGCACTTGACCGTGAAGAAAGAACGTCTTTCTGTAGTTGTGAAAAGATGACTTGAAGTCATGGGCCATAGACTTTGCTGGATTCAGAATACCAGACCTTGGCATCATCTCGGCATTTTTTACCATGTGTTCCTCAGTTTTCTTGACAAGTTGCCATCCAGTAACCTCAGCACAAGGAATGCCAGGCTCCGCCATTTTCTGCGTGTAACTGTTTTGCTGTCAGGGCAATGTGAGGTGAAAACAAATGTGAATGAAATCCTGGAGTCTGGAAACTAATAAAATATCTTTAGTAAGTGGCATTATGTTTTTGGTAAGGTTCCATTTATATTTAAGGAATAGCAAGCTTGCTGTAAATACAGTTGTACTTTAGTGTTACAAAATCAGACTGTTTGTATCCAATGTAATCCTGCTTTTCACAGTAAGATAACACCTCTTGTATTTCTCAACCAACCAACCAACATTAAATAATGTGATTCATAAGATAAAAAATGTTTTTCAACAGTAATGATTCTAAATGTATTTATTTATTCATTTATTTTTTTACTTTTAAAACTTTATTTATCCAACCTGTAGAAAAATGTATCAACTAGGGATGCACCGCATGGGTTTTTTGGTGCCGATACTGATACCGAATACAAATCTTGATTGATCCTGAAAACTGATACCGAAAGTGACCTGTTTTTAAAAAATATTTTTATACATAGAAGAGATGGTCAGAGACTGGGGACATGGTACAGGAGATTGTCAGAGACTGCAGGCACATTACAGGATATGGTCAGAGACTGGGGCCATGGTACAGGAGATGGCCAGAGACTGGGGCCATGGTACAGGAGATGGCCAGAGACTGGGGCCATGGTACAGGAGATGGCCAGAGACTGGGGCCATGGTACAGGCGATGGCCAGAGACTGGGGCCATGGTACAGGCGATGGCCAGAGACTACATATAGATTTTATAATTACATTGAATTCCAACTGACCCACATCAAGGCCATAAAATAAAACTATAGGGAGAGACAGTTCTCAGATCCTGATACGAGGCAGAGCAGGTATAAGCTGTCCAAGGAGGCAGCGTATTATCAAATTTACCCTCCCAATTGTGAAGGATAGTTGTTAATTGCTCCATCTTGTAAACTTTCTCAACTCTGGTAAACCACATCCGAATCAAAGAAAGTGTTGTTGATTTCTATAGGCCCGGGACAAAGGCTCACACAACAAGAAGTAATTGCGCAATTATGGAGGATTTGTAGTGTTTTGATGAACATTAATGTTCAAAAGGTAACATTATATAGGGTTATTTCCTAAGTCCAGGTAAAATTACAAATTGTTATACATACTTGCTACTGAAATGGGTGTGGTAATAGATATATGAGCTAGGGACCCTGTACCCTATAGGCGACGCCAACATGACCTAGGAACATGAGGAAAATGTTCATGAAGGCATGCAGGAACACAATACCAACATGTAAGAAGCATATAACGTTGTTCCTAAAATATAATTAGTAGTGAAGCCTGATGTGAGCATAGAATTGCCCTCCATATCTGAGCGTTATTAAACATAGTATTTACCTCCAGTTCCCTTTAATGGATGAATAAAGGAACATTGTTGTCCAGGGCCCAATCTTTAGTTTGTAGACTTCCGAAAGCAGATGTCAGGCAACTGACAAATTCTGACATAAGGACTCAAAAGGGGAAAGTAGCCTAGCATACTGAGTAGGAGGAGGTAAGGAGCTTAGAAATGGCCTGATTCGAAATGCAGCTAGATAGCCCACAGAGGGTGAGAGCAGTGCTTGAATATGTTCATGATCTAACCAATCCTGATTTGAAATAAAATGTGTATATCTCCCCCACCTGTAGCAATCACCTAAGCTGCCTACTCTCTAAGCTTATTGATAAATCTGGGTGCCCTATCACAGATTAGAGGGGTGAAAGGGCAGGTGAGATCCTAGAAAGGTTGGCAAAAGTTGGCCCTATCATTGGATGAGATCTTGGAGTCTGCCATGTACTTGGTGGTAACCACGGCAGAACAGAGAGAGGTATAGAAGTACAGTCTTGTCCTACTGTGGCCCATGGCTCAGGGATCAACCAGGAACACAAAGCGATGACCCAGGATAGATTGGATGCTCTGTAGTATTTTTCAATACCTGGCAGACCAATACCACCTGTTGCCTTTTGATAGAGTCAAAAGGGAAAACACAAACCATGCTTACCCCATATACAAGACCTTACAATAGCCAGAAAATGAAGATAGTCAGTTTGAGGAAGATGAATTGGAAGTGTCTGTATGAAGTACAGAAGTTTGGGAAGCATAGACATTTTAAATGCGTTACATCATCCAAACCAAGTTAAAGTGAGGGATGGGCAATTCTGCAGTTCCGGTCCTATCTTCCTCAGAAGAGAGTGACAATTAACTTCATATCGTGTAGAGGGATTGGTCTTCACCCTAATACTCAGATAAGTAATGTCCTCTGAAAAGGATACTCATTTTTTAATTTTTGTACCAAGGTTGGGGGTAAAGAAACATTAGGTACCTCTAATTTAGTATAATTAATCTTGAAATTATAGAGTTCCCCATAATGACAAAATAAGCTTACCAAAAAAGGAGACACCTAGACCGGAATAGAAAAAAAGAACAGAGGATCATCGCCATTTGTCACTATCTTATGTAATGCTTGAAAAAATTGGAGGCCTCAAATTGAGTAATGTGCTCTAATCATACACAAAAGGGTCTCGAGTAAAAATAAATATCAAGTGGGGAAGAGGGCACTGTTCATAAGAGTAAAAAAAGTCAGAGTGCTTAATTTACCCTTACAGCTGCTTTAGGAGTCGAATAAAAGGCCACAATCCAATATCTCATACAGTGTCCTAGGCCAAAACACTGTGTAAAAATAGCCAATCCACCCAGTTGAAGGCTTTCTCAGCGTCGGTACATAGCTACATTAAAGGAAGTCTGATTTACCGGGAATGTATGAGGTTTGTAACTCTAATCGTGTTGTCCCTGGCCTCCTGTTGCGCCACAAAGCTTACCTGGTCAATGTGAATCATTAAGAATCAATGGCTGCAGCCTACTTGCTAAGATGTTGGCAATGTGTTGTAAAACACTGTGCAAAAATAGCCAATCCACCCTGTAGAAGGCCTTCTCTGTGTCAGTAGATAGCAACATTAACCACTTCAGCCCTGGAAGGATTTGTCCCCTTAATGACCAGGCCATTTTTTTGCAATACAGCACTGCGTCGCTGTAACTGACAATTGCATGGTCGTGCGACGCTGTACCCAAACAAAAATGACGTCCTTTTTTCCCACAAATAGAGCTGTCTTTTGGAGGTATTTGATCACCTCCTGCGGTTTTTATTTTTTGCACTATAAACAAAAAAAGACAATCTTACTCCTATAATACATATCCAAACAAAATCTAAAAAAAATATATATTTTTAATTAGTTTAGGCCGATATGTATTCTACATATTTTTAGTAAAAGAATCGCAATAGGCATATATTGATTGATCGCGTCTACAAAAACAGATAGATTTAGGGACTTTTTAAATTATTTTTACTTGTAATGGCGATCTGCGATTTTATTTATTTTTTAGCAGGACTGCGACATTGCGGCGGACAAATCTGACCCCAAATGACACTTTTTGGGGACCAGTGACAGTATTACCTTGAGCAATGCAAAAAAATGCACTGATCAATGTAAAAATGACACTGGCATAGAAGGGGTTAACACTAAGGTGCGATCAAGGGGTTAAGTGTGTTCCCTGGGTGTGTTCTAACTGTAGGGGGGATGGGCTCACTGGGACATGACCGAGATCACTGTTTCCGATCACTGGGAACAGAAGATCTCTGACATGTCATTAGGCAGAACGGGGAATCGCCTTGTTGAGTGCCCTGTTCTGCCTCTGTACACAGTGATCGAGCCTGTGGAACCTGCAGGCACGCTTCCGCAGCGGGTGTGCGAGCCACTGGCGGCACACTCACGTCCACTATTCTGCTTGCACGGACAGATGTACAGGTATGTCAGTTGGCGCAGGAGAGCCAACCTGCCTCAGTAAATGAACGTGAGCTGGTCGGCAAGTGGTTAAAGTAAGTACCTTCGACCGGGCGTAATGTACGAGGTTGATTACTCTAATCATGTTGTCCCGGGTCTCCCATTGTGCCCAAAGCCTACCTAGTGAATGTGAAAAAATTGTGGGATGGAGCAGTCTACTTGCCAAGATCTTCGCAAACAGCTTAAGATGTATATTGAGCAGGACTATAGGCTGTTAACTACTGCATTGACCAGGATACATATCCGTGTTCGGTAATGCTGTAATGTATGCTAACAGAGCATCTAGGGGAAGCCATCGGCCCACCGGAACAGAATTAAATGCCCTTAGAATATAAAGGGAAAGTATTTCAGTAAATTGACTATAATAGCTCAAAGTGAGCTCATAAGAACTGTGGGCTTTACCCGACTTTGCAGAGGTAATAGCCGCATGTTGTTCTTTCCCAGATAATGGGGCCCCAAGGGCCTTGGCCACCACTTGTGGGAGAATCGGAAGGCCAGAGGACCAAGATAGGACCTAATATGGAGAGACCGTGAAGGGACAGAGTCTATGAGGATCTCATAGATGGCACAGTTGATGGTAAAAATCCTGAAAAGTCTGTGCAATCTCTCTAGGCCAGTGTTTCTCTACTCCAGTCCTCAAGGTGCCCCAACAGGTCATGTTTTCAGGCTTTCCAATATTTTGCACAGGTGATTTGATTAGTTTCACTGCCTTAGTAATTACCACAGCCGTTTCATCTGAGGGAAATCCAGAAAACATGACCTGTTGGGGCGCCTTGAGGACTGGAGTTGAGAAACACTGCTCTAGGCTTTGTAAAGTTCCTACCAGAAGGGGTGTAGATATGAGATAAATTATTTATTACGCATTCCCCTTAGTGCCCTGGCCAGTAGGACACCTGGTTTGTTACTATACTTATAAACAGACCTTTTATAACTCAACAATTTGCAAATAATCTTTTATATACAAGTGAATTCAAACATTTCTAGAGATTTTGTAGTTTCTTGAATTCTGAATTGGCCAGTGACTTTTTATGAACCTTTTCCATCTGCTTAATCTGAATAAGAAGTTCCAAACTCAGCTGCAGCCATTCCTCTTTAATTCTGGCTCCATGTTTCAAAAGGTTTCCTCTCACAGCACATTTGTGTGCCTTCCATAAAACAGTAGGACTGGTTTCCAGAGTATCATTAAGAGAAAAATTGGCGTCAATTTCCTCAGAAACCTCCTTCCTTGTGAGAGGATCCCGTAAGATGACCTCATTAAGCCTCCAGGAGCAGAATTTATGGGTTGTACAGGCCAAATCAAGAAGTAAGTGGACTGGTGCATGATCCAAAAATACTATAGACTCAATTTCAGCAGATTCAATCCGTACCAAATACTTATGAGTAATACAAAATAATCTAAACACGAATAGGTACCATAGCTGAATAAATACGTGTAGTCCTTAACTGTTGGCTGGGTAAACCATTAGGTGTCCACTAAACATAATGTATGCAATTCAGCTTTTAGTTTTTTAAGGTATGAGTGGGCTAAATCAGAAGCCCCCCTAGAAACATCAATCAGGAGGTCATACACAAAGTTAAAATCTCCAAAAGAGTATCATGAGGCCCTCGCTGTGTTCCAAGACCATATAGTCCATATTGTACCCCTAATCATAATATACCTGCCACTTTCATCCACCAAATGGAACACCTGTTTCCAGGGGACAGTGCCTTTAATGAGAATACTAACCCCTTTTGCCTTAGAAAGAGGTGAGGAGGTGAGGAACAATGATAGGCAGATGGGAAAACATCTGTTTTCAAGCTTTGGGACTTTACCTTTTTAAAATTGGATCTAATGGATCTAAATTTAGACTTAAATGGTGTAGCCTAAACCTAGCTGACAAAGATGTTCAGTGGGGATTCTTGGTGCGTTGTTCCTGCAGCCACCAAAGCCCTTCTTTGGTAATTTAGCCTGTGTCACTTTGAGGCTGAGGCCACATCTGCTATTAATCGACATTTCTTCTCCAGAAAATGCTTGGTGCCCATGCATTCATTGCACATATGAAGCTGTAAAATGGGGAACTATTGAAATAACTAAATATAGCCAATTAGTGCATGCACACACTTTTCCATACAGTTGAAGAGCATCAGCGCTCCAGTACCGCGCGACACCATAAATAGTACTTTTATCCTTCCCCTCCATTGTAAATGTTTATTGCCTGTGCAGCTATTGGAAAATTAAAGACTGGAAAGCTTTCATTCCATAATGGGGACTGGTATACTGTAGATTCCCATAATTTACATTTGTACTGTATATTTTTTTTTAATCTTAAGCCACAGTTATGCACATTTTAAATGGCTGGTAGTGTTGTCATAGATTACAGTGGTTACTTTGGTTCATTTTATGACATCTTCTTTTGTTCCATAACTATAGACCCTTTTTGTTCTATAACTATAGAATCTATGTCAGATTTCTGACAACACTCAGATCTTAGGCTTGCAGACAGTCAGTAGAAACAGAAAAAATAGGCTTGGAGAGATCTGACCATGCTTGTACAACGCCAGGGAGTCCTGGACCTCATTGTGATCCTCGTCAAACTAAATCCTCCTGTGTAATAGGATGTAATAATAAGTGCCACCAACTGCCCAACATGTTAGTTTTAGCCCTCTAGCACAGAAGTGGACAAAATATGGCAAGCATTACTCAGGAGTGTTACTTTTATCTATCCATGGCCACCCTTAGACTCTTACATAGTCTGCAGCTTCATGAAAATTTGCATGTATTTACAGAGACCATAGCTTCGTTAGTTTCCTTTACATTGCCTTTTTTCATTCTGTGCCATCCCCCCTTTTCCCCCCTGCCGATTATCTGATTTTGCTTGGAAGACATGCCATAGCTATAGTAATCATCACTTTCATGAAACACTGCGGTAATAGAGAAATTCTCTTCTTTATTGACCTTTGTAGCACGCTGCTTATGCCGATCAATACAGAGGCGAGCCATGGGAAGCTGTGCAGCATTAGTTGTTCAGGCAGTAAACAACCCGTAGCGTTTACACGCCTTGCTCTCTGCATGCTCCTGCTGCAATCATTTTGGCAGCTCTCGTCCTGCCTAACAAATAGCACTGTAACCCCTTCCCTGCTGTGGGCCCTGTGCTCAACTGCATGTAGTAGACTGATGGTGTTTTTTCCTTAAAGTGAATGACTGTAAAATTAAAATGATAAAAGACATATCTGTTGATCTATTATTTCTGGATGCGTTTTTTGATGTGACATTTTGATGATATGGTGCAGTGCCTCTATATCTGGATGAAGGTGGACAAGGCTTGCTAATTTCCTGTAGCTTCATCTAGGCTTTGTGGACATCACACAGCAACAATCCCCAGTCTAGACATTTCCTGGTGGGTTATCACTAAATTCCAACTCCCCTACGTGAAGTCACCTAAAATTAATCGGTCTTTCCCAGAAGAGTTTAGAGAATTTGCCTTTGTATATCTGTTGTAAAAAATAGTGTAGCAAAACTGTATGCAGCAATGAGCACTTTAGTGAAGTATGTTCAGGTTTTGAAATCCAGTGTAATTGCAAGCTAAGGGGGAAAGACTGCTTTTTAATGTTGGGTCTGAGAGGGAAAGATTACATTAATCCAGCACTGAAATCTTAGTGGATTTTTCTGTCCTTTAGTAGACTCGAATAAAGCCCATTTCAATGATCTAAAAACGAAAGGGATTTACATCTAAACCAGTTTTATGCAAAAACATGCTCATTCCTGTAATGGCATATGTAAGCCTGTATATTAGCAGGAGAACTCCCAGACTATTGTCTGCCTTTCCTGTGCAGAGAGACTGTTACTTTAAGACCCCTTTCACACTGGGGCGCTTTGCAGGCGCTATACCGCTAAAAATAGCACCTGCAAAGCGCCCTGAAAGAGCAGCTGCTGTCTCTCCAAAGTGAAAGCCCTGAGGGCTTTCACACTGGAGCGGTGCGCTAGCAGGACAGTAAAAAAAGTCTGGAGCGGTGAAGGAGTGGTGTGTGTGTACGGCTCCTTCACCGCTCCTGCCCATTGAAATGAATGGGCAGTGCAGCTATACTGCCGGCATAGCGCTGCTGCAGCAGCGCTTTGTGGTGGTTTTAACCCTTTCTCTGCCGCTAGCGGGGGTAAAAGCACCACGCTAACGGCCGAATAGCGCTGCGAAATTTACGGTAACGCGCCGCTAAAAATAACAGCGCTTTACCACCGACGCACCCACCACCCCAATGTGAAAGGGGCCTTAGCCAAAAGCTACTCACAGTATATGGCGTGCTGGTACCTAGAGGTGCCTACACAAACCTCCAGCAACTTTTGCATTTGCATGTTTTCTTGTCTCTACCCTATCAGTTGTGGCGTTTGACCGTTTGACAGTTCTGCATAAAGCTCATAGTTCTGCATTGGTAAAAAACAAATGACTAGACACTATTACAAATCATTTCTCATTTTATTGTAATTCTCGGCCATCATAAAGGTGGTTAAGACACATTGCTTGTAGCCCTGATTCATTGGGATTATTCATTGATTTGGTATGTAGGTGTCATATGACCGTGCGCTTTTTAGATGTGTATTCCTTCAGTGTTGAGTACAAGTGTTGTTGGCTGTCTTCCATGTACAGTCTCCAGTGTATAATTATCTAAAGAGAGGTGAAACAAAAGTTGATTACCATGTGTTTATAATCTTTGCTTCGATGAGACATTTCTGTTGAAATGATAAGCCGCATGTTGCCTGGGATTTGAGGTTTTTCATATTAAGTACTGAATGCCATAACCTCTCATGTATGTATGGTCCTCTTCACCTGCACATGCTTTCTCTGATCTAAAAATATGACACCAACCTGTGTTTTTCACATCTCAGGTATGTTATGTCTGTATAGTGTGTTCTTACAGCTTCCTGGAATGTAAATTGAAGGTTTTGAGATTAAGAGAGCATTGTATATTTGGCCGACTCAACTTTACAAGTCTGTGATGACTCACTATATGGACTTAATTGCATGGAGAGCTATATTAAATAATAGGTCTGTAAATAAAATCTTACACTTTAGAATCTACACAAAAAAAATATCACTATAAAAATAAAGAAAGTTCACGGTAATTAGTGTTTAAAGAGAAATCGAGAAACACTTCTTCTAAAGCTATGTCTCCAGGTTTGTTTTAGTGCTTTTCATTAATTATCTTGTGAATCTATTAGAACTAGCAAAGATAGATTATCAGAGTACCTTCCTGCAGTTAGATTTTTCATGCTCTTTAATGTCACGATTGATGACATTGTGTGTGGCATGAGGCTGCCCTAGAGCCAAGGCTGTATATAGAAATTGAGCTCTACCTGCGTGGATGTTTTTTTTTTTTTTCTATAATTTCTAAAGCCTTTACCTGTGTAAAAAAAAAAGAAGAGAGAAATTGAGCTCTTGGCACGCTTCAAATAGGCCCTTTGGTACAAGCTCCAGCCATTGTGTCATGTAATTTAGTGAAAGCTACTATTTTTTTTTCCCCCAACAAGAAAATGACATACAGAAACCTTGTATTACAACATTCATGAAATTACCATTCTTGTTCTTATTACAATCACCTAAGACAAGTTTTTTGTCATTCTTATCAGGCTCTATTTGCATCTAGCCGTGTTTTATAACATGTCATGCATTTTTGTTTTTTAACCAGTGGGCATTTCGTTTTTTGCTGTGACATAATGCACCTTCGGAAGTAATTTGCTTCCTGATTTCCTGTGTTGTCTGTGTCCCTCGCTGTGGGAAATAAGTATCCGCAAAGCCTTCCTAGCCTCTTCTGTGCCTGTTTTTGTCGTAGCAATGGGAGGGTTCGTAGAGGATGGGGAGGCTTTAAACCTCCCTGATGAGTGCCTCACAGTTAAAGAAAGCATTGTGGGTGGGCACTTGGTAGGTACCGCACTGTGTTCGTGGTGCGAGCCAAGACCTTCCTGTCTCATACCCAGAACACAATAGTCTATCTGAGCGGTGCTCAGCCATTCATAGAAAGCGATGTATTCTAGCAATGAATGCGAAGCTTCCTCTGATTGGCTGAGTCAGAGTGGCAGGCTGATGATGTCACAACCTCTTACTCAGCCAATCAGAGGAAGCTTTGTATTCATTGCTAGAATACATCACTTTCTATGAATGGCTGAGCGCCCCCCAGATTAGGGTTGCCACACCATCCCTTTAATCCAGGACACACATTGATTACACAGGTTCTGAGGCTGATTTAATGCAGATAAGGCACCGAGTGAGTTTAATTACCACCTTAATCAGCCACAGAACCTGTGTAATTAATGTGTCCTGGATTAAAGGGATGATGTGGCAACCCTACCCCAGATAGACTCTACTGTGTTCGTGTATAAGACAGGAAAGATTCAGGCCTCAGATACATATAGTTTATACCGCACATTCAGTGGTGTCACATGTTAGTGAGGGACATAGTTTGTTTGGGCCAGCTTGTAAAGTATAACTAAACTATGGAGTTTAGCTTTAAGCCTGTTTTTTTCATTGATAGCATGCAAGTCATCTCTGAGTTCCTTGTTAAGGGTACCCCTTTCCATGTGCAAAGTGTAAAATTTTATGATCCAGTATAAAGATCCTCCACCAAGCTGCAATGATGTAAAATGTTACATATACAGCTTACTCATTTCAGAAATTTTATATGAGATTCTTGTCTTCCAGATAAAAAACAATCCATTTTATGAAATCTAGTTTAGCTTAGAGCCGTTTGGCTGACAGTTGTCCCTTAGTGAGCACTTGAATTGTCCTCTCTCAAGTCTGTTCTCACTTCCCTTTTCACCTTGTTTCTGTAGATCCCTTAGGCCCTTTATGGATAATCATAAATTCCAACGAGAACTTTTCAATTCCTTTTATCCTTGCTTAATATCCTGCTCTGTTACCGTACTCCTGGGAGCATCTTTTGAGACCTGTAACAGGCTGATTACAAGGCACTGCATAGTACGTGATACTGCATAGCAGCATTAAATCTGTGCACCTGTAAATTGTGTAAAAAGCACAAAAGACATGTACTGTTAAAGGAAACCAGTACAGTGAAAACTCAAAAGCTGTCATTGAGAAAGAAAATTAATTAAATATACATTTAAAAAAAGTAAAATTGGGCTTTAAGGGTAGTCAGACAGTCTTTTTTTTTATACCCTTGAACCAGGACAAAGGAGAAAACTGGTTGTACAGTTAAAACTTTGCAGTTGTGCCATTATATACTGGAAAAAACCCCAAGACACATCTTGACTCTAATCCAACCTATATTCTTGACTGATCCAAAAAGTTACCTTGTGTGTTGGTCACATGTTACCGTCTGATCGTATAATCTTTTTTAGATTTACCAGCTGCTATGTAGTGCAAGGGGCTGCCTCAATTATTTGATATTAATTTAACTATCTTGGTAGGTTTCTGCACTACTTAGTTGTTAGTACATTCTCCAATAAATTGACTATGAGATTGTAATAATATGGCCAGCATTAAAGCCACCCACTTGTGGATGATGATCGACATACCTGATAACTGGAAACAATGTTGCTGACAGCTGTGAGGTGTTAATTTAATATGATCTAGTTTTACATTTACAAAATTCCCTTTTAACCATATAATCATATTTCTCTTATCATCCATGGACTGACACGGTGTCTCTTTACACTTTACACGTGGGTTATGTCCCTGCTTGCAGGAAAAGACCTAGGCAGAATGTGAGATGTTATACATACATTCTAAAAGCCAGATCTGAACAGCCCCACCCAGGGGGCGGTCCCTCCGGGCATAACCCTCCCACTACAGTCAGCAGACTTCACTTCAGTTTTTTTCTGCCTAGCAGATGGAGAAGACGTGGCTCTCTCAGGAGCCAGTCTCCTGACCTATTTTTTATTCCTTTTCTGGAATTCTTTTTTATTTTATATTTGAGAATCTTCTATCAACTGTCGGCTGGGCAACAGGTTGGGTACAAGATATCCTCGTAGTCTTCCCTGTCCGACCATCGAGCGTGCTGATCCTCGCCTTGTGTGCGTGAGACTCAGTTCACGACAGGCCCCATGACTCCAGGGGTGGCCGGGTTTGCTTTCATGCTCCCACGGTCCTCTCAAGACTGAACAGTTCCTGACTGACTGTATCTTTTGCGGTGGACCGGGCCGACAGCTACTCAGTACTGCACTGTGATAGTCCTGTCAGAAACACACCAGTGGGTCCCTCAGGGGACGGGTAAGTAGTCTCTCCTGCCTGCAGGTGAGTACAAAAAGCTGTGTGCTTCTCTGTGGGGGATTTTCCCTGTCTCCCCCTGTATTTCATTGTCACTCTCTGTCACCATTGCTGGCGCTGTGCTGTGTGGGGTGCCTGGGGGTCACACTGTTCTTGGAGGGGCTCATGCTGGTCTGCAGATATGCTTGGGGCCTTTTTTTGTGAGTTTTGGGGCCTGAGCGCCAAGTGGCGCTGTGTGTGTGCTGTTGTTTCACTTTAGCTGCGTCATGGCGGCCATCTTGCCGCGGATCGCCTCAGTGAAGTGCGGCGGCCATTTTCTTGTAGCCTGCGCGCTCTTCAGCACTAGTTTTGGCCTCTAGCGCTGCTGTAACAGCGCGAATCTCCTCACAGCTCACCAGCGCTGACACTGCGCGGTACAGACAGCGGAACTGAGCGGTCCCTGGTCCGGTTTGGTGAGTCCCCTGGGCGCCCCCTCCTCAGTCAGCACAGCCTGTGGGTGGACTTTTTATCTGAGGAGTCTCAGAGGGGGGCAATGTGGAGTCTCGGTCACCAGCTTCCCCTAAATGTCAGTGGACAACAGGCAGTGCTTCAGCACCTGCGGTCCCTAGGGACCAGTTGTGGGCAGTCCTGGAATCATTTCTGACCAGGATGGGAGCTGTGTGCAAGCGCAAGGGAGCAAAAAGCGCCCTCTCCCCACTTTACTACATGAGGGCAGTGCGCTGATTCAGATATGGGCCTAGCCACTACCGCTCAGGACCCTAGTTCTGAATGTATTGGATGGTTTTGAACAGGACATTCCTTATGTGGAAAACTCCAGTTCTGAGTCAGTAAATGACAGGGCGCTTGTTAGTGTACTCATGACTGCAGTGAGGGACACTCTCAGGCTGAAATGCTGCGGATGCAGAACCTCAGGCTGATACAGTCTCCTTTGGTTCTTTTAAGGCCAGGCCTTCTAAAGAGGTTTTTCCATACGTACTTTCTTTGACCAGCTCATTGATAAGGTCTGGGAAAAGCCGCAGAAGAATTTTTTTATGGTCCCGCGGCGTTTGTCTATCAGATACCCCTTGAAGATGCCCTACTTAAAAAGTGGGCTTCTACCCCAGTGGTCGACCCTCCAGTCGCCCGGTTGAACAAGGCCATCACTCTCCCGATGGAGGGGACTCCTGCATTTGAGGACCCCACTGACAGGAGGTCAGAAGTGGTGAGCAGAACCATGTTTGCCTTATTGGGATCCGCCCTACGACCTGTGGTAGCGGCGACCCTTGTGTCTAAAACACTTACAGGTTGGGCAAAAATGTTGCACCTAGCTGTACAGGAGCATATTCTTCCTCCAGACACAGTTGCTCTGGCCCACCAACAGGTTCAGGGCCTGGTTTCTGTGTGCGACGCCACGCTGAACGCGGCCCCTTTAATATCCAGGGCCTCTGTCTCGGCGGTGGTATTGCGTCGTCTTATCTGGTTGAAATGCTGGTCTGCTGACCTAGCCTTAGGAAGCTCCTGACGGATCTACTATTTAAAGGCGGTAGACCTTTCGGTGCTGCTCTGGATGACATCGTCATGGATGTCACGGGAGGTAAATGCACTCTTCTTCCTTAGACTAGCAAGGGTGAGGAGGCCCGCCGCAAACAGGGGCCTTCCTTTCCAGCAAAACGGGGTTTTTTCGTCAGTCAGAGTCCACAAGTAGGCCCTTCTCAGACTGACGGCAGTGCGGCTGGTGGGCACAAGTGCCCCTGGGTGCGTAAGCCAAACAAGCGGCTCCCAAGCCCGCCTCCGCGTGAAGTCTTGCCTCCGCCCGACTCTGGTGTGGGGGGACGACTTCGCAGGTTCACGGATCGGTGGACCTCTCGAATCTCCGACTGGTGGGTGTGCGAGGTGGTCACCTCAGGATATAGGATAGTATTCCGATCCTGGCCCCCACACAGATTCTTTCCCTTGAATCTTCCTCTCCTTCCTACCTGTCGGGCAGCCCTCTTGGGGGCTGTACAGGATTTGATCAGGTCCGGAGTGATTGTGCCGGTTCCATCACAGGAGAGTTTTCAGGGATTCTACTCGAATCTGTTTGTCGTCCCAAAAATAGGACGTGGTTCGACCTATCCTGGACCTCAAGGCCCTGAATGCCTTCGAGAAGGTGCAGAAATTCCGCATGGAATCCATTCGCACGGTGATCGCTACACTCCACCAAAGGGATTTTCTTCTGGCGTCCTTGGACTTCAAGGACGCCTACTTGCATGTTCCGATCTGCGCAAGTCACCAGAAGTTTCTGCGCCTTGCGATCAGCGAAGTCCACTATCTATTGTGGCTCTTCCTTTCGGCCTTGCCTCGGCACC
This sequence comes from Rana muscosa, assembly GCA_029206835.1. Classification (NCBI taxonomy): domain Eukaryota; kingdom Metazoa; phylum Chordata; class Amphibia; order Anura; family Ranidae; genus Rana; species Rana muscosa. Next base: position 912,095,319 of record CM055116.1, on the reverse strand, counting down.
AAGGGTGTTCACCAAGGTGCTTGCTCCGGTTCTAGCCTTCTGTTACAGCGAGGTATTGCTGTCGTGGGCTATCTGGACGGTCTTCTGCTATGAGCAAAAAGTGGCTCAGACTTAAAGGAAAGGTGACTATCGTCAATTAGACCCTCAGGGACTTCGGGTGGTTCCTGAACATTCAGGAGTCAGTCCTGGTCCCGACTCAGTGTCTGGAGTATCTAGTTCTGGTTCTGGACTCCTTGGAGGCAAAGGTATCCTACCTCTGGAGAAGTTGCTGACACTTCAGTCTGCGGTGCGGGTGCTGACATCCCGAAAATGGTTGTCAATCCGTTGTTTGCATGAGAGTCCCGGGACTCCTGGTGGCCTCCTTCGCGGCCATTCCGTATGCCCAATCACACACCAGGGCATTGCAGAAGGAGATCTTGTCCACCTGGGACAAATCCCCGTTGTCCTTGGATCTTCGGATCCAGGTGATTCACCTGGTCAGGGCGTCCCTGACATGGTGGTTGAGACCCTCGGCTCTTCGGTCCGGAAAGTCGTTCCCCTCCCATCCAATGGACGGTACTCACGTCGGACACCAGCCTGACGGGCTGGGGTGGAGTCTGGGGAGTCCTGTCGGCTCAAGGCCTTGGACTCCGGACGAGCCCGTTTACCAATCACTGTTCTGGAAATACGGGCCATCAGACTGTGTCTCTCCTCAGGTCGGAGAGAGTACGGGGTCGCTCCATCAGGAGCCAGTCGGACAACGCCACGGCGGTGGCGTATGTAAACCATCACGGGGGGACTCGGAGCTCAGCTGCGGCTTCCGAGGTAGTCCGTATCCTGAAGTGGGCCGGAAGAAACGTGCCGGCTCTGTAGGGGCGGACTATCTGAGTCGCCAATCGCCAGACGCCGGACCAGGAAGAGTGGTCCTTGCATATTTCAACTCCTTTGCCGACGATGGGGCACGCCGGATGTGGACCTGATGGCCTCTCGACTCAGTCGCAAGGGTCGAGGTTGTGGCCAGATCCAGGGATCCTTGGGCGATGCCTCGGATGCGTTGGTGGCCCCATAGGGTCCTTATCGCCTGATATAAACTCCGGTGATCCTAATTGTTCCGGATTGGCCTCAGCGTCACTGGTACGCTGATCTGGTACGTCTCGTTGCGGACGTTCCCTGGCGGTTGCCGATGAGGGAGGACCTTCAGTCTCAAGGTCCTATGTTTCATCCGGCTTACAGTCTCTGGCTTTAACGGCAGGGCTGTTAAAAGCCAGGTGTTGAGGGACCGAGGTCTCTCGGACTCTGTCATTTTGACCATGTTAAGGACACGGAAGTCTTCCTCCAGGCAGATCTATCACCGTGCCTGGAAAGCTTATATCGCCATATGCAAAGCGCTGGACTGGCGTCCTCGGACGTATTCCGTCCCCAGAATCCTGCGTCCTCTGCAGTGTGGAGTGACCCAAAAGCTTGCTTTGAGTACCATCAAGGATCAGATTTCGGCCTTGGCCGTCTTCTTTCAGCGACCTCTAGCGGGTCATTTCTTGGTTAGCACCTTGTGTTGGGGGTTCGCCATGTGCTCCCTCCTGTCAAGCCTTCTCTCCCACCGTGGGATCTGGATTTGGTGCTCTCGGTCCTCCAGGAACCTCCTTTTTGGGAATATCCAGGATATTCCTCTCTTGTCTTGTCTCAGAAGGTGGCCTTTTAGTGGCAATCACTTCTGTTTGACGAGTGTCTGAGTTGGCGGCTTTGTCCTGCAAGTCGCCATATTTAGTCATCCATAAGGATAAGGCGGTGTTGCATCCGCGACCTTCCTTTTTGCCAAAGGTGGTGTCTACCTTTCACCTACATGAGGACATTGTCCTCCCGTCCTTGTGTCCTCACCCATCGCCTCCCAGAGAGTTTGCGCTGCACATATTGGATGTGGTACAAGCCTTACGGGCGTACCTGTCTGCTACTGCTTCTATTCGGAAGTCCGACTCCCTGTTTGTGACTGTCCCTGGTCCATAACAGGGCCAAGCGGTTTCGTCTGCCATCATTTTTAAGGGAATCAGACAAACCGTCATTCAAGCATATGCTCTCAAAGGGCGGGCGCCTCCCTTTCCGGGTACGGCGCATTCCACCAGGGCAATTGGTGCTTCCTGGGTTTTCCGACATCAAGCGTCGGTTGCACAAGTGTACAAGGCGGCGACCTGGTCGTCTGTTCATGCCTTTTAAGTTTTTTATAAGGTTGATGTGGCTGCATCTTCGGATGCTTCCTTCGGCCGCAGGGTGCTGCAGGCCGCTGTTTAAAGTTGCGACTCCTCCGTTGAGGAGCTCTGCCTTATTGGAGTGAAGTTTTGGTTTTTCCATTTATACTGCTCCCATCCCTCTTTACACTTTACACGTGGGATGTCCCAAAGCAGTGTCAAGAGACACCGTGTCAGTCCATGGATGATAAGAGAAAATAGGATTTTTTGTACTCACCGTAAAATCCTTTTCTCTGACATCCATGGACTGACACGGCACCCACCCTTCCTTTTAAGTTTGTACTGCTTTATTACGAACTGAAGTCTGCTGACTGTAGTGGGAGGGTTATGCCCGGAGGGACCGCCCCCTGGGTGGGGCTGTTCAGCTCTGGCTTTTAGAATGTATGTATAACATCTCACTTTCTGCCTAGGTCTTTTCCTGCAAGCAGGGACATAACCCACGTGTAAAGTGTAAAGAGACACCGTGTCAGTCCATGGATGTCAGAGAAAAGGATTTTACGGTGAGTACAAAAAATCCTATTATTACACATTTATTCTTGTCTTGTAGATGTTCCCTCAAAACATAATTGCTAGACAGAAATCTCTCCTGGCAACTAGCCTTTTCTTTTGTTAGAAAGGTCGGTTGTATTGATTGTAGAAGTGAATGAAGAATGATAGTTGCTTCATTCTGGCCTTGGAGATTAAAGGAACAACTCTGTCAAGACAAACTTGTGAACTCATCACAGTGCCAGATACTTGCTTGTTTTCTCAGTCCCCAAGGTCTCTGTGTAAAGGGAAGATCCTAAATCTTATGGAAAGAAATGAAGAGAGGCTGTTTTTATGGCCTACAGAAGATTGACTTGAGATGAGAAGGAGTACAGTGTGTGTTGTGTCACAAAGAGTTAACAAGCCTAATAAAATGCAATCATCTGTACTGCTTAGCCCTCCCTCTGCCTAAGTAAATAGCAATTCCCCAAGAAAGGTATATAACAGCATCAGTATTCTCAGATGGTTTCCCATTATGCTCTGTGAGCGTTCATTTCCAACCTCGCTAACGATTTCCTGATTTCAAGTCAGTCTCATTTCCAGTCGCTTTTAATTTGGGACTTTTATTGCAGATTCTTCATAATCACCTTGACTTATCCTTCAGATAGATGACTACAGATCAGATTGCTTTCCCCTTCAAGAATGGGGAGTGCTCTGTAAGCACTACTGAAAACCTCTGGAGTTTGGCCTTCTACTCTAGCTGATGTAGACCATGCAGGAAGCTAGTGCTAGGTCGCTTGTGGCATGCATGATGATGAACTTTGCAAGCAAAAGATGCAGTGGAGGATAGTAATCAGTTTTTTTATTTTTTATTTAGTGAACTGCATTTGGTAGAATTTACTAGAACATATCTGAAAGGCCCTGCCCTGTCTGAGAGAGGTCGAGACCTGATGTTTATGTGTGACAGTTCAGTAATACTTATAGATCTCTTCCCCACCCCAACCCTGTGACTGGACAGTGAAAGGAGACACTAATGAGTCTTTGTCACTCTGGCACTCCTTACTGTTAACAACTAATACAACTGTTAGTACCTCACCTACCACAAGCAACTCTTTACCATCCTTAAAATTAGCCCATTAAACTAACATTTAAAACGATCTTTCTCTTATCGTCCATGGACTGACACAGCTGGATACTGTAAACGTGTGGGTATATGTCCCTGCTCGCAGGAGAAGATCTAGGCAGAATGTTAGAAACATTCTAGAACAAACCAGAGCTGAACAGCCCCGCCCAGGGGGGCGGTCCCTCCAGACATTACCCTCCCACCTGCAGTCAGCAGACCTCAGTTTTTTTCTGCCTAGCAGAAGAAGACGTGGCTCTCTCAGGAGCCAGTCTCCTGGAAGATTTTACTTTTAAATTTTATTCCTTTGGGAATTTTATTATTTTATTTTTGAGATCTTCAATCAACTGTCGGCTGGGCAACAGGTTGGGTACACTAGTATCCTCGTAGTCTTCCCTGTCCGACCATCGAGCGCGCTGATCCTCACCTTGTGTGCGTGAGACTCGGTTCACGACATACCCCATGGCTCCAGGGGTGGCCGGGTTGCTTTCATGCTCCCGCGGTCCTCTCAAGATTGAACAGTACCTACTGTATCTTTCGCTGTGGACCGGGCCGACAGCTACGCAGTACGACTCTGTGATAGGTCTGTCTGAAACAAGCCAGTGGGTCCCTCTAGGGACGGGTAAGTAGTCTCTCCTGCTGCAAGGTGAGTACATACTGGCTGTGTTTCTGTGTGTGGGGGGTTCTCCCTGTCTCCCACCTGTTATGCTGCTCTCTGCACCCTGTACTGGTGCTGTGCTCTGGGTTGCTTGGGGGTCACTCTGGCCTGGCTGGGCGGTCATGTCTGCAGTTTTTTCTGGTGTGTGAGGTGATTATTGCGTGCGCCGTTAGCGCGCGCATTGGCACTGTTTGAGATCCCCTGCGTTCCAATGGTGTGCGCATTCTCAGCGCTATGCACAGTATAAACATGTGCAATTTGTTTATTCGCAGGCTAACATACCTACACGGTTGTGTACGGAATCTGCGTGGCTGGTTTACGTCCAAGCCCCGATGATGTGCGCGCCTTCGTCGCTGGCACAGTATATACGTGTTTAATAGGTTTATCCACACATACTAAACTACATACGCCGTATGTGGCGGTATTATGCTCTTTGTGGCTGGGTGGGTTTCCTCCCACACTCTGTTTGCGCGTTTGACGCAATACATAGTATAAACTATGTGTTTGTACACGCCAGGCTGAGGTTAGCGTTACGCCCGTTAGTGGCTGCGTCTCTGGCGTTTTTTGTAGCTCAATGACTGGGCAAAAGCCTCTGCTTCATCCATCAGTCATCTAGCAGGTGCACTGCAACTGCTTTAGCCTTTAGGGTCTCTGTGCCTGGGGTGGGTTTGCGCCACCCGTGGAGGCTGAGGTACTAGTCCTCTGACCGAGTTTCTAGGGAAGTTCCGTCAAGTTGCCTTTATTGGCCAACAGTTGAGGCACCCTGTACACCGGGGCCTCCCTTTTCCGATACATTGCGGAGTCTCTTTGGGATTTTCATACATCTCGCTGCAGACGGTCCTGTCAGCCGTGTGCATTGCAGGGGAACGGTCATTGCATCCGGAGGTGTTTCCACCTCCTTTACCGGAGGTGGGGCACCGGAAGTGGTCCTTATGGCCTCTCGACTCACTCGTAAGGTGGCAAGATCGTGGTCAGGTCCAGGGACCCCTGGGCGGACGCGTTGGAAGCCCGTGGGGGCAGTATCGCCTGATATATGCTTACCCTCCGCTACTGTTGTTGCCTCGCCAGCTTCGCAGAGTAGGGGCTGAGGCCATTCCAGTGCTCCGGAACGGCGACATTGGTACGCCGATCTACTTTGGCTAGTCGCAGACGTTCCTGGCGACTGCCTATTGGGGTGGACCTTCTGTCTCATGATCCCATACTTCATCCTGCTTTACAGTCCTTGGCTTTAATGGCATGGCTGTTTAAAGCCAGGTGCTGAAGGACCGAGTTCTCTCGTATTCGGTCATCTCTTCTATGTTGTTGACACGGGAATCTTCCTCCAGAAAGATATCTCACCGTACCTGGAAGGCTTACATCACTATGTGCGAGGAACTTGAGTGGCGTCCTCGGATGTATTCCGTTCCCAGGATTTTGCTGTTCTTACAGTGTGGTGTGACCCAAAAGCTGGCCTTGCATACCTTTTTTTGAGGGTCGGATTTCGGCCCGGGCTGTCTTTTTCAACGACCGCTACCATGCCATTCCTTGATTAGCACCTTTTGTGCAGGGGATTCGCCATGTGTTCCCCGCTGTCAAGCCGCCTGTCCCTACTTGGGATCTGAATTTGATGCATCTCGGTTCTCCAAGAACATCCCTTTGAGAATATCAGAGAGATTCCTCTCTTGACCTTGTCCCGGAAGTTGACCTTCTTAGTGGCCATTGCTTCGGTTAGACGGGTGTCTGAGTTGGCGGCCTTGTCCGGCAAGTCGCCTTACTTGGTCCTCCATAAGGATATGGCGGTGTTGCGCCCACGACCGTCCTTCTTTTCTAAGGATGGTCTCGGCCCTTCACCTTAAGAAGGACATTGTTCTTCCGTCCTTGTGTCCTCACCCATCGCATCCCTGAGAGTTTGCGCTTCATACATTAAGATGGGTACAAGCCTTACGAGTGTACCTGTCTGCTACTGTTTCCATTCGGAAATCTGTGTCTGGTCCAAAACAGGGCCGAGCGGTGTCGTCTGCCACCGTCTCTAGGTGGATCAGGTAGACCGTCATACAGGCCTATGCCCTTAAAGGGCGGGCGCCTCCCTTTCCGGTTGCGGCGCATTCCACCAAGGCAATTGGTGCTTCCTGGGCCTTCCGACATCAAGCGTCGGTTGCACAAGTGTGCAAGGCGATGACCTGGTCATCCATTCATACCTTTTCAAGATTTTATAAGGTTGATGTTGCTGCATCTTCGGACGCTCCCTTCGGCCGCAAAGCATTGCAGGCCACTGTTCAAACAAGCAGAGCTCCTCAACGGAGGAGTTGCAACATTAGAGTGAAGTTTTGGTTGTTCCTTTACTACTGCTCCCACCCTTCTGATACCACTTTGGGACGTCCCACACGTTTACAGTATCCAGCTGTGTCAGTCCATGGTCGATAAGAGAAAATAGGATTTTTGTACTCACCGTAAAATCCATTTCTCTGACGACCATGGACTGGCACAGCACCCACCCTTCCTTTTAATGTTTGTACTGCTTTGTTACAACTGAGGTCTGCTGACTGCAGGTGGGAGGGTTATGTCCGGAGGGACCGCCTCCCTGGGCGGGGCTGTTCAGCTCTGATTTGTTCTAGAATGTTTCTAACATTCTGCCAGATCTTCTCCTGCGAGCAGGGACATATACCCACACGTTTACAGTATCCAGCTGTGTCAGTCCATGGACGTCAGAGAAATGGATTTTACGGTGAGTACAAAAATCCTATTTTTATCACCCTACAAAGTTTTCTATTAGCCTAAATAATATGTACCTACTCCATGAGCACCAGAACCACATCGAAAAGTACCACTTCAAAAAAATGCCGTCTAAATGGCAGGATCGCTTTAAAGAGGAACTTCGGCCGACCTCCCCATTTTTTTTGGCCCCGCTTACCTGATGTTGGCATCTGCACATTTCTGATCGATCCAGTGGATTCAGCATTGTCCCGCTGAGATCCTCTCATGCCCAGCCACAGCTCCATCACACTTCGCCATGTTCTCTCTGACGTCATCGAGAGGCCCATCGGCTCTTACGGGTTCAGCAGGCGGTCCTCTCAATGGCCAACAGGCCCGCCTCCTGTTCTTGAATGAAAGGCTATGGAATATGTGACGTACATATCCCGGAAGACGCAGTGGGCAGTGTGCGTGTCCTTGGCATAAGGTGAGTGACGTGCATGGTGAGGCAGGGGTGGACTTTAAAATAAAATAAAAATAAGTCAACAAAAGAGAAAACAAAATAAGCAATGCCTACTTCCTGCAGAAGAGGGGTGGAGAGGCGGGATCGTTCTCGGGAGGCTGAAGGTCCGCTTTAAACAGTGGGAGATGACAATTTGCTTATATTTGTATATGAAAATGATGCCATTTACATTTCTTCTTCTCTTGAGACATAAAATAAACAATTGCTTTGGAAACCGAGTGAATGATCCATGACATCTGCAACCATTTTACAGAGAAGATTGCTTGGTGGATAATATTGTTTTATGGACATTATTACTATTACTTTAAATCCTCTGTCAGATTTTGCCTTCCAGGGGACAACAAAATAATAAATATTTCATTACAATTTAACTAAAAAACGTACAAGATTGCGCACAGGGTGTTTCAGATCATTTTGCTGCCTTAGCAACAGAGCTGGAAACTGATGTCCCTCTTTTATTGTTAGAAGCTTTTCTGTTAGAAACTACAATAAACATTTGTTAGTATAATAAAAAAAAATTCACTGTAGTATTTAGTCGTTTCATCGTTACATTTACACCAACATTTGCTGTAAGAGAACCTTTTCCTACAATACAAAAGTAATGTGCAGCTATAAGGTTGCGCAAATGTATTTTTAATCACATGCTGACTGCTCACAGTAAATATACTGCGAGCGGGCGGCAGGTGCAGGCTCAGCAAAGTACATGTATGTTGCCGGCATGCTCCTGGGTTTGGACACAGCACAAGTTTGGCAGCAGATTTCAGCCAATGTTTTCAGCTCAAACCTGCTGATTGGCTGTATCCAATCACATACAGAGTTCTGTTTTTACAAACACACAAAACTGTGTGTACAGAAAGCAGCAATCTGTCTGTTTATGCTCTCTGAAAAGCAGGGAGAAAAAACAGCCAGATAAGTAAAAGCAGCACACATTAGGGCTCATGCACACTGCAGCTCCAAAAAAAAGATGCTTTTACAGGCATTTGAGCTTTTTGCTTTGCCTAAAAGCTTTTGTTCTCTTTTGCATGTTTTTATTGAGATTTTTTGAGCGTAAGCTTTTTTTTCACAAACCCTCCCCTTAGCTAATTTTTCCATTTTTGTTATACAGCCAGAAAAAAAACAGCATACAGTAGTTTCCAATCAAATACACTTACCACTCATCTAGACTATGACTTATGAGTGCAGAATCACACAGTGATGAAGTATACTATTTCTATGCCAATTCCATTTAATAAAAATCTAATAAAATATTATTTAGGAAGTTAAGATATACAGTGAAAATCACAGTGATAACACACCCACTGATTTTGCCTGTAGGCTTATTTGTGGTGACGTCAAGGAATGCTGCTCCACCCTCTGCGTTTCCTCGTAAGAGGCATCAGCTGAGACCGGAGGCTCTTCCCAGACATCACACAATCACGCATTAAATACTGATTGAGCAGGAGAGACACCGGATGAACCATTCAAGGCTCTTACTGTGCTGTGTCATTCAATTCAAAGAATGTATTTAGGTTTCTAATCAGCAAAAATATCTATACATTACTATTAAAAGACAAGTATACTACCAAAACGGTACATGATTACATCGTAATTCAAATTCATATCAAATTAAATATAAAATATCTTATCAATTAATGACCAAAAAAATGTATTTTACAAAAAAACTAAGTATATATATATTATATAATTCCAAACGTATATAAGAGAAATCCAAACCAATAAATGGAAAACATATGTAATAATTCATGAAAAGATGTAGAATTCCCAAAAAGGGAGGGGGGGGGGGACAAACAAAAATCTAGAATCCCTATTAACTGGGTTAGAAAGAAAGTGTCGTTTTAATACTTAATTTGAGTACTATAAATATTTTAGTATATGTACGTTTGAAGTACTACACCGTGAAGTCTCTTCCTTCCATTATCCTATGTATCTGACAACCCGGAGACAGATGGTCCATAACCTCTTGATTAACCCCTTCCCAGCCAGTGTCATTAGTACAGTGTACACTTGTCATTGTATTATTGTGTCTGTTAGTGATAGATTGTCCGCCACACTGTCACAGTCACACTAGAAGTCGCTGATCACCACCATTACAGTATAGCGTCTATAGCTGCATAAATTCCATTATATGTACCATAGTTTGTAGACGCTATAACTCTCAAACAAACCAATTAATATTCACTTTTTTGTGTTTTTTTGTTTTTCTTCCAAAGACATGTAGCAGTATACACTTTGGCTGAAATTTATGAAGAGATTAGATTTTTTTTAAAAAAAAGATCATTTGATATATGTATAACAGAAAGTAAAAAATGTCTTTTTTTTTTTTTTTTTCCTTTTCAAAATTTTCGGTATTTTTTTGTTTATATAATAAAAAAACAAGTGGTGATTAAAGCGGAGTTCCACCCTAAAATGGAAATTCTGCTTTTCGGAATCCCCCCCTCCGGTGTCACATTTGGTACCTTTCAGGGGGGAGGAGGGAGCAGATACCTGTATAATGCAGGTATTTGCTCCCACTTCCAGGCATAGATAGCTGCAGTATCCGCGGCTATCTATGCCATATCCGGCCCCTCCTCTGTCCTCCCCGCTGTCTTCTGGGAGGCACACAGGTCCCAGAAGACAGCAGGAACCATTCAAATCACGCAGTGAGACTCGCGCATGCGCAGTAGGGAACCAGAAATTTAAGCCGCAAGGCTTTACTTCCTGATTCCCTTACCAAATATGACGGCGGCAGCACCCGAGAGCCGAGGGACAGATGGGCTTCGGGTGCCGACATCGCAGGTGCCCTGGACAGGTAAGTGTCCATATTTTAAAAGTCAGCTGCAGTATTTGTAGCTGCTAGCTTTAAAAAAAAATTGCGAAACTCCGCTTTAAATACTACCAAAAGAAAACTGTATATGTTATATACGGTACATTTCATTTGCGAACAGTGTTGCATTACCACGTAATTGCCAGTTAAAGTAGCACAGTGCTGAATAGCAAACAATGGTCTGGTCATGAAGGGGGTAAAACCTTATGGTAGTTAAGGTGCTTTAAATGTAAACAAACTTACTGCAGTGTTAATATAGTTACATGGCTTGACCCCTCGGCCAGCCAGTGTATAAATTGAGGGCTGTGGAAGCTAACGTCAATCCATTAGGGGTACACAAGAGTTAGAACAGCTCCATCTAGAATCAGAAAAGCACCACCTACATCAAACCTGAGAAAAATGTGCTTGGCTACAGTTTGATAACAAGCTGGTAGGGAAACGGGCCAGTCTGTTATATTATGTTTTTAACCACTTCAATACAGGGCTTTTTGTACCTATTCAATACCGGGCCTATTTTGGCACTTCTCTCCTACATGTACAAATCATCATTCTTTTGCTAGAAAATTACTCAGAATCCCCAAACATTATATATGTTTTTTTAGCAGACACCCTAGGGAATAAAATGACGGTCATTGCAACATTTTTTCTTGCACAATATTTGCGCAATCATTTTTCAAACGCCTTTTTTTTAAAAAAAAAATGGTTTCATGAATTAAAAAATAACAAAACAGTAAAGTTAGCCCAATTTTTTGGGAACATATGAAAGATAATGTTACGCCGAGTAAATAGATACCTAACATGTCACGCTTTAAAATTGCGCACACTCATGGAATGGCGCCAAACGTCGGTACTTAAAAATCTCCATAGGCGACGCTTAATTTTTTTTTACAGGTTACCAGGTTAGAATTACAGAGGAGGTCTAGTGCTAGAATTGTTGCACGCGCTCTAACGCACGCGGCGATACCTCACATGCGTGGTTTGAACGGCGTTTACATATGTGGGCGACTTACGTGTGCATTCGCTTCTGATCGCGAGCTACTGGGGACAGGGGCGTTTTAATTTTTTTTTATTATTATTTATTTATTTATTTTACTTATTTATTTATTTTTTTACAATGATTTAACTTTTTTTTTTTTTTGATCACTTTTATTCCTATTACAAGGAATGTAAACATCCCTTGTAATAGGAATGTGTGTGACAGGTTCTCTTTATTGAGAGATGCGGCGTCAATAAGACTCCACATCTCTCCTCCAGGCTGGAAAGCATGAGATCAGTGAAAATTTTTTCACTGATTTCATACTTACAGCCGCAACGGCGGCTTTGTTTACATTTTTGAGACCCGGGCGTGACGTCATCACATCGCGCCCGGGCCTCCGACGATCATAGAGATGACTGGTGACCATCTGGTCACCAGTCATCTCTATGCTCATCACGTGACTCCACCAACGATGCCGGAAGATTCGCTCCGGGTCCCCGATCGCACGGGGGAGCCCGGAGAAGCACCGGATGGCGGCGGGAGGGGGGGGGTGTCCCCTCCCGCCGCCTATAAGAACGATCAAGCGGCGGAACCGCCGCTATGATCGTTCTTATGGTGCACAGAATCGCTGGCACTTCAAAAGGATATCTGAATGATGCCTCTAGCTGCAGGCATCATTCAGATATCCCCCTACAAAGCCGAGGACGTCATATGACGTCCACCCAGGATGGGAGATCCCATCTGTGGACGTCATTTGTCTATGGCTGGGTAGGGAAGTGGTTAAAGGGTGAGCTTCAAAAAAAATTATTTGTAAGTTGTGCTGTTCTTTTTTGAGGATATATAGTATGTACAGGGCCGATAAAGACTGAGATTGGGTTCACGCTATGTGCGGAGCGGCTCGCAGCAGGGTGTCTGGTTCGTCCCTCTTCACCATTTCAGTGGTGAATCGGGTCTGAATTTTTGCCTGAATTCTGACCTGAAACAGAGCCAAAGACGCACAGGACCCTTCTGCTGTGCGCTCCGTGGCCACCTCGGAGATGTGTGAACCAGCTCCATTGAGAGCCGGTCACAGTCTCCTGTCATGTGAATTGGATGCGGAGAAACCCACATCCAATTCGCATAAGTGTGAATCCAGCCTTAATGTTGCCCTAGACATACCTGAACAATCATGTTCTTTTGTATAATCGCTGCCTCCTGTACCATACCATCCTTTTAGTAAAAATAAATACTAGAATGTGCTATTGCTGTCTGCTTTATATTCACAGCTAACTTTTTACTGTACAAACCAACAAATGAGGAAGTCAAATTGGTGTTATGTTTCTTGAGCTATAGTTCTTTTTTTACTTTTCTGAACATATCTGGCAACCCCTTTTCCCATAAAATACTCTTGTTGTGTTTAGTCACAGCTGTCCAAAGGTAGACAGAAGAGCAGAACAAGATAAGAAAAAAAATGATTCTAGTTTGTACATTTTGAGGCTTGGTCCCTAGGAGCGTTCTCACCAATGCCATTATCAGTATGTGATGTTTATCATTTTACTATGAAAAGATTAATGCAGTATCACCCAGATCACAGCAGAACCCACATGTTAGTCAGATTGAAAATGATTGAGGAGGAAAGATAAGTTTCAGTTTATGAGGAAGTGGGTCAAATGTTGTTACTCCGTAAGTCTGTGGTCTTCATCTTGCACATAAGTGACCAGAATGCTGCCATTGTCGGTAATGATATAGTCTATCCAATGAGCAATCTGAAAACCCTTTTTCAGGGCTTGACAAATTTGCTTGGAATCTAGGAGCCAGCTAAAAATGTTAGGAGCCAGGTTTTTTTTTTTTAACGACCGATGCGTGCAGAAGTGAACGCATGCGTGAATAGCACCCGCAAATGAAAGCGGTGTTCAAACCACACATGTGAGGTATCGCCGCGATCGGTAGAGCGAGAGCAATAATTCTAGCCCTAGACATCCTCTAACTCAAAACATGCAACCTGTAGAATTTTTTAAATGTCGCCTATGGAGATTTTAAAGGGTAAAAGTTTGTCGCCATTCCACGAGCGGACGCAATTTTGAAGCGTGACATGTTGGGTATCAATTTACTCTGTGTAACATTATCTTTCACAATATAAAAAAAAATTCGGCTAACTTTACTGTTGTATAATTTTTTAATTAAAAAAAGTATTTTTTCCTCAAAAAAGTGCGCTTGTAAGACCGCTGCGCAAATACGGTGTGACAAAGTATTGCAACGACAGCCATTTTATTGTCTAGGGTGTTAGAATAAAAAAATATATATATATATATATATATATATATATATATAAAATGTTTGGGGGTTAACTTCTAAGTAAAGGGAAGGAGATGGGCGGGCAGTGAAACAGGCAAGCATTGCTGGTTGTCTTGTCATACCAGCGGCCACCACAAGAGGGCGCCAGATTACAGAATGAATCGTAGGCCTGCAGAAGGCCGCAGAGCCACGGCCTCAATTACCAGCCAGCGCGGCCCGACGAGATCGCGCAGGGGTGGGTGGGGGCTCACAGAGACACAGGAAAGGAAACCTCAGCTGTGCTGCCTCAGCCGCCGCCAGGTCGCTAATTATAGTCGTATTTGCGACCTGGCGCCCGGGTTTTGTCGAACCCTGCCCTTTTTTAGTTTTGGGGATGATTGTGCAGATGTACATTACATATTAGTGAGTAAAAAGTTGCCTATTAAAATTTCTGGTTATGATACCTAGTAATGTCCATGAATACATGTCAAATTCACGTTTGAGTTATTTTAGGGCATGCAAAATATAATCTCTTATTTGTAATGTTACATGGTTTGTTTATAGTAGATTAAATGATTGGTAGGTAGTTACATCTTTTAACTGATTTGCTTGTTGTCCTCTAAAAATTGGAAGCATATACACATTTTTTACAAGATCTTCAAAAGATCCAGACATATATTGATATAGGATAATTTATCTTTCCTGCCTGTTTAACATCTAAATGGATTTCTATCAGCCAAAGAGGTAGGCCTGGCAGGTAATGTGTCCGGCACAGTTGTTCTTAAGTAATTTTTCCCCACACTGTGAGTGCTGCTCACTTGATCAAATACTTGTCTTCCTCCTCCAGCCAGCGATTTTCCCTGTGCAGCCTTGTGTCTCTGTACGGCCTTTTCAGCAAGTGTCTCCACTGGGCCTACCACTCAGTGCATGCACACAAGCCACTATTCTGAGTAAGCCATACTCGTGGCCACCAGCAGAATGCTGACTACCCATAGGAAAGACTGGGGTTGCTTAATGCATGTGCACTAAAAAGATGGTGTTTTTTATGAAAAGGCTGTAGTGGTGCACCAAAATGAAAATTCTGAACCTAAAATTCAGCATGCACTTAGCCGAAAACCGAAATGAACAGTTTTTAAAAAAAATATATACATTTTTTATTTATAATTGTATTATATTCGACTTTTTAATTAATAGTTTTTTAAGCGCTTTTGAGTAAAAAAAAGAAAAAAGCAAGACACGCTCAAGAAAAATGCAACCCTTTTATTACAGCCATGGCCAAATGTTTTGAGAATGACACATGTTAATTCTCAAAGTCTGCTGCTTGAGTGTTTTTACGTCTTTTTGTCAGATGTTACTGTGGTTACTAAAGTGTAATTACAAGCATTTCAGAAGTGTCAAAAGCTTTTATTGACAATTACATTAAGTTTATGCAAAGAGTCAATATTTATAGTGTTGACCCTTCTTTTTTAAGACCTCTACAAATCACCCTGGCATGCTGTTGATCATTTCTGCTCCACATCCTGACTGATGGCAGCCCATTCTTACCTCTTGAGGTTTGACCCAATAAGTTCTCAATGGGATTAAGGTCTGGGGAGTTTCCTGGCCTTGGACCCAAAATGGCGATGTTTTAGTTATCACTTTTGCCTTATGGCAAGGTGCTCCATCATGCTGGAAAAGGCATTGTTAGTCACCAAACTGTTCTTGGATGGTTGGGAGAAGTTGCCCTTGGCTGAGACGCAACCCCACACATGAATGGTCTCAGGATGCTTTACTGTTGGCATGACACAGGACTGATGGTAGCACTTACCTTTTCCTCTCGGAACAAGGTTTTTTCGGATGCCTCAGTCGGAAAGGGGATTCATTCGAGAAAATTACTTTATCCCAGTTCTAAGCAGTCCAATCCGTGTACCTTTTTGTAGAATATCAATCTGTCCCTGATGTTTTTCCTGGAGATAAGTGACTTCTTTGCTGCCCTTCTTGACACCAGGCCATCCTCCAAAAGTCTTCACCTCACTGTGCATGCAGATACACTCACACTTACCTGCTGCCATTCCTGAGAAAGCTCTGCACTGGTGGTGCCCCGATCCCGCAGCTGAATCAACTGTAGGAGACAGTCCTGTCGCTTGCTGGACTTTCTTGGACGCCCTGAAGCCTTCTTCACAAATGCAGTGGAAATGTTTTTTTCTGGGATTAAATTCAGTTCATGGCAAAGAGGAACATTGCAATTCATCTGATCACTCTCCATAGAATTCTGGATGCAAATTGCAATCATAAAAACTGAGGCAGCAGACTTTGTGAAAATTAATATTTGTGTCATTCTCAAAACTTTTGGCCACGGCTGTACATTCTATGTATGTCATCACACTGGTCCATTGTGGAGTGACGCACTTCCCCTTTGAAATGCATTGAAAACATGGCAAAAGCGCATCAAACCCGCACCTGTGTTGCATTTTTGATGCTGGGTTTTGAGTCACGTGACCTATGAAAATCATTTTAAAATTGTGTACACTTTTCGGTGGCCATTGTCGGCACCTTTTTTTCTATATGGTAAACGCCAATAACCCTATTTTTGGCCGATGTTTTCCGGTGGCCGATGTTTATCGGCAGCCGATATATCGGTGCATCTCTAAAAGTCTGTGTGGACAGCACTGCACACCAAAGACTGCTGAATCGACCAAAAAGGAATGTATTTGTCTAGGAAGCACTTATTTGGGAAGCACTTGGGTGGATGGGGAGAAATGATTATTGTGATTATTGTACCAAAGGTCTGTCTGAGTTGAAATCATGTTGCCAAAGACTGGAAATAGATAGCCTTAGGCATCTTTAAGGGTAAGATACAGAGTGGCAACTGGTAGGGATTGGGGGGAAATCCTCCCAGTCTTCCCCTTGCCTGTGACATGTCAGTACCAAGAAGGGGCCTAAGCGGACTTTCATCAGCCCCCTCAGTGCTGAATCTGTGGTTTGATTTTACAGGAACAATATCACTATGCAGGTGCACCTGCATAGCCACGGTTGACATGACCTGAAACTGTGCAGTGATTCATGCCCCCCAGTTCCCAGGCCTAGCAACATCAATAAGAGGGACATTATATTATCCTTGACATTGTTGTTGCTCCAAAGGTATTCAGCACATGTTTCTCTCACCCAGTAGTTCATAGTGGAATGTGTGTAGAGAAATAGTCCTTCTCTTTTCTCCGCATCAAAGAGAACAATTGACATCTGTTGGTGCAAAGGTTTTCCAATAAATTGAAACAATTGAGTATTGTATTGTCCATGATACTTTTTATTTGCACTAATATCCAAATTTTCAGACTAAGCTTTCAGGGTGTATCCCCTTCTTCAAGGTCCAAGCAATACTGAAAGCTTGTCCTGAAAATGTGAAAGTTAGTGCAAATTAAAAGAAAAAGTATCACTGACAGTACTCAATTGTTGTAAGTGCATGAATATGGCTACAATCACCTCCAACAAACTGAACAAAAGTCATGCAGCCTGAGCTCCTTTGACAATATTCAGCACTTGCCAAGTCCTCCTAGAAAGCCTGCTTTGCTCAATCATTGCAGTAAACGGAGTGCAGGACTTGCAAGGATCACACTCCATCTCTTCTAGATGGTGCCATAATGAAAGATCAACATCATGACCACTACTTGCTCATTATTTTCTGTTTCTATAAGTGAGGTGTAATTCTGTAAAGCTGTCCTGTTATCTGTAATGTAAACCTGCAAGATTATGGTTGAACTGGATGGACTTGTGTCTTTTTTCAACCTAACTAATAACTATGTAACTATGATTAGCACTCAAGCTCTTAAAAAGAGGAAAAACTTTTGTTATTGTTTTTGTATTTTTTTTTTCTGCCTAATTACTTTGTTGATTTTTATCTGTATGCTTGTGCCAAGGCACTCTGTGGGTGTGCTTGCCGGATATGACTTCCATAATGATTTCCATTTTTTACTCTGATGGGAGTTGATTGTATTTTCTGCCATCTCCTTGTCTTTGTAATTAGAATTTCAGAAATAAAGCCTGAACTCATGTCTTGTGAAGCACCTCATAATTCTGCATCTATGTCTTTCTGTAGGCATCTTTACTAACTTAATTTTCAGTTCATATTTAAGGGTCTGTATATGTTTTCAACCAAGATTTACACAGATTTGATCCAGGATTCACACATTTTTCCAGTTCAATCCAATTAGAACAATGTGCGGAATTATGTGTGAAAAAATTTATAGACACCGAAGTGTAAAAAAATATGTTTTTTAAAGCCCGTACCAAGTGATGGAGCTGAAAAAAATAAATGTAATGTTTCTGCCTTAAATTTACCATGTATAGTTTGCACAGATGCAATGTTCACCTTCTGTTACAGGCAAATACAATGTCCTTGTTTACAGATCTTGGTACATGTGTTTTGGGCAAAATAAAATTACATGGTAGTTTGTTTCATAAAATGTATATAATTTGAGTAAAAATTCTCCCAAATCCTAATGTGAGCCCCCAAAACCCAATCCTTTAGCCTATTGTGCATCTGTGCCCAGACAATAGGCATTCAAATTTTTTACATAACGAGCAACAAAATAGCTATAAGGCCCCTTTCACACTGGGGCGGGCAGGAGCGGTGGCGGTATAGCAGCGCGATTTTCAGCGCTGCTATACCGTCGTTCTTACCGCGGTATGCGGTCTCGAGGGGGGTGAATTTAACCCCCGCTAGCGGGCGGAAAAGGGTTAATACTGCCCGCAAACCGCGGCTATTGCCGCGGTTTGCGGGCGGTATTACCGCGCTGTCCCATTGATTTCAATGGGCAGCCGCGGTAAAGGAGCGGTGAACACACCGCTCCTTCACCGCTGTAAAGAAGTGGCTAGCAGGACTTTTGGAGCTGTCCTGCTAGCGCACCGCTTCAGTGTGAAAGCCTTCGGGCTTTCACATTGAAGGCTACAGGGCAGAAATTTTTCATGCGGTATAATAGCGCTAATATTAGCGCTAAACCGCATGAAAAACGCCCCAGTGTGAAAGGGGCCTTACTGACCTCTCTAGCTGCTTGTGCTTTGAAGTCATTTGTCCTTAAAGGAGTTGTAAATTCTCAAGGTTTTTCACCTTAATGCATTCTGTGCATTAAGGTGAAAAACATTTTGTGGTGCAGGAGCCCCCCAGAGTCCCCCCTTTTACTTACCTGAACCCGATCTTTCCAGCGACAAGAACGAGCCTAGCAGCTCCAGCCACTGTCTCGGGTCCTCATTGGATAGATTGATAGCGGGGGATTCCAGGGGGTCAATCAAATCCAGTGACGGGGGTGGGGGCCGAGTCCTGCTATCTGTGTCAATGGACGCAACAGCAGGACTCAAAGTGAGCCCGCACGAGTGCCCCGTGGAATGCGGCTCTTCGTGGGGGCACTCGATGCGAAGGAGCCGGCAGGAGCGCCGCTGGGGCACCCTAGAAAAGGAGGATCAGGGCTGCTCTGTGCAAAACCCTTGCACAGAGCAGGTAAGTATAACATGTTTATTGTTTTTATAAAAAAAACGAACCTTTACAATCACTTTAAAGATCACAGCAAAGACTCTTTTGGACTTCAAGTGATTGTAAAGTCTTGTTTTTTTTCCTATAAAAATAAACCTATTATATTTACCTGCCCTGTGCATTGGATTTGAACAGAGCACCCCCGATCTTCCTCTTCTCGGGTCCCTCTTCTGAGCTCATGGCCCCTCCCTCCAGTTTAGTGCCCCCCACAGCAAGCAGCTTGCCGAGTATCTGCTCCCTGTGTCCATTCAGACACGAAGCCCCGGCCCTGCCCCCTCTCTCTCCTGATTGGCTAGCTATGACTAAGCACCAGATTCATGTGTGAAACATGTAAGCTGTTTGCATCCCCCCCTTTTGTACTGAATGGATCGACTACTGTACACTGGATTTTAACCTAATGAAGGTGTTTATCAGAGTGCTGCTGTCCAGGCTTTATTAGTTTGTTCTCTGGCTAGCTGACCTTGACAGCAGCGGCAGCCAATGGCACCCATTAGAAGGGAGAATCTCGGAAGGCTGAGATACTTGTGGACATTGCTGGACAGAGATGGGCTCAGGTAAATATTAGAGGGCTGCTACACACAGAAGGCTTTTTATCTTAATGCATAGAATGTATTAGGATAAAAAAAACTTCTCACTTTACAATCCCTTTCAGCTAGTTTCTAACCATCTACATTGAAATAAGGAGAAAAGAACTGAGATTTCAGTGCTTCTGTTATGGTATTTGAAGATGAATTTCTCCACAATGTCTTTAAAACTATTACTTACAAAACTGTTTCTAAAGTGCTTTTAATGCTTGTTCACGGTATGTAAATACCTAAATGGGCATAGTCTGGGCACAGGTTCACTTTAAGATACCCCCCTATCTAATTTTAAGCCGCCTTTTGCATTTTGTAGCGAGCGTGCAAGTAATTTTTGGTATATTTTTTGTGTGTTTTAAGGTCATTTTTATTTTTTGTTTCATTCGTTTTTATTGTAAAGAATAGATGAAACATACAGTACAACAAGTAGTAAGACATTGTGTGTACCCCCAAAGAGATTGTAACAGTGAATGTATGTATGTGGTACATATTGCAAGAAGAACATATACGTTTGCATTCCAGGTGCAGGGAATTTTTATTTCTAACAGTATTCTTTTGCTTTTTAGCACATCTAAAACTTGTGATAGATAAATATATCATGTATTTTGCATACACTTTCATTCGCTTTAATGGACCTGTTCATGCACTTAAAGTGGAGTTCCACCCATTTAAAAGTCAGCAGCTACAAAAAGTGTAGCTGCTGACTTTTAATAAACAGCCACTCACCTGTCCCACGGTCCAGCAATGCGGGCGCCGGAAGCCTCGCTCCTCTTCCCATTGTAACTGTGGGGGCCCAGCTGTGGCTTCACAGCCGGGCGCGCACTGCACATGCGTGTACAGGAGCCGGTCGGGAAGTGGTTAAATTGGTTGTAAACTTCAGTCATAAAATCTGAACAAAGCACATATATCTGTAACGTTTACTTATCTCTCTCCAAAGCTCCAAGTGCCCTTTCTTTTTGGTACTTCGTTCATCTGTTATCAGCATGTCACACTGAAAATTTTCCGACACATGAGATGCATTTTTGACAGGGGAGGGAGCTCAGGACACAGTTTGTCTATTCAGAACACAACTCTGTATCCTTCCTTCACTCCTGTTTGCTGTGTGGAGGGACTGGGGGTGTGCTTTTCCTCCAATCAGCTCTCTCACACTGGAACAGCCGCTCTCTGCCCCCTCCTCTGTGATACTAACTGTGACAGCAGGAAGGTAAAGTCACCTGGTTGCATCCAGGGGGGTAGATATATTTCTCCCAGATTCAGGCTTTATGCCAACTTATACAACTAGGGAGGGAGTTGATGAAGCCCAGCTGAGGCTAGTGGGCTCATGGATGATTCATACCTCTAGGGAGAGTGCTGGGCGTCGTGCAGGCAGGGAGTTGATGAGACCAGCTGAAGCTTGTCAGCTCGTTTAAGGCCTCTATAAAAACTCCCAGCTTCATTAGGTGTTTGCTCATGCCTGGAACCAGACCTGTGTGGACTGTCTAGGGAGAGTGAACCCCTGTGCGGTGAGACAAAGCCTGTGTGGCTATTTGTTTGGACATTTACTAAACCAGGGACTTAGGGACTAGGACAGCACCAGGCTGATCCCAGTTGTTAGTTAGGAAACCTGCATGTTTAGTCAGAGGTCAAGCTGACCAGGGTTTATTTTGTTTGTTTCTTTTTGCTTTGCTGTGTTTTTTTGTCACTGTAAATAGAGAAATAAACCGCACCTTTTTGATCTTGAAAACCACAACCTCCGTCTGCTGGGCCTGTTTTTGTGTGGGGAGCCCATCCAGGGGATCACACACACCCGCTGCCGAGCTAACCCCCCCACAGTTGGTGGAGAACCAGTGGCAGTTTTTTTTTAAGCCAGCATGGAGGAGATACTGAAACAGCTGGCTCTAGCAAATGCCAATCAACAGCAGACAAATGCAGGTTTGCAAAAGAGCCTTGCAGCTCAACAACAGAGCTTCGCAGCCCAGCAGCAAGCTCATCAACAGAGCCTTGCAGCCCAGCAGCAAGCTCACCAACAGAGTCTGGAAGCTCAGCAACAAGCCCAGCAGCAATCTGAGGCCCGCTTCATAGACCTGTTACAGAAGCAAGAGCAGAGACTACAACAAATGGAAGCAGTAATGCAGCAACGTCCGCAGACCAGTGAGGAAAGCCGTCCCACTAATACCGCGTCCTTTGGGGTGAGTCGTTTATTGACAAAAATGACTGGAGAGGATGATCCAGAGGTATTTTTGACCACATTTGAAAGGACTGCTGAAAGAGAAAAGTGGCCTGAGGAGCAGTGGGCTGGACTGGTGGCTCCTCTGTTAACTGGTGAATCGCAGAAGGCTTACTATGACCTAGAGCCTGACCAAGCAAAAGACTATGTGATGCTAAAAGCTGAAATATTGGCAAGGCTGGGTGTCACCCTGGCTGTCCGGGCTCAGCGTATGAGTAACTGGACTTTCCAGCTTGGAAAACCCCCCAGGTCTCAAATGTATGATCTCATTCACCTGAGCAGGAAGTGGCTACAGCCAGAGACTTTGTCCGCACCAGAGATTGTGGAACGTGTTGTAATGGATCGGTTTTTGAGAGCTCTTCCTACTGCCATCCAAAAGTGGGTAAGCCATGGAGACCCAGAGACGGCGGGTGGTCTTGTGGATCGTGTAGAGAAATACTTGGCTACAGAGAACCTGACGGCCTCTTCCAGAGACTCTCGGACTTTCCACCCTAAGACCAGACCATCCCCAGGGGCGGATAAGAGGATTCCAAGGGGTGAGGGTGGAGAGAGTGAGAGGGTGGGAGCTCTACCCAAAGTTTGGCGAGAACAGCCTGGGAAGTCAGGGGCTCAAGAGGCAGCCAAATGGATTGTTTGCTACCGCTGCCGGCAAGCGGGACATATTGCAGCAAATTGCCCGGTTGTGGAGGAACCCATGCAATGTGACTTTCTGACGGACAGACGTCAGTCGCTGTGTGCGACAGTCGCATGCACTGCCATTCGGGGAACTGAGAAACATTTATGCAAAATGTGTATTAATGGTAGAAATGTTGTGGTATTACTGGATTCAGGTAGCCTTGTGACACTGATAAAGGCTGAATTAGTTAAAACAGAGGTCTCTGGGAATAGCAAGGTAGCTGTGATTTGTGTGCATGGGGACACCCGAGAGTATCCAGTGACTACAGTGTGTTTCAAGACCCCCAAAGGTACCCTCTCTCATCCAGTGGGGTTAGTATCTCAATTACCGCATGATGCCATTGTGGGAAGGGATTTTCAGAAGTTCTGGGAACTGTGGGATGATCCTGAGCCCCCCACTGGTGCCCCTATGTACCAGGAAGGTGATAGCCAGAACTCCTCTGAGAGTGGTGAGGACTCTCCAGAATTTCCCTTGTCAGTCTTGGCAGGCGAGACTCAAGAAACTGGAGAGGAGCCCACCTCCTCAGACGAAAACCTACCGTCTGTGGAGTTTTCTGATCTTGAGGTTCACAGGGAAAATTTTGCCACAGAACAGTTAAAAGACCCCGCCCTAATAAAGGCATGGGAAAACGTAGTGGAAATAGATGGCGAGTTAGTGAACCCAGATAATACCTGCACTTACCCATACTTCAGCGTAGAGAAGGACCTACTGTATCGGGTGGCAAAAAGGGCAGAAGAAACCGTGGAGCAGCTTGTGGTGCCCAAACCTTACAGGAAGTTGGTGTTGGAGTTGGCCCATGGGCACATTCTTGGAGGTCATCTGGGGACAGAGAAAACCCGAGAGAGGGTATTACAGAGATTCTATTGGCCTGGGGTGATGAAGGACATAGAAAATTATTGTTCCTCCTGCCCTGTGTGTCAGAGGTCGGCCCCGATGCCACATTTCCGTAGCCCGCTTGTCCCTCTACCCATCATTGAGGTCCCGTTTGAGAGGGTCGCAATGGATTTGGTAGGTCCTATAATCAAGTCCGCTAGGGGGCACCAGTACATATTAGTTATAATGGACTATGCCACCCGTTATCCAGAAGCGATCCCTCTCCGAAATACCTCGGCCAAAACCATAGCCAAAGAGCTATCTCTTGTTTTTAGCCGGGTGGGTATTTGTAAAGAACTGCTTACGGACCAAGGTACACCCTTTATGTCCCGGGTTATGAAAGAGCTGTGTAAATTGTTCAAAGTGACGCAATTGCGTACGTCTGTGTATCACCCCCAAACCGATGGGCTGGTTGAAAGATTCAACAAAACCCTAAAACAAATGTTGAAGAAAGTGGTGGATAGAGATGGAAAGGATTGGGACTGTCTACTTCCTTATTTGATGTTTGCTATTAGGGAGGTGCCCCAATCCTCTACGGGATTCTCCCCCTTTGAGTTACTGTATGGGAGACACCCAAGAGGACTGTTGGATATTGCCAAGGAAACTTGGGAAAGTGAGAGTTCTCCCCACAGGAGTGTGATTGAGCATGTCGCCCTGATGCAAGATCGAATTGCACAGGTAATGCCCATCGTGAAGGAACATTTGGCCCAAGCGCAGTTGGCACAGCAGAGAGTGTACAACCGTGGAGCCAAGACCCGTACCTTTTCCCCGGGGGATAGGATATTGGTACTTGTCCCTACGGTTGAAAGTAAATTCCTTGCCAAATGGCAAGGCCCCTACGAGATAATGGAAAAAGTGAGCGAAGTGAATTACAAGGTCAGACAACCAGGAAGGCGAAAGCCCGAACAGATCTATCACGTTAATCTGTTGAAAGCCTGGAGGGATAGAGAGTCCCTAGTCGCAGAAACTTGGTCACCAGCTCAAACTGGTGCGTGATTCCGGAGGTTGGAATAGCAGCCACCTTGTCACAACCCCAACAACAGGAGGTGAAGGAGTTTGTGCTTCGCAACAAGGAGGTGTTCTCTGAGCTGCCGGGACAAACATCTGGGGTAGAGCATGATATTATTACCCCGCCCGGTGAAAGGGTGAAGTTAAAACCCTATCGGATCCCAGAGGCCCGACGGGAGGCAATACGGGAGGAAGTACAGAAAATGCTGAACTTAGGGGTGATAGAGGAGTCCCAAAGTGATTGGTCTAGTCCCCTTGTGTTGGTGCCTAAACCGGATGGGAGCTGGCGATTTTGTAACGATTTTCGTCAGTTGAACAAAGTTACAAAATTTGACACCTACCCCATGCCACGTATAGATGAGTTGATCGACCGGCTGGGAACAGCCCGATACATGACGACTCTTGACCTCACAAAAGGGTATTGGCAAATTCCCCTGGCCAAGTCGGCCAAAGAGAAAACCGCATTTGTAACCCCAGACGGGGCGTTCCAATATAAGAGAATGCCGTTCGGGTTACAGAATGCGCCGGCCACATTCCAGCGGAAAATGGACCAGATACTGAGGCCCCATCGGAAGTATGCTGCGGCTTACCTGGATGACGTAATTGTCCATAGCACAGATTGGGCCTCACATCTGCCAAAAGTGCAAGCAGTCCTAGACTCTATCCGGGAAGCGGGGTTTACGGCTAACCCCAAAAAGTGTACCATTGGGCAGGAGGAGGCCAAATATCTTGGGTACACCATTGGCAGGGGAGTAATAAAACCCCAACTCAACAAAGTCGAGGCCATCCAGAGTTGGCCACGTCCCAACAGCAAGAAGCAGGTACGGGCCTTTCTGGGAATCGCGGGTTATTATCGGCGCTTCATTCCCCACTTTGCTTCTAAGGCTGTGCCCCTAACCAACCTGACGAAAGGGAAAGGGTCGGTCATGATTAAATGGACCCCCGAGGCTGAGGCAGCATTCCAATTCTTGAAACAAGCCTTATGTAGCCAGCCAGTGTTGTACTCACCCGACTTCTCTAAAGACTTTGTCGTACAAAGTGATGCGTCAGATGTGGGGTTAGGAGCAGTATTGTCCCAGGTCTGGAACGGGGAAGAGCACCCAGTCATTTACCTCAGCAGGAAGTTGAAGTCCCATGAGGTAAATTACGCCACGGTTGAAAAGGAGTGTTTAGCGGTGAAGTGGGCTCTAGATTCCCTTCGGTACTATCTGCTAGGTAGGCACTTTGACATGGTTACGGATCACGCTCCGTTAAAGTGGATGGCTCAAAACAAGGAGACAAATAGAAGAGTGAATAGGTGGTTCCTGGCCCTACAGGAATTCAACTTCACAGTAAAGCATCGCCCTGGCGTTCAAATGGGGAATGTGGATGCTTTGTCTCGAGTACATGAATGCCTGATTGCTGGTGTTCCAACCCCAAGGTTAAAACAAGAGGGGGGGGTATGTGACAGCAGGAAGGTTAAGTCACCTGGTTGCATCCAGGGGGGTAGATATATTTCTCCCAGATTCAGGCTTTATGCCAACTTATACAACTAGGGAGGGAGTTGATGAAGCCCAGCTGAGGCTAGTGGGCTCATGGATGATTCATACCTCTAGGGAGAGTGCTGGGCGTCGTGCAGGCAGGGAGTTGATGAGACCAGCTGAAGCTTGTCAGCTCGTTTAAGGCCTCTATAAAAACTCCCAGCTTCATTAGGTGTTTGCTCATGCCTGGAACCAGACCTGTGTGGACTGTCTAGGGAGAGTGAACCCCTGTGCGGTGAGACAAAGCCTGTGTGGCTATTTGTTTGGACATTTACTAAACCAGGGACTTAGGGACTAGGACAGCACCAGGCTGATCCCAGTTGTTAGTTAGGAAACCTGCATGTTTAGTCAGAGGTCAAGCTGACCAGGGTTTATTTTGTTTATGTTTCTTTTTGCTTTGCTGTGTTTTTTTGTCACTGTAAATAGAGAAATAAACCGCACCTTTTTGATCTTGAAAACCACAACCTCCGTCTGCTGGGCCTGTTTTTGTGTGGGGAGCCCATCCAGGGGATCACACACACCCGCTGCCGAGCTAACCCCCCCCCACATAACGAATAGAGAAGGATTTAAACACGATTCTGCCCTTTTAAAGGGGTGTAGGGAAGAGAAGACTGCAGATAAACAAGTAAAACCTATGTTGGAGGATTTGATTAATCTCTGTGTATCACCTAATGCTAGTCACTTCACTGGGTATATGAGAGGGTTTACAACCACTTTTAAGGTACCATTGGCGAAAGGCAAAAAAAAAAGAACATTAGTTGTTAGCTTGACGATCCTTTGGTGACTGAGGTAAAGAAAAGGTATGACATGAATAAAACCTAAAATAATAAAGGAAATATAGGAGAAAAACATGTAGTGCATTGGGAATAGATACATTTTCCTTACCCCCCACTATGAAGGAGTGTATTGACGACGTCCAATACAGAAATGATCAATATAGTGTATTTATATGTGTCAGTGTTGCAGACTGACATTCCAATACACATTTAAAATGTATTGGTTATTCTCCCTAATAAAGAGAAATATCACTGGTAATTACAAAATTGGCACATTAAATATAATTGTATTGTTACTGTACAACAGCATCGTGTCTTATTTTACCTCTTCTTTCTGTGAGAACTATGTTTTATTCCTTCACATCATAGTTTGCATACACAAAATACTGGCATTGGGGGGGGGGAAATCTGGAAAATTTTGAAAAAAAAAATTATACAATGTCTTTTGAATTATTTTTGGGTAAGGTATGTTCACATATAGAGTTTTATGAAGAAAGTTAATTTTGCAAAGTGAGTGACTCATTTTGGTTGTGACAGAGATACTGTGAAAAGCAAAGAGGTGTACCATATCTGCAAACCAAATCTTCTAACCAAATTTGCAACAATGAGATGTTCTTGTGGTTCTTTTGAACATAGATCACAGATGGAAAAATGTGTATGTCAGCATCCTGTGTTCACAGCCCTGTTGATAATATTGAGAGTAGCAGCTTCATACATCCTAAAGCACCGTACCTTCCTCTTGCTTCAGATCTTTTACTGTAAGGTGAGCTCCTTATTTCACATGAAGCCATTTGGTGGCGGATGGTGGTTCTTTCTGTATAACAGACGTTGGTTTCACTCTCACAAGCTGCTTGTGACTCACTTTAAGATTACTAAGTGTATGGGACAGTCCAGGCATTGCTTCTGTGAAATTATAAATTTTACTTAAGTCAAAATTGTTATGTAAAAAAAAAGTATTTCTTTAGGAAATTAGCTCCACTGCCTTAAGTTGCTGTACTAAGTGTCCAGTTTTTGAAATCACCATGGGTAAACTTTTGGGCCAATTGCAACTGTTATGTTTAAACCTGTCATGCAAAGGATATTTTATTTTGGGACGCCTGCCTTTACACGCACATGAACTTTAAGGGTGTCTTAGTCTGTAGGGTTCAATATTGAGTTGGCCCACCTTTGCAGCTATAACAGCTTCAACTTTTCTGGGAAGGCTGTCCACAAGGTTTAGGAGTGTGTCTATGGGAATGTTTGACCATTCTTCCATTTTTGAGGCACTAATGTGGACAAGAAGGCCTGGCATACAGTCTCTTCCCTAATTCATCCCAAAGGTGTTCTATCGGGTTGAGGTCCTCCACCCCAAACTCGCTCATCCATGTCTTTATGGACCTTGCTTTGTGCACTGGCCCAAATCATTTGGAGAAGGGGGGGTGTATTATGGTGTGAGGTTGTTTTTCAGGGGTTGGGCTTGGCCCTTAAGTGCCAGTGATGGGAACTTTAAATGCATCAGCATACCAAGACATTTTGGACAATTTCATGCTCCCAACTTTGTGGGAACAGTTTGGGGATAGCCCGTTACTGTTCCAACATGACTGCACACCAGCGCACAATGAAAGTCCTTAACCACTTAAAGGGGTTGTAAAGGTTTGTTTTTTATTTTCTAAATAGGTTCCTTTAAGCTTGTGCATTGTTGGTTCACTTACCTTTTCCTTTGATTTACCTTCTAAATGTTTTTTTTCTTTGTCTGAATTTCTCACTTCCTGTTTCTCCTCACTAAACTTCACACCATCATCTGAGTGGTGTTTAGTCAGCCAGAACAGCTTACTGAGGAGGAACAGGAAGTGAGAAATTCAGACAAAGAAAACAAAGAAAAAAAATTTTTAGAAGGGAAATCTAAGGAAAGGGTAAGTGAATCAACAATGCACTTGCTTAAAGGAACCTATTTAGAAAATAAAAAAACAAACCTTTACAACCCCTTTAAGCCCCGGACCATTTTGCTGGCCAAAGACTAGGTCACTTTTTGCGATTCGGCACTGCGTCGCTTTAACTGACAAATGCGTGGTCGTGCGACGTGGCTCCCAAACAAAATTGACGTCCTTTTATTTGATCAGCTCTGCGGTTTTTATTTTTTGTGCTATAAACAAAAATAGAGCGCCAATTTTGAAAAAAAAAATGTACTTTTTGCTATAATTAATATCCACAAAAAATATTTTAAATTTTTTTTTTTTTATTCCTCAGTTTAGGCCGATACATATTCTTCTACATATTTTTGGTAAAAAAAAACGCAATAAGCATATATTGATTGGTTTGCACAAAAGTTATAGCGTCTACAAAATAGGGGATAGAATTATGGCATTTTTCTTTTATAAATTTATTTTTTTACTAATAATGGGCGGCGATCTGCGATTTTTATCATGACTGCGACTTTATGGCGGACACATCGGACACTTTTGACACATTTTTGGGACCGTTGTAATTTTTACAGCGATCAGTGCTATAAAAATGCACTGATTACTGTAAAAATGACACTGGCAGTGAAGGGGTTAACCACTAGGTGGCACTGAAGGGGTTAAGTGTGCCCCATGGAGAGCTTCTAACTGTAGGGGGGGTGGGCTGCGTGTGACACGACAGTGATCACCGCTTCCGATTACAGGAAGCTGTGATCAGTGTCCTGTCACTAGGAAGACTGGGGAAATGCTTGTTTACATCAGCATTTCCCCGTTCTTCCTCACGGTGACATGATCGCGGGTACGTCCGCGGACATCGAGTCCGCGGGACCCGCGGTAGGAGTCACGGAGCTCGCGGCGGGCGCGCGCGTCCACAATGACCTCAACCCGATAGAACACCTTTGGCATGAATTAGAGCCGAGATTGTGTACTAGGCATAAGTTGTCAAATCAACCAGTCTTGCAATTGGAAGACTTACTCTCCCCTCCCCCTCTATTCCGGTTCTGGTGACAGCTTCTGTTACTAGATTTTCACTTATATTCAGTCCCATTGACAAATAGAGAGGTTTAATCCCCCCAGTGGGAACACAGACGCCAATAAAAACCTAAGAGAGGTTTGGGCTTTATGTACACTTTAAACTCCGTGTAGTATAACACTAAATGATCAAATGGGTTGCATTTACACAATTAAAACCCCACCCTATGGGCAGTTTTCCATTTTTAACTAAACATAAAAAATACGTGTAAACCACATTTGTTTGATGGATATATGCAGTTGTGGAGAAGAGATAAGGCAAAGCACTACAGACATAAAACCTCCTGAATGGTGGTTAAGTAGAAAGTAAATCCCCTTAGGTATGGTTTTAATGTTAAGGTAACATTGTTATACCAGCCTGATACACTTGTGTGCCTGGATTCTATGTGAGGATCTAAAATGAAGCTTTCAGTCCCCTCTAGACCCATCCTTTGTTTAGAAGGAAAGCTAGCAGAACTGGTAACACTGGTAAGTGACACTAATGCTTTAAAGACAGACCTACATGGGTTTAATAATGTCACTAGGGACCAATGTAAGATAATAAATGGGGATAATAAAGGAGCCCTGTACAATGTATTGTTCTTTCTGTAGAAGACTGTCAAGTTAATATAGCTGTATGTACAGGCAATTTTCTTACAATGTAGGGACATCATTCCCTAGTCACTCTATATATAGATCCTTTTTTATACTAAGTATGGCATTCATAATGCTTGGCAAGACACATTATTAAATGTGATAAGGCACTTCCTTGATTTCAGATTTGTTCCCTTTCGCATTAGGTATAAACAACACATCATTACAGTAATATGTTCTATATCCATGTGTGCAGCTTTCAATCAGACTTGTCATATTCAATGTTACAAGTTTTCATCTTTATTTATTCAATGCAGAAAAAAATGGATGTGCAGTGGTCTGAAGCAATTATTCAGATATTGGATTCCAGTAGATTATTTTTGCTGATTGGTTACTGCACATAGTATTTCTTGGGCTAAAATATTAAAGTAAACCCTCTAAAACAGGGGTCTCAAACTGGCGGCCCTCCAGCTGTTGCGACACTATAAGTCCCATGAGGCATTGCAAGGCTGGCCATTACAAGCATGACTCCCACAAGTAGAGGCATGATGGGACTTGTAGTTTTGCAACAGGTGGAGGGCCGCCAGTTTGAGACCCCTGCTCTAAAACCTGGACAGTTAAAACAAATGTGTAAGCAGAGATTACCTTCATTGAAATTCTTATGTCAAAACAGTCAATAGACCCAGGGATGCAAACAGTGTGTATGTTAATTTTGACTTGTCTTGTAAAAGTCAAGTTTGCCCTTGTTCCCCCCTCCTCCAAATTTGTTACAAGGGCTTGCATGGTAACCCATCAGGTCTGAAAAGGTGTACAGATCAGTACATACGTTTGTGTTAACATATGTCAAGTTGGAAGCTGCATGCTCTTCTTTATATAACATATCCTAAGGTAGTCTTGCTGGCCAGTAGCATAACTCAGAGACGTGGGACAGGGCTGGCTGAATCTGGACGTTAACAGGAAAATTTAGGAAAACCGGTTGTTGTGTCTCTGGATCTACAAAACATAGCATTTGGTTGCACATGGGAGCAAAAAAACAGAAAATAGGACTTTTAACGGTTGCCACCTATAACCCCAAGTATGAAAAGAGAGTACTCGTATGTATGAAAAATTGACAACGTTTATTGAACATGTTTAAAATCTCATAAAAGCACATCAGAATAGCATTCAAACAATAATAATCTCCCATAGCAAATGACTGAGGTGCACATATATACAGAGACACCTATCTGAATGGCCCACTATGAATATGCCTAGTGGTTTGGGTGAGGATGAGAATCAATCCACCATATGCAGGGCCAGACGTAGGAATCAGTGTATCATCGTCAAAAGGCTTTTCGCCAAAGGTTTCTTTAGGGGATCTTAGGGGGTCAAACAAGCCTGAGAGCCATAAAATATCTGGTGCACAACTCCAGGGGCAAGGGGGCTGCATGCATTCAGCTCACAACAGGGGGAGAGAGAGAGATCATGCATCAAAGTCAAACCAGCGAATGAGGAGTATCGCTAAGGCTGGGCCTATACTAGAAACGGCGGGGAGCAATAAGCTCCCAATTCATAGCTTGGGTAAGACTGTGTAATCTTAGGTAGGCAATCATCCCATACACAGCTGTCCACTCATGTACTTGGCATTAAGAGGCTTCTCCCATCCCAGTCCTGGCTGTGCCCTCCATTGATCCACAGTGAGTAAGACGTCCCATCTTCATCATATTCTCACTTTGAATTTCTTAGGTTTATGATAGGTTTATTTTAAGCTTGATTTTGAACATCAGGAATGATGTGTGTTCTGGATAAAAAGAAAACTAACTATGGCTACTACACAACCAGTATACATTGAACTGAATTCAGTGGTTTTATATCCCCTAACACATTTCCAGTGTTGTATAATTTATTAAAAATGAGGCAGCTCTGCTCTGCAGTTGTAATAAAATTTAATCAAAAGCCACCTACAAAATGTTTTTTTTTTTTCCTCATTAAAAATGACTTTACGTAGATTCTGACGTGAAGGTGTGTTGCTGAAGTGAAGGGCTTTAAAACTAGAGCTTTGTTCTCTTTATTCTAGCTCACAGCAAGGAAGCCACATTTTCAAGTCTATTCATTTCTTACATACTGCAGCACCTGTGTGACTGTCGGACATCTTGTGAAGGTCGTTATGCTCGTTTATTCAAAATGGGATAAAATCAAAGACAGCTATTCCCCCTTCTCTCCTTCTTCTGATTAATTGCCTCATTCAATTTTGACTTTATTGCTGTTAAACATTAATTCAGCAGGACCTAATAATGTATTCTGTTATGATCTTGCTTATGCCTTAATGACAGTGCCGAGCCATTTTTTTTTCTTACTGCAGAGTGTGTCTGCACAGTATTCTCTGACCCAGCTTGTGTGGTTAAAAAGACGTCCTATTTGGTTAAATTGAATGAAGCTAAAATATACCATTTGAGGTTTATATGCTTATATTTGCTATTTAGAGAGCAGTTTGTTCCTTTGCAAAGAATTAGTCTTCCTAATGAATCAAACTCGCTGTTTTCACAGACGGGTAAGATGTTTGCTGCACAGGGCAAATTACCATATAGCAAAAGCTACTTATAGATGTTAGAGGGCAGTTGGAAATTCCAGCAAATTGTTATATAAACACGAATGTTTGGATAACCTGAGTATACATGCTTATTGCTCCGAGGCAGGAAAAGAGCAGAATAGCCAGACAAACTCTGATGCCAGATTATTTTGTAGAGGAAAAACATTACCAATAGGTAAAATTATCCAGCATGTTTGATAACCTATCCCCTTCCCTAAAATCAGTAAACTGGGTATGCCTGGTGCTTTCAGCTGGAAACTTTAAATGTGGTCATCTCACTATGCAAAAGATCAGGTGATTACAGTAACTCCTTGAAGGCTGCATGAAGCCAGTTAACTGGTCGAAAAAAGCCATTAGCTATAAGTTTAAAGAAATCACATTCTAAACTTAATAATTAACAATCCATAATAGCATGTATCACATGGTGCCTGTAGGTACTTATTATTAGATCCTCATTTATGTGCTTAGGGATCCTCTGAATCCCAGGCATATATTGTTACCCTATAGTTCTGTATCCCCCTAGCTGTTTTTCAGACCATGAAGGGATTTGCCCATTACTGGCCAGACACTTCCTATGGTTTATGGAATTTGCAGAAGGCAGACCCTAGCTCCCATTCCAAGCTGACAAAGTATGGGCCATAGTTACATCATGAGTAAAGGGTAAGAGACATCACAGGCACATTATAGTGTAGGATTTCAGTGATAATATGTTATTGTATTTAGAAGAACATCAGTGTTCCCCTTTAATGACAAATGTGACAACAGTGGTTTAGCAAGAGTAACTGAGAAAATAACTGTCTCCGAGCCTTTGACTCCCCAGGAGTAGCGACAGAAGTATTATGTTTCTTACAAGTGATTTTTAGTATAAAGCATTTATTTTATTTACTATTTTGGAGCCCTGGTTGACACTGTGCATCGTGAGCTCAGCTACAGCCCTAGCGAGCAGTGTTGGTTCAAACTTCGGTCTTTTTCCAGACCCCAACTATGGACAGACATCTGCATCTGTTAACCGGTAACAAAAAGCAGTTGCTTTCTATGGTCACCATGTGACATTTATAAAGACCCCGTCACCATTGTAAAAAATTGTAGGTGAAAGCACTGAAGAATCAAGTAATTCAAATCCTTACTTGCTTTGTTTTTCCTTTTTGTCATTGTTTTTTTTATTCACTCTCAGATCACCTTGCTCGAAAATTTCACTTCTACAGGAAGAGTCGATTCCCTAGCACAGCTGCCACCACCCTTGCATGTCTTGGCCCTCTCCTCTTCTGGGAGAGTTTACTCTCTGTGCTGGCCCAGTTCCTTCACCTCCCTTCATGACTTTTTGTTTAGCTTACAGGGGCTTAGCGAAGGAGAATGCTATAAAGTGAAAAGAGGTTCTCCACTCTGGGAAAAAAAAATGAAAAGTCAGCAATCCTGTAGCTTCCGACTTTTAATAACAGGACACTTGCCTGTCCAGGGATCCAGCGGTGTCCTCACCCGGGCTAGTTCTTTACTAGCCTTTGGGTTCCTGACTCAGGCATCTCAACTGCGGGCTGCCGACTTTGCAAGCACGAGCCACACTGCGCTTTGAACATGGTCTTACAGTCTTCTGGGACCTGTGACGTCTCCCAGAAGTCTGCCCTAGGCGATCTGAGCAGAAGTGGTAGCGGGTAACTGTCTAGGTACTCGTTTCTCTCCCAAAAAATAAAAAAATTACCTGCCAAATGTGGCAGTGAAGGGTGAATGTCTGCTTTACTTAATATGTAAATATTCTTTGCCTGTTTAGTAAACTTTTCTTTACGTCTAACTCTGCAAGATATAAGGCAGAGCTCTAATCAATGTCATGTGTCCTTGGCAGCACAAATCCTATGTCAGCATTGGACAATCCCAGTACATCTCCCTTATCTTGGGAACCTGAATTCCAACCCAACCAAAAGCCTTTTTCCTCAGATGGACCTTCCTCAAGGGGGCCTAAATAGACCTTACTTTAAACACTCAGTGGTTGCTTTCTTTGAGACCAAATTGACTGCACGTGTATGTTTATTAAAATATTTCATAGAGGGTATATTTATTCTTTAATTACTGTACATTCCTGACAACCTTAGAGAAGACCCTGGGAATCACAAAACCACAAAAAAAATAAACCAGCCTACCTTGTTTTCAACAATAGCATGTGTCCTGGAGTCCTCACATCATCACTATGCTGAAAAAATGTACAGCCCACTTAATAATGATTATTAAAGAAGAGTCTTTGTTGAATGTTTCATGGTAATTAGAAGGTTTGCTTTGTTTTGACTTCATTTTGTTGGATTCTTTTCATTAATTGTCTGTTCCTTGGTGCTTAACTATGTCTTTTGGTCCATAAGTACTTCATATCATTGTTTAAACACTGTGCTTTTAGGTACAAATTTCTGGCTTCAGGAAATCTGCCACAGAGTCCTGCCCCCTTCTTACCAAAGCTATCTTCTTAATACGCCTTCACATTTGTAGAAGACACATGTTGAATTGCAGACAGCAGTAGGCCAGACCCATTACATGCTATACATGCAGCTGGTGCATGTAAGGGAAGGGTTGGCATGGCCGCTGAAACTCATTCTTTTAATAACACAATCATGACACCTCCTGGGAATGGTTTAGGAAGATGACTACCAAATCCTCAGTTGGTTTGCTTTGTATGTGGTCGAGAACATAAAGCACTTGTTTGATATTATGCCTAGTAGTAGAATCTGTCAGTGTCTAGCATGATTATGATTTACTTTTTTGTTTTGATAACATATGCTATCATCTTCCATTAGTTTGAAGTTTATATGATGTTTCTATGTTTATCTAAACCACACAACTAGCTTCAGTTATTGATTTTTCTATACATACCACAAGGAGTCATGCCCTACCTGCCTAACTCCTTCTTGCCCATGGGTCTGTCATGCCTTTATGACTGGTTACATACTCATCATAAGGCTTTCTCTATAGATCTGCTTCAAATAACCAAGACAAATCGATAATTTTTTTAGAAGCTTGCATGTTAATGGTATCGGTGATAATATGACTGTATTTGGCACAGTGATGAACACTACAGATCTTGTGACATTACTTTCTAGTGTAAAGACCCTGGTTCATGTTTCAAGCCAGGAGTATGATTGTTCTTTTTGTCATGCCAGGCGTAAAAGAGTCAAACAAATCCAAGCTCATGGGATGGGTTTGCAAGAATAGGTGAAAAGTAAAGCTGGTCATGTATGGATCGAAATTTGGCAGGTTCAGCAAGAACCAGATGAATTTTGATCCATGCATGGGCACTGTGGTTGAACAGAAGTACTGTTCGATCTACCAATCGACTTATGTTTAACCAGCCTGTTGGAAAAGTTCCACTCGATCAGCACTGCAAGCTATAGTCTGCGGAGGAGTCAATCAACTGTCACAATACAACACAGCAGGGAATGTGTGGATGGGGGAATTGTCCAGTTTTTTTCCTTCAACCCTCTGGTTGAAGGAAAAAACTGACGTAAACCCTGATGGGTTTTACTTCTTTTGCTCCCTGCAAATTAAAAGCATAACGGGCTAGTATGCATCGCATACTAGCCCATTATGTGACACTTACCTGAAAACGAATCCTGCGCTATCCCCTGTGCAGGCTGCGTCCATCTTCGCCCCTTTTCCTTCTGGGGCTGCGGACTCCGGCTCTGTAACTGGCCAGAGCCCGTGACGTCACTCCCGCACATGCGTGCGTGAGCCATCAGTCACGTCACACGCTGAGGAAGAAACGGCACGGAGGTCCGGACATCATCGGCGCACTACAAGGAAAATATTTCATAAACGGCGCACGTTTAGGAGATATTTCTACTACCTATAGGTAAGCCTTATTCTAGGCTTACCTATAGGTAAAAGTCAGGAGGGAGGGTTTACAACCACCTTTCTCCATGTTGGCCCATATCCTGGCTTCCTTCCACAGTGACAACTTCAATATGTTTAGTAATCCCTTTCTATTGACAAGGGTCATAAGCTAGAAAACTCTGTGTTGGTTTACAGACCCCATTACAAGTTGTTAGTAACAGATTGACCACGGCAACAATTTATATACATGCTTCCATATTTACGTTAGTCCGTAAATCTTGAAGAGCATTTGTTGTAAGTTCAATCTCATTTGAATTGTTATAGTGTAAATTGCTTCTAACAAAATATAAATTGGTTTATTTGCTTATATTTTCTTTGCCAAAGAGGAATTGTCAGGCGGTAAGGCCATCCTATCTCCTGACTGAGCTCAGTGCTGATAAAAATGCCAATATACACTACAGATAACAAGTGCACAGTCATTCTTTACACAAAAGCATGGTAAAGGCTTTGGTAAATGACTATTCTGTCCTCTACCAGCCTAAACAGAGGCAGGAGATCGGTAAGCCTCCATGAGGACCTTACCACCAGGAACTGGACTGCCCTTTCTGCTGTAACAGGAAGATAATGCAGCCTAATAAAAGCATGCACGGCTATTCTTGAGAGGTACCTCTGTGATATTACAGCTAAACACTGGAGATTCATATTCTTACAAATGCCCATTTGTGACAGATTCTTTTTGAGAAGAAAGAAGTCATTCAGGTCATTTTTCCATGGCAAGGTTAGAAAAGGAAGGCTATCTGACATTGTTAAAGGCTAGAGCCCTACGTTTTCTATGCGCCCATTCTATAAAAACGAGTCCTTGAGTCATCATATGCTGTTGTGGGTTGCTCAGGAGATTATAATCTTTCTTGATTGGGATTGATGCCTGGTAGTAGAATCTGCCAGTGTGTCAGACTTATGATTTACTCTTTTGTTTTGATGGCATATCCAGTCTACTATAATTGGGGGTGCCTGGTGTTTTTATGGCTCATACGGTACAGGGCATTGTCTTTTTTTTTTTTTTACTATGATGTTAGCCTTGCAGCTGGCAGTGTTCTATAATGAAGCGACCCTGCCAATCAATGTACTCTGCTCTGTATTACTTATTACTAAATTGAAAAGGGTGTTTTACTGCTTCAATAAAGAGCTGATATGGCAAGAGGTGCATTTTTTATACAACTCTATGAACTTTGTCATTGAAAACATTATAGCCTTGAATGTGAGAGCACAGAGGAAAGCAATATAATTTGATTACCTATATTAATCAAGTAGAGTAGAACATATAAAACCAGTAATGCAAATGTCTGACTGGAGCCAGATAACCATCTTGCGCATCTCGGGAAGATTTATTTTCTGTAATATAATTCATTTGACATGAACGTATCGTCATAATTGCAGTTGCTATGCAGCCTTTTTATTCTCTGTTGTAAGGATCTGCCTGTTGGTAGGAAAGCCTTGCTGACTAGAATTAAAAACAAAGATTTGTGCGTGGTAATTGTTCTGTGTTTTCATTAAATGTCTAAGCTGGCAGAGTCATTCTGCCTTAAATGCTGTGTAAATGGGGAGAGGCATTCCAGGGCATGTTTATGTAACTCGGCACATGAGACTAGAAGAGGCATTTACATTTATGGAAAATTCAACTAAGGATGCTATTATAGTGTACTGGTAACATTTGTAAAAATATTCACTGAATACATTTGATTTCTTACACATATTTGTAGCAGAATGCTATTTAGAGTTTGTGAGTGCGCCCCAGTAGCCTATTTCCTAAAATCTTTCCAGCCTGTTTTAACCGCACTATGGCCAGCCATAAACAAATTGAAATTCCTGCCGAACTGGCCAAATTTCGATCAGTCTATGGTCAGGTTGGTTGTACTGAAGTCGATCCATTGATCAACTTCAATACAACCAGCCTGTTGGGTTTTTTGTTGCGATCACGGTTGGTGGCTATAGCTGCTGGCAGTGATCAATTGTAGTCTGACGGCTGGGAGCATTCTTATATCTGCACTAAAGGTTCCCGTCTTTTTTTATTTATTTTTTAATAACAAACATGTCATACTTACCTCCACTGTGCAGTTAGTTTTGCACAGAGTGGGCCCGATCCACCTGTTCTGGGGTCCCACGGAGGCTCTAGCGGCTCCTCCCCGCATTAGATAACCTCCTTTGGGAAGCTCTCTCCCGAGGAGGTTACCTTGCGGGCGCGCTCCTGTGTATGACTCGGCCCGGCGCCCGCGACGTTGGATTTGATTGACAGCAGCGGGTGCCAATCAAAGCTGGGACTCCAAGGAGAGAAGGACAGCGGGGACGCGCCCCCGGAAATTCGCAGGTAAGTAAAACAGGGGGGCGGACACTGCAAAATGTTTTTTCACCTAAGTGCATAGGACAGGGCTCGACCATCCCCGGGCGCCAGGTCGCCATTGCGACTAGAATTAGCGACCTGGCGCCTGGGGCAGCACAGCTGGGGTATCCTGTGTCTCCGCGAAACCCCCCCCCCGCGCCGCGCAATCACGATCGCGTCAGGCCGGCCGGTAATTGAGGCCGCGGCTTTGTGGCCTTCTGCAGGCCTATGCTTCTCTGTAGGCCTATGCTTCCTTCTGTGATCAGGTGCCATCTTGTGGTGGCCGTTGGTATGACATACAACCAGCAATGCTAATGGAGCTTCCCCTGTCTGTTTCCACTGCCCCATCTCCTTCCCTCTAATTACAACCCCCAAACATTATATATATTTTTTATTCTAACACCCTAGAGAATAAAATGGCGGTCATTGCAATACTTTCTGTCACACCGTATTTGCGCAGCGGTCTTACAAGCGCACTTTTTTGGGGAAAAAATACACTTTTGTTTTTTAACCACTTAACAACCACCTGCCGACAAATAACGGCGGCAGGGTGGTTGCTTAACTCTGGGAGGACGTTATATAACGTCCTCCCAGAATCGCGCTCCCGAGGACCCGGCGGATCACGAATCGCGGTAAATCGCCGCTGATAGCGGCCGTTTACCACGTGATCGCTCCGTCAAATGACGGAGCAATCACTTGTAAACAGACCGGCGTCATTTGATGACGCCGGTTCCTCCCTCCCCTCTCTGTACCGATCGGTACAGTGTGAGAGGGGAGGGGGAGGGAGCGGATGGCAGCAGCAGCACTGTGGGCTGGATCTGTGACAATTGCAGTCACAGATCCATCCATCCATCCATCCCTGCTCAGCCATCCCTGTGCTATACCCTGCCAATACTCTGCAAAATACCCTGGTGCAATACTCTGCAATACCCTGGTGCAATACTCTGCAATACTCTGCAATACCCTGGTGCAATACTCTGCAATACCCTGCGAAATACTCTGCAATACCCTGCGAAATACTCTGCAATACCCTGCTGCAATACTCTGCAATACCCTGCTGCAATACTCTGCAATACCCTGGTGCAATACTCTGCAATACCCTGGTGCAATACTCTGCAATACCCTGGTGCAATACTCTGTAATACCCTGGTGCAATACTCTGCAATACCCTGGTGCAATACTCTGCAATACCCTGGTGCAATACTCTGCAATACCCTGGTGCAATACTCTGCAATACCCTGGTGCAATACTCTGCAATACCCTGCAAAATACTCTGCAATACCCTGCAAAATACTCTGCAATACCCTGCGCAATACTCTGCAAAATACTCTGCAATACCCTGCACAATACTCTGCAATACCCTGCACAATACTCTGCAATACCCTGCACAATACTCTGCAATACCCTGCACAATACTCTGCAATACCCTGCACAATACTCTGCAATACCCTGCACAATACTCTGCAATACCCTCCACAATACTCTGCAATACCCTCCACAATACCCTGTGCAATACCCTCCACAATACCCTGTGCAATACCCTCCACAATACCCTGTGCAATACCCCGCAATACCCTGCCATACACCGCAATACTCCGCAATGCCCTGCAATACTCCGCAATGCCCTGCAATACTCCGCAATGCCCGGCAATACTCCGCAATGCCCGGCAATACTCCGCAATGCCTGGCAATACTCCGCAATGCCCGGCAATACTCCGCAATGCCCGGCAATACTCCGCAATGCCCGGCAATACTCTGCAATAACCACTTCCCGCCCTCCGGCCGTCATATGACGTCCTTGACTTTGTGCAGGGATATCTGAATGATGCCTGCAGCTACAGGCATCATTCAGATATCGGCTTTTTCAGCCGGCGATTCCCTACACCATAAGAACAATCATAGCGGCTGTTCCGCCGCTTGATCATTCTTACGGGAGGCAAGAGGGGATGTCCCCCCCCGCCGCCCTCCGGTGCTTCTACCGACTCACCGCTACGATCAAAGCCAGGATTGTTGTTTTTTTTTTTTGTATTTTTTTCAGGCTTCCCAGCCTAGAGGTGAGATGTGGGGTCTTATTGACACCCCCCCCCCCCTCATATCTCACTGTAAAGAGGACCTGTCATGCCATATTCCTATTACAAGGGATGTTTACGTTCCTTGTAATAGGTATAAAAGTGATCAAAAAAATGTTTAGGGCGGAAAAACATGTCAAACTAAAATAAAGTAAAATGAAGAATAATTTTTTTTTTTTTTAAAGCGCCCCTGTCCCCGTGAGCTCGCATACAGAAGCGAACGCATACGTAAGTCCCGCCCACATATGAAAACGGTTTTCAAACCACACATGTGAGGTATCTCTGCGAACGTTAGAGCGAGAGCAATCATTTTGGCCCTAGACCTCCTCTGTAACTCAAAACATGTAACCAGTAAAAATATTTAAAGCGTCGCCTATGGGGATTTTTTAAGTAGCGAAGTTTGGCGCCATTCCACGAGTGTGTGCAATTTTTAAGGGCGACATGTTAGGTATCTATTTACTCGGCGTAACTTCATCTTTCACATTATGCAAAAACATTGGGCTAACTTTACTGTTTTTGTTTTTTTTTTAAGCACAAAACATTTTTTTTCCGTAAAAAACGCGTTAAAAAAATTGCTGCGCAAATATCGTGCGAGATAAAAAGTTGCAACAACCACCATTATATTCTCTAAGGTCTTTGCTAAAAAAACATATATAATGTTTTGGGGTTCTATGTAATTTTCTAGCAAATAAATGATGATTTTTACATGTAGGAGAGAAATGTCAGAATTGGCCTTGGTGCTCCAGAACGCCTGAAGGTGCTCCCTGCATGTCGGGCCTCTGTATGTGGCCACGCTGTGTAAAAGTCTCACACATGTGGTATCGCCATACTCGGGAGTAATAGCAGAATGTGTTTTGGGGTGTAATTTGTGGAATGCATATGCTGTGTGTGAGAAATAACCTGCTAATATGACAATTTTGTGAAAAAAAAAAAAAGAGAAAAAAAAAATCTTGATTTTGCAAAGAATTGTGGGAAAAAATGACAACTTCAAAAAACTCACAATGCCTCTTTCTGAATACCTTGGAATGTCTTCTTTCCAAAAAGGGGTCATTTGGGGGGTATTTGTACTTTTCTGGCATGTTAGGGTCTCAAGAATTGAGATAGGCCGTCAGTACTTCAGGTGTGATCAATTTTCAGATATTGGCACCATAGCTTGTGGACTCTATAACTTTCACAAAGACCAAATAATATACACCAATTTGTACTTATTTTTACCAAAGATATGTAGCAGTATAAATTTTGGCCAAAATTTATGAAGAAAAAATAGTAATTTGCAAAATGTTATAACAGAAACGAAAAAAAAATCATTTTTTTACAAAATTTTCAGTCTTTTTTCTCTTATAGCGCAAAAAATAAAAAACCCAACAGTGATTAAATACCACCAAAAGAAAGCTCTATTTGTGTGAAAAAAAGGACAAAAATTTCATATGGGTACAGTGTTGTATGACTGAGTAATTGTCATTCAAAATGTGAGAGCACCGAAAGCTGAAAATTGGTCTGGTTATTAAGGGGGTTTAAGTGCCCAGTGGTCAAGTGGTTAATTAAAAAATAAGACAACAGTAAAGTTAGCCCAATTTTTTTTTTTTTTTATATAGTGAAAGATAATGTTACGCTGAGTAAATTGATACCCAACATGTCACGCTTAAAAATTGCATCCGCTCGTGGAATGGCGACAAACTTTTACCCTTTAAATCTCCATAGGCGACGTTTAAAATATTCTACAGGTTGCATGTTTTGAGTTACAGAGGAGGTCTAGTGCTAGAATTATTGCTCTCGCTCTAACGATCGCGGCGATACCTCACGTGTGGTTTTAACACCGCTTTCATATGCGGGCGCTACTCATGTATGCGTTTGCTTCTGCGCGCAAGCTCGGCGGTACGGTGCGCGTTCTTGGCTCCTAACTTTTTTAGCTGGCTCCTAGATTCCAAGCAAATTTGTCAAGCCCTGGCATAGGATGCATTAAGGTGAAAAAAAAAACGTAGGTTTACAACCCCTTTAACATATTTTAGGCCTGTTATTGCCTCCCTTATATATATGTAGACATTCAAAAGCTATGAGACGGCTGCTGGGTGTCACCATCTTGGATGTGATGGCTGCAGCCCAGCAAAGTTAGACCTGTCATTTAAGTGACACTCCTATAGAATTCTACTTCACTCCTCCCCTGGCAGTGTAAAACATAGTAGTAAACCGCAGTTTTTTTGTTTTGTTTTCTTCAAATCTGCAAGGCAATGTTATAATGTTCTAGCATGCATCGCATACTAGCACATTATGTTAAACTTCCCTTAAAACAAAGCCCTCCAGCGGCACGCTGCTTCCGCTGACAGGGCTTCTATCTTTACCCAATCTTCCTTCCGGGTTGGTGGGCTCCGGTCTTTTGATTGGATGAGCCACTAAGATGTCACTCCCGCACATGCGTGCGGGAGCCGCTGTTCAGGGCACAGGGCTCTAAAGGAGCATCATCATGGTATGCCGTTCCTTCAGAGCACATGTGCAGGTGCCGTCATCAGCGGCTTCACAAGTAAATAGCTCCTAAATCAGTGATGGCGAACCTTGGCACCCCAGATGTTTTGGAACTACATTTCCCATGATGCTCATGCACTCAGCAGTGTAGTGGAGCATCATGGGAAATGTAGTTTCAAAACATCTGGGGTGCCAATTTTAGTTTTTTTAACCCCATTATGTTACTAAACCTCTCAGGACTGGGTCACACCTCTTGTGTTTTTTGGTGCTTTTTTCAGAAACGCACTACAGTTCATTTACATGGTT
Organism: Rana muscosa; assembly: GCA_029206835.1. Classification (NCBI taxonomy): domain Eukaryota; kingdom Metazoa; phylum Chordata; class Amphibia; order Anura; family Ranidae; genus Rana; species Rana muscosa. The sequence goes on along the minus strand of CM055116.1, from coordinate 912,051,362 downwards.
TCCTATGGGACACGTTCACATCCATGATTTTTTCAGCTGCTGCGTATTTGGAAAGGGCAAGGACTTTTTTTAACGCAAAACGGTGCTATTTTGTTATTTTGGTTTAATATACTTCAATGGAGAAGCTGCAGAAAAGCATGTAATGTGTTTTTGCGGCAATTTGTGTTTTGTAATCTGGCAAAAAAAATAAAAAATGCAAATCGCAGCAAAATTACCTTTTTTTTTTTTTTTTTTTTTTTTTTTTTACGTTTATTAACCGATTAGTCAATCAATCGAAACAATAATCGTTAGTTGCAGCCCTAAAAATGTTTGCTTTCTTGGTTGTTTGCCTGTGCTTCACAAATGGACAAGAGAAACTTGCATAAAAGTGAACAGGCACTAAGGAAAAAAATGGGATTCCTCTTGTGGGAAGTCTGGCAACTCAAGAAAAATCTCACAGATTTGAATGGGGCCTTAATCTTATCTAAAAGAGATTGTGTGGGGAAAAAAAAAGAAGAAAAACATTTTCAGATCTACCTGCATCTAATCTAACGATCCAAGGGTAATTATGTTCTAACAAATATAATTCTGTATGCTACAGTTAGCCTTAATTTGGCCCGATAAGGCTGATTACAGGTATGATAAGTTGCACAAGGCTATATGTAATAGTTACAAAACTTTTTTTATAGATATGTGAACAGTCATATGCATATTTCTGAATATACGTGTAACATTTTGCATTCTGCTAAATGTAACAGTATTTTTGGTTGCTGTAAAAGAGAATGGATGAACAGAAACATGGGTTTAACCCCCACCCATGTGGTATGGTATAAACTCCCTTCAGAAAAAGTCATGTAAATTGTTGTATGATTGACAACATTTGTTGTTTTTTCTGCCATATACCTTGAAGCTATTGTGCAGAGTTTAGTACACTCGTGTTTTGTCATCCATAAACCCTGTGAGGTTGTTATTGTGAGTACCAACTAACAGACAGGTGCTAGAAAAGTGTGCTAAAATAAGTTCCATATTTGCTCCGAAATTTGTCTACATTTGAGTGAATGGCTCCTCTATATGAAATAAGCACCAGAGTGGATTTAATGGGCAAAGTTAAAAATTATTATTATTCACGATTTATATAGCACAGAGTTTACGCAGCGCTTTACAATGTATAGGGGGGACAACACATTGTATTGGGGACATTGTTTTGGGGACAAAAATTCCATTTGTATATTTATTTAACAATTGATTTCCTTCCTGGGCCATTAAGAGGCAATCAGAGATTCCCTGGATCAACTTTACCTGTAAATATTTTTCAATCATTTTCATTATTGGCACTATTCTTATTTTTTAAATGGCTTTTCAACTCTTCTTGGGTGCAGTCATGGGTGTCTGTGTATTAATATGTTGAAAGTATGTGCAGAATGACAGGTTAGGGCTTTTATCTGCATTACATTTGTCCTTAGTCTGTCACATATGAAGACTACTTGAGACTATTACTCTTTAGCACTCTCTTCAGTATTCTTTGTTCATGGGCACTCCAAAAAAAAAATCCACTTCCTGATTGCTACTTTGCTTTGGGGGCTCCTGAGAGAACATGGCAAACAGACTAGAAGATGCTTCATTGCCTCGCGAAATGAGTTCTGCCGCTTAGGGCCTCCGGCAGCTGACAGAACTAATGCAGACCATGTTTCTCAGTGTTTTTCTCCTAACTTCCTTTCACACCTTCTTATTCCCTAAAAAGTACTTACATTAAGCCCAATGGTAGTACTTTGGCTTGAATGGAAAAGTAAAAGATATATTTATTCACATAAATGATGCAAAAATGTGTATAATATGTTCTTGTATAAGCATAGTCTGTAGTATGGAGCATGGTAATAATGATACCTAGCTGTGAAGATGTCTGGTTTCTTACACCCACCCTTTTATGATTTATCAAAGTGCACCTGTTAGTAACTTTACATGCCTGCATATATAATACATATATATAATACTTGTGCCATTATATACACCAACAGTATACTAAAACATTGTACCTATCATCAATAAAGGGAAACTATGAGGTTAGAGTTATGGGAGCAACCATTGCAGGCTTGTTTTTAAATATGCAGGTTCTATGACTCAATTACTGATCCTGGCTTAACTACCGAGCAAGTATGAGGAGCAGAAGTTCAGACTTCCTTGCCCACAGGATTTTTTCAGGCCGGTGATTCACTCGGTAGTTTGGCTAGGCACGCAGTAATTCCATCAAGATTAGAAGCTTTACCATAATCGTATGACTGGTGTGCCTAGCTGGATAGGTAGGTTGTAGGTATGATACTACACATAGCGGTATACTTATGCAGGCCATACATGGGCCGAATTTCAAAATTATTTTCTTTCGAAAATAGCTGGTAGTACGTCCAAAGGGGCAGATGGCTCCAAGGAATGGATAAATGTCTGGGTGTTGAGTGATCGTATACCCAGGCTGTGGCTCCAACAGGTGTTTAAAATATGAAAAAAAGAAGAGAGGGCCTCCACATAGTGTAAATCCAAAAAGTATTTGGGTTTTATTGGAAAAAATAAATAAAAAATTCAAACAAATTAACAAGTTAAAAAATTCAATTGAACGTTTAAAAAGCGCAGTGTAGGGCAGCTTAGGCCAGCGTGTAGACCCGATGATGCCACTATTGATTTCAAAATTTGACCAACCAAGCCTTCAATTTCAACTCGTATTGATACAGAAAATATTTTTTGTGGCTGGGAATCTTCTTTTCTTTCCATGTTACAGCCAATGCTGTATCTTGGCCTAGGCCAACAAGGCCCAGGCCTAGGGTGGCACTTTGCAGGGGGGCATCAAAAATATATTTTGGGGTTATTTTTGGCCTGATTGAGTCCTAATTTTTTTACTATGAAACTGCTTTCTGGATTTTACATGACCACCATCAAATGGAATATTAGTTGGGCAGGTCCCCATCCCCAGTGTTCCTCCTGTGCTTCATGCAAGAGTTTGCATGCCAATAGACTGGAGGTGGAGCTCTAAGAGGAAAAGATGGAGTCTGAAGAGGAACAGGTGTGGTTTACAGATGACAGGTTGGCTCTTAAACAGGAAGGGGTGTGGCCTTGACAGGAAGGGGTGTGCCATATTTAAATTAGGGGTGCACGAGTTTAGTCAGGCCTAGGGCAGCACAAAACCTAAATACACCACTGGTTAGAGCTCATTAGCATTTTATTTTTAATTATATTTCTCGCACGTTTTTCCCATCATTGATTTAACCACTTAAGCCCCGGACCATTTGGTAGCTAAAGGACCAGAGGTGAATTCAGAATTTTGCACTGCGCTGCTTTAACTGTAAATTGTGCGGACATGCAATGTTGTACCCAAACGTAATTTGCGTCCTTTTCTTCCCACAAATAGAGCTTTCTTTTAATGGTATTTGATTGCCTCTGCGATTTTTATTTTTTGCGATATAAATGGAAAAAGACCGAAAATTTTGAAAAAAAATGATATTTTCTACTTTTTGTTATAAGAAAAATCAAATAAACTCAATTTTAGTCATACATTTAGGCCAAAATGTATTCAGCCACATGTCTTTAGTAAAAAAAATGTCAATAAGCGTATATTTATTGGTTTGCGCAAAAGTTATAGCGTCTACAAACTAGGGTACATTTTCTGGAATTTACACAGCTTTAAATTTATGACTGCCTATCTCATTTCTTGAGGTGCTAAAATGGCAGGGCAGTACAAAACCCCCCCAAATGACCCCATTTTGGAAAGTAGACACCCCAAGGAAATTGCTGAGAGGCATGTTGAGCCCATTGAATATTTTTTTTTTGTCCCAAGTGATTGAATAATGACAAAAAAAAAAAAAAATTACAAAAAGTTGCCACTAAATGATATATTGCTCACACATGCCATGGTTATATGTGGAATTGCACCCCAAAATACATTGTGCTGCTTCTCCTGAGTACGGGGATACCACATGTGTGGGACTTTTTAGGAGCCTAGCCGTGTACGGGACCCCGAAAACCAATCACCGCCTTCAGGATTTCTAGGCACAAATTTTTGATTTGACTCCTCACTACCTATCACAGTTTCGAAGGCCATAAAATGCCAAAATAGCACAAAACCCCCCCAAATGACCCCATTTTGGAAAGTAGACCCCCCAAGCTGTTTGCTGAGAGGCATGGTGAGTATTTTACAGCTCTCATTTGTTTTTTAAAATGAAGAAAGAAAAAAAAATTTTTTTTCTTTTTTTTTTTTCAATTTTCAAAACTTTGTGACAAAAAGCGAGATCTGCAAAATACTCACAATACCTCTCAGCAAATAGCTTGGGGTGTCTACTTTCCAAAATGGGGTCATTTGGGGGGGTTTTGTGCCATCTGGACATTCCATGGCCTCCGAAACTATGATAGGCAGTGAGAAGTGAAATCAAAAATTTACACCCTTAGAAAGCCTGAAGGCGGTGATTGGTTTTTGGGGTCCCGTACGCGGCTAGGCTCCCAAAAAGTCTCACACATGTGGTATCCCCGTACTCAGGAGAAGCAACAGAATGTATTTTGGGGTGTAATTCCACATATGCCCATGGCATGTTGGAGCAATATATCATTTAGTGACAACTTTGTGCAAAAAAAAAAAAAATTTGTCTTTTTTCCGCAACTTGTGTCAACATATAAAATATTCCATGGACTCGACATGCCTCTCAGTATATAGCTTGGGGTGTCTACTTTCCAAAATTGGGTAATTTGGGGGGGTTTTGAACTGTTCTGGCATTTTATACACAACATTAGGAAGCTTACATCCACTCTTCTAACCACTTGAAGACAAAGCCCTTTTTGACACTTTTTGTTTACATGAAAACATATTTTTTTTTGCAAGAAAATTATGTTGAACCCCCAAACATTATATATATTTTTAAAGCAAAGGCCCTACAGAATAAAATGGTGGGTGTTGCATTTTTTTTTCTACACAGTATTTGCGCAGCGATTTTTCAAACGCATTTTTTGGGGAAAAAATACACTTTTTTTAATTTTAATGTACTAAAACACACTATATTGCCCAAATGTTTGATGAAATAAAAAAGATGATCTTAGGCCGAGTACATAGATACCAAACACGACATGCTTTAAAGTTTCGCACAAATGCGCATTGGCGACAAACTACATACATTTTTAAAAGCCTTTACAGGTTACCCCGTTAGATTTACAGAGGAGGTCTACTGCTAAAATTACTGCCCTCGATCTGACCTTCGCGGTGATACCTCACATGCATGGTGCAATTGCTGTTTACATATGACGCCAGACCGACGCTTGTGTTCGCCATTGGGCAAGAGCAGGGCAGGACAGGGGTGCTTTTTTTTTTTTTTTTTTTTTTTTTTTATTATTAATTTTGCTTTTTTATTTTATTTTTAAATTGTTCCTTCCATATTTTTTTTTTTTTTTATTATTGTTATCTCAGGGAATGTAAATATCCCCTATGATAGCAATAGGTAGTGACAGGTACTCTTTTTTTGAAAAAACTGGGGTCTAGACCCTAGATCTTTCCTCTGCCCTCAAAGCATCTGACCACACCAAGATCGGTGTGATAAAATGCTTTCCCAATTTCCCAATGGCGCTTTTTATATCCGGGGGGGGGGACATTCCCTCCCACTGCTTGTAAAAGCAGTCCAGAGGCTAATTAGCCACTAGGATTGCTTTTACATGAAAGCCGGCCGCTGGCTGAAAAGAATGATACCAAGATGATACCTAAACCCGCAGGCATCAATCTGGTATAACCATTCAAAGTCCAGCAACATACCAGTACGTTGCTGGTCCTTGTTGGACATGTATTGTAATCTTTTTTTTTCATGCAGCCAGGTGGCTGAATGAAAAAAGAGATTGATCGGTGGGTATGCCCACCATTAGAATACCGCCCTTCATCCACCCACTTCTAATGATGGGCATACATGCACCATTTATATATGCCGAAGCATGGGGGCATCCTCCCGCAAAAAAGTTATGCCGCACACACATGGTCGGACTTTTCCACTGGCAAGCCTCCGTTGGAATTTCGACCGTATGTACACGGCATTAGGAGCAAAATCGCTCCTCCGCCCCTGCTGCCCCAATGCTTCGGCATATTTGCTTTTTTTTTTTTAAACTGTGGTGGTGAAATCACCTCCTACAGCACTGGAGTCGCAGGGATCAGGCCTGTCTCTGCGAACGCTGCAGTTATGTGTGTTGTGTTTTGTAAGTGACAGTGATCGACCGATACTACACTTGGGTGGCCTGGGCTGGACGGAGGGGCAAAACGCAGGTGCTAGCAGGTATCTGGGCTGATCCCGCTAACACTGCGTTTTTGGGAACCCTAAACTGCTGGGGACGCTAGTATAGATCTGATCAGATCAGATATTGATCTGTTCAGATGCTATACCACTAAGGGAGGTGTATGCTTCACGCGTGGGTGTTAGCGTTACTGGCACTAACCTGACGCTGCCTGGGGTGTGACGCAGACCCTCTCTGACGCTAAAACCTAATTGATATCACCCCCTGGGCGATCAGGGGGTTAAACCTTTATTGGGTTATATACGGCGGGTGCCCTGACACTATAAAAAGCAAACTAACTAACCAGCGTCACCCGTAACACTTATATGATGATCACTGGTGAAAGGGTTAACTAGGGGCAATTAGGGGGTTAAAACCTTTATTAGATAATATATGGGGGTACCTGACGCTATAAAAACCTGCGGCGAACCTAAAAAAAATTACTGGCTACCGATCTGCATCACCGACGCTAAGACAGCGATCAGAAAAATGATCGCTTAGCGACGGCGGTGCTAGGGGGTGAAAGGGTTATCTGGGGGGTGATCAAGGGGTTAAACCTTTATTAGGGGGGGTTAGGGGGCTACATTGGACCTAAAACTAAACTGTAGTGACACTTTTACAGTCACAAATGTCACTGATTGCAGTGATCAGTAAATAAATGGTCACTGCAATCAGTGACACTGTGACTGGGGGTGATCTGGGGGGGCCTGGGGGGGCGATTTATGTGCCTATGTGTGCTGGTGTTAGTGTAGTGTTTGTGCACTAACCTTGATGTCTTCTCTTGTACGGCGCTCGGTATATGTGAGCGCCGCACAAGAGATGACATCACTTCCTCCTGCTTCCTCTGCCTGTGTGTACATTACACAGACAGAGGGGGTATTTCCATTCGCCGGGAGCGATCGCGGGGGGTGGCCGGAATCGAACGGCCGTCCCCTCATGTCGGATCGCTCCCCAACGAATACCGACCGCTCACTGTACAGAAGGGGGGTCCGATTGGACCCCCCAACTGTACAAAGGCAATCACGTACACTCTACGTGATTGTGCCTGTCGGTGCCATTGTGCCGACGTATATATACAGTGAGCGGTCGTTAAGTGGTTAAAATCCATTTCTTTTTCCCAATCCTTTTTTTTTTTTTTTTTTTTTTATTGACAGGTTGCTTTAAACTGACTTCATCTGCAGTTTATCCCTTTGATCTGTCGATGAAGAAACGGAAAGATACAAAAAAACAATGTTTCTTTTTATCTTTGGGTTTCAGCTGAGCAATATTGTAGATAAACATTGCCCGTCTGCTTTTTTTTTACCACTCCAATTGCCAGACTTTTTTAACACTTAAGCTGTCAACAGGGGAACCCCACTGACAGCTGAATGAGTTATCGGTTGTTCAGAACGCAGCAGCCCCACTAATTAACAACCTATTATTGGCAGCTTTTTTTTTTTTTTACATTTCAGCTGTCAGTGGAATCCCGCTGACAGCTGAAAGAACCAAGCCTGAAAGATCAGTTTCAGGTATCGTGGATTTTCACGCATACCGATGCTTATGCAAATGCTTAGTATCGGCACCGATATCAGTATTGATGCAACCCTACTTCTCATCCCACCCCATGATACAGCCCATTCCAAGTGGAACCTTAGTGTTGTTTTTTTTAAAGTATGTGCAGAAAGTCTAAATGGTCATAGAATATATTTTTGTTACAAATAAAGTTGCAGTATCTTAAGAAAACATTGAGTTTATTCCTCACCTCTTGTTCTGTGCAGGTGTGATCTAGGCCTCCCTATCTGTAAAATTCCAAAGAGTGAATTTATATTATGTAAATGTGCACAGGCGCAAGGATGGATGTAACCCAATGTGTACATGTCTACATCATCTATAGGCTGGCTTCTGAACCCAGGGAGAAAAGGGCAACCCAAGAGGGTGGTTGCTCAAAGATGTCACCTAGGTTTGTAGAGCTGCCACGCAGCTGTAGGGGAAGCTTCAGCCAGAAGGAACCCCATTCTGTGTTATTTATTGGCAAGGCTTTTCATAACAGATGCATATGTATTTTTAAAGAGGAAGTAAAGCCATTTAAAAAAAAAAAAAACCCTGCAAAAGAAAGGCATAATGAGCTAGTAAACATAGCATACTAGCTCATTATGAATGACTTACCTGAGATCAAAGCCCCCGCAGCGGTCCTCGGTCACCTCCCCCGCCATCTTGCCTCGTTGTCCCGTCACTGCCGTCAGTGTATCGCCGCTCCGGCGCTGTGATTGGCCGGAGCGGCAATGACGTCACACGCATGAGCGCTCGGGCCGGCAAGATCCCATTCATAAAACCGGCAATGATACCGGCCTGCTAGTGCGCATGCGTGTGACGTCATCGGTGCAGTGTTTTACAGCAAATATCTCCTTAACCGTGTAGGTTAAGGAGATATTTCATGCACCTACAGGTGCACCTACAGGTAAGCCTTAATCTAGGCTTACCTGTAGGTGCATGTTGTCAAAGTGGATTTACAACCACTTTACTATGTTACTATTTTAGCTTTATTATGACATACGTAATCTATTATTATATTGTCATGGTATGTACTGAACAGTTCTGCAAAAGCCATAAATTCCTACTTTATTATTGTTGCTTTGGTTTTCAAAACCAAAAATTCCGACCTGAAGCATTATATTTGTAAATACAGAATAGATATGCGTTGCCTGTTGACCTCTATTCTTATACAGCAACATGAGTTGCTTTGACTGCTGTACTGCATGAAACCCATACATTGTTAAGCCTTAGAGGGTGATCTCGGAGATATATAAAATATGTGTATAAACCTACCATAAAAGCTAAGCTTATATCACTGCTCTGTTTATAAAGTAATGTCTACTTTTTATAGAAAAGTACAAAACCTGTATTTAAATGCAAATATATGTGAGAACTTTTTTAAAAGCATATGCATACATTTCTATAGGATTAGCTTTATTGCCCAGCTCATGGCTGTAAACACCATCAATGGAAAAAAAAAACATAAGGGCTGCCTTAGGCTCAATCTGTTCCTCATAGTTCCAGCTATGCTCTCTTCAGCCCGTCTGCTGAAAGGCCACAGGGAGGACCGGACTCATTTTATCAAACTGTCAAGGAGCCGCTAGAGCTAAGAGAAGCACTCTTATGCCTGCGGCGAGATCGAGACAGCATTCAATTTCCATCCCTGTTTCATTTCCGTGTTGCTGCCGGGCAGCTTTGGATCTGAACTCAGTGGCTCTATGCCATCCAGAAATGGCTTGTGGGACCCTCCAAAGGATAGAGTGGTGAAATTGCTGCTATAAATCAGCATCCCCTCCTGACTTGGCAGGAGCTAGAAGTTCTGGCACTGCGGCTCTGCGGCTGATTTGAGTCCCATTAGCAGGTTTTGCTGTCAGCTTGGCTCCGGATAAAACCCTCCTCTCCTATCATCGTCTGGTACCCCTGCAGATATGAAATCTGTGCCAGGCTGAACAAGTCGCTCCACCCTTCCACAGAGCCATGCCAAACTCAAGAGGAGCAAAATCCAGAAAGAAAGGAGGAGAATGTGGGGGAGTTCCGAGGTTCAGGGAACATGAAACAATAGATGCTAATTACTTTTCTTTTGTGTCTTTAATGAATAAGAGCTCGGGAGAATTTAATAAAACTCAAATCCTGCACAGATGAAGGTACATGCCTCACACACAGAACCTCTTGCCTGTATAAGTCTTCTACATAACATGCGTTCTAAAAAGCTGGCACACTCCTTTTTTGTTTCAGAAACGCAAACGTCTAATGATGGTTTAATTCAGTCCTTTTCTGCACCTTCAAAACTAGAGACAATTTTAAAAAAGACATTAAGAGATCTAGGCCTTAGATAATCATGTTTCTTCTTCCAGTTATAATTGGTAAAAGGAAAAGGTAAAACTGACAGCAAAACTGGCAAAAAAGTGATCTTTATATTTTATTATATTGTACTAGGGATTGCTTTGTTTAAGAATAGCGTATCTTTCAGTACAGCACTGTATGCTTTAGTAACTTTACAGCCACATATCATCTCATTTACCCATGTACAGGGCCCGGACAATGGGTGGGCGGGACAAGGGGTGGGCAGGATGGGCAGGTGCCCTGGGTGCAATGGTTTACTGGGGTGCCATCTGTTGCAAGGCTGACAGGAGTAGTGACAGCAGCAGTGATTTTAACAAGTAAGTGACTGCACATCATGAAAGGGGAGGGGCGCAATTTGGCATCTTTGCTCTGGGTGCTGGATGACCTTGTCCCGGCACTGCCAATGTACATAGTAGAAGTAAGCCATAACTGAATGACATTTAATGTACTAAAGCACTGTGTCTCATAAACAATTGACTTTTTATTTCAATAAGCAGTTTATATTTTTTCATCCTTTTGCAGCCACATCTTGTCCATATGATTATAGTTCAGTTATGGCTGTATGGTATTTCTCAGGGCAAGCTTTTTGATGGTGACCCCATTGAAACATGCTTGTGTAATGTGGGTTTAAATGTCAATTTGTAGTCATCATCCAAGCCCATGTGATAGAGTGCCAATGCTGGAGGACAGTTGAGCGGTAGGGGCATGTTTTTACACAATAACAGGAAGTGCCAGAACAAAGACCCTAATGACAGGATCACCAGGTGTTATTTTACTGTAATCTGCAAATTTAAAAATAAATTTGAAATTGACATTACATTTTTTTTTAAATTTTTGCAAGTTCTTCTTTAGTTCTTTAGATGTCAACCACTACCAATAGTGAACTGCTGGTTTTTACAAATCATATACAGTCTATGGCAGGGGTAGGCAACTTGAGGCCCTCCAGCTGTTATGGAACTACATTTCCCATGAGGCGTTGCAAGGCTGGCAGTTACAATTACTCCCAGAGGCATGATGGGAATTGTAGATCTGCAACAGCTAGAGGGCCCCAGGTTTCCTACCCCTGGTTTATGGATTCCAGCATTGTCTTCCTGCAGCCAGTTCTTCTCACTAGTGTGGGTCCCTGGCGCTTCCTTTTTGAATTTAGGAGCTGGCTGTGACTTCCTCGTGAATCACAATTGGCGTCCCGCTACACATGCAGGAGGTCAGTCCTAGGTGCGTGTGACATATCCCAGGAGGCTGTGCATGCGGCGGGGAGCGGGACTAGCAACGTCATGCTTGGCAAGGATTGAGGAAGTGGGCACCATCAAAAAATGATGGTACTTAAAAAAAACTGCACCCCCCAACCAAAAACAAGCAAACTGCAAAGCTGGGAGAGGGAGGGAATGATCTATAGTTCGCTTTTTGAGTGAAGTTGCACTTTAACCTGTGCTTTTATGAGATTTTATTGATTAGCTTTTCATATACTTAAACATATGTCTGTTGTCTGCTTGGTTGTTGGATCTTTACCTGCCTTGTCCATGCATACGTCAGATCAAATCTGCATCATTTACCATTGTTACTTTGGTTATGAGTTATTATTCAGAACATAAATATTGGTTGCTACCTTCATCTGATCATTGGTGACCCAAAATGTAAACAAATGTATAGGTTTATTATTTTTGTACAGACTATGGATATTTTGTAGTTGTGTGACCTTATTGTGGGGTGTCTGAAGTAGAGTACTTTCATTCTGTTTTTTTTTTCTTTTTGTTGAACTTGGCATTTTATGGCAACATTGTGCTGTTAATCCTTGAAAACATCTGTGGTAAACTTGTGAGGTCCCGAGAGGTATTTTACTGGCTGATGCTTTCAAATACATTTATCCATCTTACAAAACACCTTAATTTGTGTCTGTCACGTTCCAAGCACAAAGCGTCCCAACTTGAACCTGCCAGGGGAGGGTTTTGTTTACAAAATGAGGGGGCAATTAGGCTGTGCTTTACAAACATTCTTGGTGGAATTAAAAGGCAATTGGCACAACTAAGCAAGTAATCCCTTTACAAGCTTTTCTGAAGGAGGCCCACTGGGCTGTTTACTGTTTAGTTTCTCCTCAGAGAGCGTTAACAGGGCCTTTTGGAAACTCCAGGTAATTGAGGCTCTTGTCTTTCACTGAGAGCTCCCAGAGCTGTCATCAGTTGCTATTCTGTACATTTCTTTACCTCGATATTTTGACAAGGGCTTTTGTCCTGACGACAACAGCTGCGTGGGAGGCAGAGCTGAAGGACTTTTTTTCATCTCCTTTGTGCAGGTCTTTTTCTCCATTGTTGACATTCCTCCGGGCACTGCTTGTGTGCAAACTTGTTGTGTGACTTGTGTCTTACTCTTAGCTTTTTTTTTTTTGTCCACTGATGAAGATCAAGAATCTTCGATCATTCTTTTTTCTATAGCCATTGATTTTCCAAAAGGGGTCTCTGGGACACCCCTTAGTCTAGCTTAAGAAAGACCATCCCATCATTGTTGTTAGAATTTTACCTCACAGATTTTACGCTCATAAGTAGCATTTAGGGTCCATGCACACTGGGCTTAAAAAACTCTAGTTCTTTTAGCAGAAAAAAATGCTTGTTTATGTACAGGCGTTTTGGATTTTATTCTGCCTCTAAACGTCCTAATGTGCATGGACACATAGGATAACATTAGCTGCTTCTACAGGCAAAAAGCTAAACTCCTCTATAAGCAGTGTTTCTTTTTTAAGCCAGTGTGCATAAACCCTTAAACTGTATGCATGTGGTCCATTTTGGCTATTTCTGGATTGAATACTTCATTTATTCATCAAAATCCCTATTGTTGCACCATCATGGTCTTTAGCTTTCTGCCTATTTAGTATTAAGGATAGTATCTTACAGGACAGATAATAGAAATATTAGTAAGTTGAGTGATTAAAAGGCTGGCAATAAATATATGGACATATCTTTTGGGCCCCTTTCACACGGGACGGATCCATGAAGATCCGCCCCGTGAACCTCCGATTGCTCAGCAGGGATCGCTCTGCTGATCCCCCGCTGAGCCGGCGGATGACAGTGCGGTCCCCGCACACTGTGCAGGGACCGCCCTGTCAGATCTCCGCTCTCCCCTATGGGGGGATCGGATGAACACGGACTGTCTGTCCGTGATCAAACGATCCGCAGACGGATTGAAAAATAGGATTTTCCTCCGTCTGCAGAATCGGAGGATTGGGGAGCCGGATGGGATCGGGTGTCGGCGACACCCGCGATCTCATAGGGACCAATGTATGTCCCTTTTTCATCCCTAAAGGGACGGGTGAAAAAGCGGACATACGGTCCGTTGGTGTGAAAGGGGCCTTACTGTTAAGGATTAAAATTACCAAATGTTTAAACCGTTACAAAACCCCCACATGAGCCAAGAGTTCTTCTAATATAATCTGGTTTTCTCCAACTTTGTAGGTTGCATTTGCAATATATGAATCATTCTTAAATTTTTAGATGGTTTCACTTCCAGATTACAAATATGGTGCTTTTCTTGATCATTTGGTCCCCTTTGGACTTCTTAAAATTTTTAAGTGTTACAACATGCAGTTAAATTATTATTATTATTATTATTTTTTGGTGCACAGACTGATCCGTAATGTCTAGTGGAAAAAAATGCATAGCTTCCCAAATAATTAGCAAATAAACCTGAAGTCTTGATGGCATGAGTAACATCCCTTTTGCTGTGAAAACCCCTAGATAAGCTGAGGTACAATCCATTGTGGATCCATTCAATGAAAGATGTTTCAAGATTGGTTCCTTTGCATAGTGGTTTTTGCATTTTTAAAGTGGTTCTAAATGTAGGACATTTTTACCTTAATGCATTCCCTGCATTAAGGTAGACAATGTCCCATTGGTTATATTGTCGCCTCACCTCCCTAAAGACTTACCCGATTCCTATTTCGATCCAGCACTGTGCTTGAGTGCAGCAGTTTCTTCCTCTCCTTACAGGACTCTGACAGGGCCATTGGCTCCTGCTACTGTCAATCCACTTCTATGAGGGGGGGAGCTGAGCTGCGCGGTGTGTGTCTATAGATACACACAACCCGGCTCAGGAGCAAGCCCACAGGTGTGCCCCTATAGAAAGCGGTTTCCTATGATGGCACACCAAGGAGGAGGAGGAGCCAAAAGCATTGGCAGGAGGACCTGAGAAGAGGAGGTTTGCAGCAACACTGTGCAATAATATTGCACAGAACTTACCTGTTCTGTGCAATAATATTGCACAGAACAGGTAAGTATAACATGTTTATTTAAATAATTTTTTTAAAAGCTTCACAATCACTTGAAATAAGCCTAATTGCAGTGCCTTAAAGGGGAAGTGTGGGAAATAAAAAAGCATAAACCTACATTCTCGCCTATATGGCTGCATCATCGGTAAGATGCTGCAGCTGTCCCCCACCAGCTCTAAGACCGGGAACTGAGCAGTCACATGATCATTGATCATTCAGTTCTTAGTCTGCTCTGAGCAAATAGAGGTGACTATCGGTCACTGCTCTGTGCTCTGCCCCTCCAGCGCTTACTGGGCTATGGAGGAGCTGGGAGAATCTGGCTCAGGCTCTCAGCTGTGCACTGAGAGGCTGAGCCAGCTGTCAGTCATCTGGATCCCAACATCATTGTCCAGATCCTTGATGTCAGCCGTCACCTGGCTTTTGCCCTCTGCCGACTGGTTTTGGGTCACAGGAGTGCAAAAGTGTATGCACTCCAGTGACCCACAAGAGACATATGACAAAGCTTCGGCCATACTTCTCAAAGGAATTGTATGGTATGTGTTGTTGATGAAACCTGATAATGTTTTTAGTTTGTAGTCATCCAAATCATGTCATTGTATTGCTGCCACACTTGTGTTGTGCATGCACAGGAGTTTTTAGTTTTTTTTGTCATGTTAGGGTGCGAGACTCTTTTACCTTTCCCTCTCTTAATGGGTCCATCTGCTGACAAGCCTGGCTCTTTTCATAGAGGGGGCTTTCATCTGCAGGTTTACTATTGGTACTTTGGTAGTAGCATTCTAAAACTAGTGGGTAAGGCTCTTAGTGCTGCATAATCCTACAGCAGTGTGTGATAATTTCACTTTTACGTCCTTTGAAGGGAAAAAGGATGCATATAATAGGCAGTTTACAATTTTCTGTCTAAACTGTCCATTTTCTTTCTACCTACAAGGTGACCCCCGTTGGACCTTTTCAGGCTGCTCCCACATACACAGATAAAACACACACTTCCCATCAGCTTACATTGTGTCAGTATATAAAGCTGTTGCATTTACATTTTATAGAACCCATAGAGCTCCATTACATTTACAGTTCAGGTTGTGTTTCTCAGTCCTTGCAAAACAAAACCAATGGAGACCTCTCTAAGACCACTTTCACACTGGGGCGTTTTTCAGGCGCTTTTGGGCTAAAAATAGCCCCTAAAAACCGCCTCCCCTGCAGCCCCAGTGTAAGAGCCCGAGTGCTTTCACACTGGCGCGGTGTGCTTGCAGGACGTTAGAAAAAGTCCTGCAAGCGTCATCTTCCTCCACCACCCCTGCCATTGGAATCAATGGGCACCGCTGCCGAAGCGCCTGCAAAGCGCTTTGGCAGCGGCACTTTGCGGGTGCTTTTAACCCTTTATTTGTCCGCTAGCGGGGGTTAAAAGAACTCCCACTAGCGTCCGAAAAGCACAGATATTACAGCGGTAAAGCGCCGCTGCTTTACTGCTAACGCCCCCGGCCCAGTGTGAAAGTAGACTAAAAGAGCCTTTAGCAGAAGCGCACTCTTGGATTAACACGGAAGCCTTCTATTTAAATGATATTAATTAAAAAGTTACAGAGGCTGTAGATGGCTTCTAGCAACCCTTGGATACTCGGAGTAGGAGGCCCAGGCTCACTTAAAGCAGCCCTTAGGAAGGTCAGGTGATGGAAGCAAACAGTACAGCTGTAGCATGGAGTTCAGTTGTTTAACTCAAAAGCTATTAATTGATCATTTTTACCACTACGCACTATGGAGCTGTAACATAATATAAACGTGTATCTGTAAATGAAATGCATTCGCCTGTGCCAAAACTAAATTACTTTATTTGTAGCTAATTTTTCTTTTCTTTTTTTTTACTTGCAGTGCGACAGCGAAAGTGATATCGACGATAAGGTAAAACTGAACTTTAATTTTTTTTTAGACCTATTAGGGGCCATTTATTAAACTTGTACAGGATGAAAGCCAATCTGTTTACCCTACAGTGTGTCTCTTTCCCGAAATGGAATCCAAACTGACAAGCATTAAATTTTTTAGCAAAGTTATTAATCAATAACATTGCACATTAGTACAGAAATAAGATTTTTAGCCTGAGTAAGTTTTATATATAGCCAGTTCTGTGTTGTGTTCTGAAGCATGTTATAATGAAATAGCATGAAGAAACATGCTAGAAAAAAGCTTTACAGAAATGACGAGCATTTTTCAGCACTGCTCAGTATGAGGAAACCTTTGGTAAAATCACCAACTTCTGTGTATGTGCTAACCATTCTATAATTATTATTCAGGATTTATATAGTGCCGACAGTTTACGCTGCGCTTTACAACTTGAGAGTAGACAGTACAAATACAATACAGTTCAATACAGTAGGAATCAGAGGGCCCTGCTCGTTAGAGTTTACAATCTAAGAGGGAGGGTCAGGAGATACAAGAGGTAATAACTGTGGGGGATGAGCTGATGGAGAAAATAAATGTACATTTGTTAGGTAGGGGCCAGAAGAGATGAGTTTTCAGAGTTTTCTGAAGAGATGAGTTTTCAGGGATCGTCTGAAAGTAGACAAAGTAGGGGATAGTCGGACAGATTGGAGTAGAGCATTCGAGAGTAAAGGGAGAGGCTCAGAAGAAGTCCTGGAGGCGAGTATGGGAGGAGGGAACAAGTGAGCTAGAGAGCAGGAGGTCTTGGGAATAGCGAAGAGGACGATTTGGTTGGTATTTTTGGTATTTATATGTAGCTGGGGGCCAGGTTGTGGATGGCTTTGTAAGTTACTGTTAGTATCTTGAATTTAATTTGTTGGTATAGTGGCAGCCAATGGAGGGATTGGCAGAGAGGGGGTAGCAGACGCCGAGCAGTTTGTAAGCTGGATGAGCCTGGCAGCAGCGTTCATGATGGACTGAAGGGGGATAGCCTATTTAGAGGTAAGCCAATGAGGAGGGAGTTGCAATAGTCCAGGCAAGAAATGACCAGTGAGTGGATTTGAAGCTTTGTGGTGACATTGGTTAGTAAGGGCGTATCTTGGAGATGTTTTGTAGGTTGAGGCGGCAAGCTTTGTACAGCGATTCGATGTGGGGCCAAAAGCATAGTTCAGAGTCCAGGATTACACCTAGGACCTTGGCATGGGGGGGACGGGTTGATAGTTGAGCTGTTGATTTTGACAGAGAAATTAGGGGAAGTGGCATGTGGGGGAGGAAATATCATGAGCTCAATTTTGAATAGGTTGAGTTTGAGGAAGTGATGTGACATCCAGGCTGATTTATCTGTTAGTAGGTTGGTGATACGGGAGGAGACAGAGTGAGTTGGGGGGGTGGAGAGGTAGATTTGGGTGTAGTCCATGTAGAGATGATACTGAAAGCCATGGGAGGCAATCAACTGACCCTCAGTTGGTTGTAGACCAGTCTTTCAAGGTGTTTGGAGGAGAAGGAGAGTAAGGAGATGGGGCATAGGTTGTTAAGATTGGTGGGGTCCAGTGATTTAGCCTTTGACTTGGGCTAGCCATAGACGGTTGGAATCATTTCAATTTGAAACATGTATGGGCAGGCTGAATGTGTCCAAGTTGACTTCTCAATCAACTTGGGTACAACCAGCCTACTGTATTTTGCATGCATTTATTGCTAGCGGCTGTTATGGCCGCTAGCAATAATCACTGTGGAAAATGGAAACGGTCCCCACAGGAGAACACAATGGCTTGACGGGAGAGATGATTCCTGCATCAACACTGCCTGTGGTTGCAGGAAAGAAAAACGCTCGGTCTATGACCAGCCTTAGACATCATTGAAGCTGTAGTCTTTTGTTTGACCCAAACGCAGGAATTCCCATTGTATGGTGGGCTAACCTGTAAATATAAGATATACTTTGACAGTTATATACCTTTCTAAATAGGGCACTCGATTTGGCTCCCCTCTTCTTGTGTTTTTTTTTTGTTTTATTTTGTGTTTTTTAATAGCTATCTCACTATTGATGTGCAGTTGTACAGTAAGTCGCTCAGACAAAAAGTGTGGGGGCTCACCGATGTATACCGATGGTTGGTCTGCCAGCATTTTATAGCAAAGCTGTAACTATTTTTCTCTGATTCAGTTCAAATACATTCTTGCTCTTTTAAATTCTGTCAACACTTATAAGCCTTTGTCTGTTCCAAGCTTAGTACAAGCAAAGGGTGCAGTAAGCCATAGCAACCAATCAGCAATTATCTTTTATTGTTCTGACTGCTCAAGCAGCAAAGGTGATTTCAGATTGCTTGCTATGGGTTGCTGCGGTCTGCACATCATCATCTGTGTTTGCAGGCATAAGCCTGTCTGTGTTCATTTGTGCCTTTTTCATGCTGTTTTAATTTAGCACTTTACTGAACCAGTGTGCCTATTTATCCCTAGCCGGACAACATGTCGATAATACATTGAGAATCACTTTTTCTTTATATTTTTCAAGTTGCTACAGTTATTGTACTTTTTTGAGAATGTTACATAAAAGATTATTAAAATAGAAAAGAAAATGCCAGTACAATAGTTGTTTCCTGGGCTAAATAATTCTTGCAAAACCAAAAGCTTCTAACAGCTGATGTTTTTTTTTTTTTTCCTTCTGGGGTTAAAACCTTTTTTTCACAATCGAATAGACTAAAAGCAATTGCTCAGAAGACTGTTTAAAAGATATGCCTGTCAGAGTTGAGATGAAGTTGTAAGTGGCATGTAGTTTTATAATACAGCTCTGCTATTAATGATTGTCTAAATTACAGCGGCAGGCCCAGCCAGCTGCATTACATTGGAGACTGACGTCCGCTAGATTAGGTTTGACTTCACCTTGTAGCGGAGAAATTGAAATCTGAACAACATTGATTAGCTTTCAGAATGTGAGATCGGAGGTTACCTTCAGGGGAGGCTGCATTGTGTGTGACTGGTAAGTCAGTGTCACAAGCAGAGCACAAGGTAATAGAATTCCATATTGTGATTACTCTATTTCCTTGCCTTTCTTCTCTGCAGTTGCAGAATTTTCCTTCCATAGCTATCTGTAGTAAGCTTGTATGAAGCTTGCATTTGCTAACATTATAGCAGTTTTTCACATTGCACACTACATTTGTACTCAGACAGGTTAAGGTAAACAGTTCATTAGCATTAATTAACGTTTTTATTATCAGTTCCTAGTAACGTTTCTTTTCTGTGTCCTTCCAATCCAGTGTTTCTCAACTCCAGTCCTCAAGGCGTCCCAACAGGTCATGTTTTCAGGCTTTTCATTATTTTGCACAGGTGATTTGATCAGTTTCACTGTCTTTTAGTAATTACCACAGCCGTTTCATCTGAGGAAAATCCTGAAAATATGACCTGTTGGGGCGCCTTGAGGACTGGAATTGAGAAACACTGTGCTAATCTCTAAGCCTAAAATCCAAATGCCACAATATGATGCATACACATTTCAGGGAGATATGTGCCCATTGCATTGTTGGATGTGGGCCATGTCTAAGCCAAAATTTGCATACTTGATACACCCATGTTTCGGGGCACCATATGGTTTTTCAATGGTAGGTTCAAACATGCGCAGATTGCAATGACTCCTTGATCCATACAACTTGTTTACATACAACTTACAACCCAGTATATGGCTGGTCCTGGTATATTTTACCAGTGCCTAGCAGCCTTCTAGCTGAATCTTTGTAGTTACTGTTTTCTTCTGAATGGCCTGAAACCAATGACTACAGAAACGTAGGTTAATGCTTGGTTCAAGCTCTGCTTACGTTGAGGGCTCTGCATCTTCTTAGGCCCCTTTTTACACGACTGTTCCGATCAGGTTCTCCTGTAAGCTTTTCAGGTGGACCTGATCGGACAGTCCATTCATGCCTATGGACCCGCGGGCAAAAAATGGCCTTGTGTATGTTTACACTGGCCTACCTCTAATCCGATCTGGTCTGCTAAAAACAAAAAAAAACAGAAGGATATCCATCATCCTCCATCTAGCCAGATCTGGTCGGAGGGCAGTCAGCTGTTAATAGAGAGCAGAGTCTGTTTACACCAGGCTCCCCATAGAGCAGAGCGGGCTCTGTTCAAGTCCGCTCTGCATTAACTCTGTCATCCGCCCATCCTGCTCATCAAAAACAGAGTCCACCCCGTGTTAAAGGGGCCTTATACACATAGTTAAGTATGACCAGGAGGTTGCATGGAATCCCAGCCCACAGTAGCAAGAGCAGCCTGCTTAATATGTATGTTACCCTAAGTATTTGTATTTTCTTCCATGTGTAAAGTGAACAATGTATTTACATGTAGTATATCAACCCCTATGTGTATAATCACGACAGTTCATCTTTTTTTTTTTTTTTTATCTTGCTAAACAAGGGCTTAGCCCAGGTTCACACTGGGGCTGCGGGAGTGAAGCCGTGCGAGTTCAGCTGAACTCGCACGATTTCACTCCTGCCTGTCAGTCCCGATTTCAGCTCGATTACAGAGACATCTGACACAGATGTCAATGTAAATCGCGGCTGAAATCGCAAAAAGTAGTACAGAAACTACTTTTTGTAATCGGTGCAGCGCCGCAGATGCGGCGTCGCACCGATTAGGACGGTGCCATTGTCAAATCGCATGTCAAATCGCACCAGTGTGAAGCAGGGCTAAAAGGAAGTTTATTTGGTGCCTTACAAAATTGTCTCATTTTTGCACTACTTTTTAATTATTCGTAATTATGAAGTTCATTCTCAGAGTGCTCATTTAATTTGCTTTGAACAAAGTACCCCAAATTCTTGTTTACGGCTTACTTTAAAGGCTTGTTTTGGAGCTGGGAATCTGGAATCAGTATGGTGCACACAATATAGCTTTGTTGATATGATTATAGGTGAGAGAACAGTTACAGAATACCAACCACATCCATATTCTGCAGTCATCCTAGAGCTCAGGAACATTTCTCTAAATTGAGGAGGCTTCAGAATATGTCTTGCTGAGCTGCATTGCTATTCTCTTCTACCATTTCGGCCCCATGTGCTCTAAACGTCACTACGGAATATATATACCTCCTTTAATAGCAACAACAGCATTAACAGACAGCAATTACCCTTCATTTTCTGGAACGATAAAGTCTCCATTAATTCAAGATTTATGTAGTTATAGCATTTAGCTCAGAAATAACACCGCAGAGAATTGGGTTATACACATGTAATGAGAGAGCTCATGGCATACTTTAGTGAACATTAACATAATAGAGTAATATAAACCATCAACACTCCCACTTATTGTCTCTTACCTGCTTTTTAGCATGGCAGAGGAGTGCAGTATGAAAACATATTTCATTAACAGCTTCCTTCAATGATAGAAAGCTGTCCTAGGCAGACTCTGATAATGATTTATTCTCATAAGAGGAATATCTCCACCAGAGTCCTTTTAGAGCTGTCCTTTTAGCTCCCAGCAAAACCCCTGACATCAGAAAAGGACATAATGTACATTTTCCTGCAAGATTAAACACACACCAGAAGCAGTGTTACACAACACACAGCACAGGCTTATACAGGACTAGAGAATGGCGTAGCTAGGCGCCCACACAGGGGTTAGCACCAAGAAAAGCAACAAAGCACATACAAACCAATACAGTTTAATAAGAACTGCATAATGTGTGGCTCGAGCACAAAAAACACAATGACATCAGAATGAAGTGTTACCCCAGAGAAAATAAGATTTCCTTATAAAAGGAGTATACCAAGGACCCCAGATGAAGAACAATGTAGCATACCCATTTGTAATCATATTGGTAGTACACTATGATGCTTATGTCAGAGGGTGAGTGCTGTGGCCATGGAGGTGTCATGTAGTCAACATATTTAGAGATACTTTATAGAACCCCATTACTTTAAATTCCCCAGAATAAAGGCAAGTTGGCGTTCACAAGTTGTTTCCAAAATTGAACATTAATATAAGCAGACTTTTTCCAACACATAGTAATAGTCTTCCTGGCTTAAAAGGGAAGGCTATTACTACAGTGCTTTGAAAAATTATTCATACCCCTTGAAATTTTTCACATTTTATCATGCTACAACTAAAAGTGTAAATGTATTTTATTGGTATTTTATGTGATAGACTAACACAAAGTGGCACATAATTGTGATGTGGAAGGAAAATGATAAATGGTTTTCAATTTTTTTTTACAAATAAATATCTGAAAAGTATGGCGTGCATTTGTATTCAGCCCCCTTTACTCTGATACCCCTAACTAAAATCTAGTAGAACCAATTGCCTAAAGAAGTCACCTAAGTAGTCCACCTGTGTGCAATTGAATCTCAATATAAATACAGAGGTTTGTTAGAGATCCTTAGTGAACACACAGCATCATGAAGGCCAAGGAACACACCAGACAGGTTAGGGATAAAGATGTGTAGAAACTTAAAGCAGGATTTGGTTATAAAAAACATCCCAAGCTTTGAACATCTCATCCGAAAATGGAAAGAGTATGGTACAACTGAAAACCTACCAAGACAGGGATCTCCACCTAAACTGACAGGCCGGGCAAGAGGAGCATTAATCAGAGAAGCAACCAAGAGGCCCATGGTAACTCTGGAGGAGCTGCAGAGGTCAACAGCTCAGGTGGGAGAATCTGTCCACAGGACAACTATTAGTCGTACACTTCACAAATCTGGCCTTTATGGAAGAGTGGCAATAAGAAAGCCATTGTTGAAAGCCATAAAGGTCATGTTTGCAGTTTGCGAGAAGCCATGTGGGGGACACAGCAAACATGGAAGAAGTTGCTCTGGTCAGATGAGACCAAAATTGAACTTTTTGTCTAAAAGCAATACGCTATGTGTGGCGGAAAACTAACAGTGCACATCACCCTGAACACACCATCCACCTTGTGAAACATGGTGGTGGCAGCATCATGTTGTGGGGATGCTTTTCTTTATCAGGGACAGGGAAGCTGGTTAGAGTTGATGGAGAGATGGATGGAGCCAAATACAGGGCAATCTTAGAAGGATACCTGCTTGAGTTTGCAAAAGACTTGAGACTGGGGCAGAGGTTCACCTCCCAGCAGACCAACGACCATAAACATACAGCCAGAGCTACAATGGAATGGTTTAGATCAAAGGGTACTCATGTTAGAATGGCCCAGACCTAAATCCAATTGAGAATCTGTGGCAAGATCTGAAAATTGCTGTTCAGACACTCTCCATCCAATCTGACAGAGCTTGAGCTGTTTTGCAAAGAAGAATGGGCAAAAATTTCACTCTCTACATGTTTAAAGCTGGTAGAGACATCCCCAAAAAGACTTGCAGCTGTAACTGCAGCGAATGGTGGTTATACAAAGTATTGACTCGGAGAGGCTGAATGCAAATGCATGCCACACTTTTCACACACATATATATATAATTTTTATAATTTTCCTTCCATTTCACAATTATGTGCCACTTTGTGTTGGTCTATCACATAAAATCCCAATAAAATACATTTATGTTTTTGGTTGTAACATGACAAAATGTGGAAAATTTCAAGGGGTATGAATACTTTTTCAAGGCACTGTATGTGTGTAGAGATGGATTTTTCCATAAAGGAGTTTTTGGGAAAAGGGAGTTTGAAGGCAACAACTCATATTGGTGTCCCATTTTCCAAGCCTTCAGTGTAGTTGGAATGGAAACGGTAAGAGCATAGGGTTCTTTTGGACTTCGATATATCAGGAAGCAGAGTGCTTCTAGTGAATGTAAAATGGCAGCCTCCAACATAATTGAGGCATTGGAAATGTCCAGCTGTGTAGCCAGCAATGTCCCATTACAAACTGAGTGAAAATATTTCTGGCAGTCTGGCATTGCCAGTCTGTCCTGAAGGAGTGGCCTGGTCAGAGTAGTAAACTTGTATCTTGGTGATTGAGAGCCCCACAGAAATTACGTAAACAATTGATTAAAGCGGAGCTCCGCCGGAAAAAAAAATATTAAAAGCCAGCAGCTACAGCAGCTGCTGGCTTTTAATATTTGGACACTTACCTGTCCTGGAGTCCAGCGACGTCCGCAGCAGAGGACGAGCGACCGCTCGTCGCTCTGCTGCTCCCTCCACCATCCTCGCTGAGGGAACCAGGAAGTGAAGCCCTGCGGCTTCATGCCCGGTTCCCTACGGCGCATGCGCGAGTCGCGCTGCGCCGTTCTGATTGGTGCTCCTGTGTTCTGGGAGCCGAGTGACTCCCAGAACACCGCGGGAAGTGACGTAACTCCCGCAGATTCCCGGAGAGAGGACTCCCGGATGTGGGTGAAAATACCTGTCTTAGACAGGTATCTTCACCCCCCTCCCCCCTGAAAGGTGTCAATTGTGACACCGGAGGGGGGGAGGAATCCAAATAGCAAAAGTTGTTATTTAGGGTGGAGCTCCACTTTAAGTTGTGTAAAAAAGGATTTGAGAACCATTGTAGGGTGAACTGCCAAACAAGTAAGTGAATTTTGAAAGAATTTTTAGCAGATTATTATTATAGCCAATCATTCAGAATGGCAGGTTTTGCCATGACTTCTGTTTAGTCTTATTTTGCAATATAGGGAGAAGATTAAGAGTAAAGCTGGGCATAAATGGATCAAAATACAGCCGTTTAGCAAAGATAGACCGGATTGTGATCAATGTAAGGGCAAGGAGGTTGTACAACCACCCTATTGAATTTTCCCTGCTTGATAAGCCCTGCCGGCTTTGGCAGGCATTGCTGATCAGCATATTCTGATGGCGGGAAAGTCTGGGGGAAATCACTGAGGATCTGAAAACCTCTGTAGAAAAAGGTCTGCGTCATTTCAAAACAGCAAGAGGTCATCTGCATACAGGGCTACTCTCTCCTCTAACCAGTCTGTTCTAAGACCTCTAATAATGTACATTTTTAGTATGTGTTAATGCATACATTATCATCATACATTTAAGCTCAAATTTTTTGTACAGAAAAACATTTGAGTGAAATTGATTTCATGCTGTTAAACTCAGTATTGTGGGCTCCTATAAATTATGTTATAACAGAGAAATTAGCACAGGAGCTTTTTTTTTTTTTTTCACCACATTGCACCAACCAACAATAATTCACCTACATTTTACATATGTACATTTTATTCAGTATATTACAGATGTAATCAACTATCAGCCCCCAACATACACTCAAAGCCAATTGTATTTTTAACTAAGATTGTTACTTTATTGCCAAATAACAATTTTGAAGTTCTTGTATTGTGTTTGAACTGGAGGCAGAAAATGCAACAAAAAAAGGGCAAAGTGTGGTTACCGTCAAAAGCAAGACCACCTATTATTTGTCCCACTCTTTCATTTTCCTTGAGCTTTTGGAACAGACTCAATAAATCCCATCATCTTCAATCGGCCCATAGTCCCCTTGCTCCTATATTGTCTAATCCATTGTTCACCATGGGTCTCACCCCTGTGTCTTTCAAATGGTGGACAAATAAAGGATTTCAGTGCATAGAGGACTTCTGAGTGGGGGGGGGGTTCTTTCGCTCCAATTATTTCAGGAGAGACACCCCGATACGGAGACTACCTTTGAATCCATATGTAGATCATGCGAAAAACAATATGATTTGATATTAGTGATTTACTCTATGCTAATGTCATCTCTTTCTAAACCACAGTATATGCTAAAATGGGAACAGGACCTGCAAGTGAATTTGGAGTTTGAGGATTGGCACAAACTAGCGGGAAATGCATCCATAACATATTAATTTCTCTTATCATCCATGGACTGACACGGTGTCTCTTTACACTTTACACGTGGGTTACGTCCCTGCTTGCAGGAGAAGACCTAGGCAGAATGTGAGATGTTATACATACATTCTAAAAGCCAGAGCTGAACAGCCCCACCCAGGGGGCGGTCCCTCCGGGCATAACCCTCCCACTACAGTCAGCAGACTTCAGTTTTTTTCTGCCTAGCAGAAGGAGAAGACGTGGCTCCCTCAGGAGCCAGTCTCCTGACCTATTTTATTCCTTTTTGGAATTCTTTTTTATTTTATTTTTGAGAATCTTCTATCAACTGTCGGCTGGGCAACAGGTTGGGTACAAGATATCCTCGTAGTCTTCCCTGTCCGACCATCGAGCGTGCTGATCCTCGCCTTCTGTGCGTGAGACTCAGTTCACGACAGGCCCCATGACTCCAGGGGTGGCCGGGTTTGCTTTCATGCTCCCACGGTCCTCTCAAGACTGAACAGCTCCTGACTGACTGTATCTTTCGCGGTGGACCGGGCCGACAGCTACTCAGTACTGCACTGTGATAGTCCTGTCAGAAACGCCAGTGTGTCCCTCAGGGGACGGGTAAGTAGTCTCTCCTGCCTGCAGGTGAGTACAAAGGGCTGTGTGTTTCTCTGTGGGGGATTTTCCCTGTCTCCCCCTGTATTTTATTGTCGCTCTCTGTCACCATTACTGGCGCTGACTGTGTGGGGTGCTTGGGGGTCACACTGTTCTTGGGGGGCTCATGCTGGTCTGCAATGTATGCCTTGGGGCTTTTTTGTGTGTTTTTTTTTTTGGGGCCTGAGCGCCGAGTGGCGCTGTGCGTGTGTGCTGTTAAATTTTAACAGCGTCATGGCGGCCATCTTGCCGCGGATCGCCTCAGTAAAGTACGGCGGCCATTTTCTTGTAGCCCGCGCGCTTTTCAGCACTAGTTTAGCCTCTAGCGCTGCTATAGCAGCGCAAATCTCCTCAAGTCTCCTCACAGCTTACCAGCGCTGACACAGCGCGGTACAGACAGCGGAACTAAGCGGTCCCTGGCCTGGTTTGGTGAGTCCCCTGGGCGCCCCCTCCTCAGTCAGCACAGCCTGTGGGTGGACTTTTTATCTGAGAGAGTCTCAGAGAGGGACAATATGGAGTCTGTGTCACCAGCTTCCCCTAAAAATGTCAGTGGCAACAGGCAGTGCTTCAGCACTGCGGTCCCTATGGACCTGTTGTGGGCAGCCCTGGAATCAATTTCTGACCAGGATGGGAGCTGTGTGCAAGCGCAAGGTGCAAAAAGGCGCCCTCTCCCCACTTTATCTACTCGAGGGCAGTGCGCTGATTCAGATATGGGCCTAGCCACTATCGCTCAAGACCCTAGTTCTGAATGTATGGATGGTTTTGAACAGGACATTCCTTATGAGGGAAACTCCAGTTCTGAGTCAGTAAATGACAGGGCGCTTGTTAGTGTGCTCATGACTGCGGTGAGGGACACTCTCAAGCTCAAATGCTGCGGATGCAGAACCTCAGGCGGATACTGTCTCCTTTGGTTCTTTTAAGGCCAGGCCTTCTAGAGGGGTTTTTTCCATTGTACTTTCTTTGACCAGATCATTGATAAGGTCTGGGAAAAGCCGCAGAAGAATTTTTTTATGGTCCCGCGGCGTTTGTCTATCAGGTACCCCTTGAAGATGCCCTACTTAAAAAGTGGGCTTCTCCCCCAGTGGTCGACCCTCCAGTCACCCGGTTGAACAAGGCCATCACTCTCCCGATGGAGGGGACTCCTGCATTTGAGGACCCCTCTGACAGGAGGCCAAAAGTGGTGAGCAGAACCATGTTTGCCTTGTTGGGATCCGCCCTACGACCTGTGGTAGCGGCGACCCTTGTGTCTAAAACACTTACAGGTTGGGCAAAAATGTTGCACCTAGCTGTACAGGAGCATATTCTTCCTCCAGACACAGTTGCTCTGGCCCACCAACTGGTTCAGGGCCTGGTTTCTGTGTGCGACGCCACACTGAACGCGGCCCCTTTAATATCCAGGGCCTCTGTCTCGGCGGTGGTATTGCGTCGTCTTATCTGGTTGAAATGCTGGTCTGCTGACCTAGCCTTAGGAAGCTCCTGACGGATCTACTATTTTAAAGGCGGTAGACCTTTCGGTGCTGCTCTGGATGACATCGTCATGGATGTCACGGGAGGTAAACGCACTCTTCTTCCTTAGACTAGCAAGGGTGAGGAGGCCCGCCGCAAACAGGGGCCTTCCTTTCCAGCAAAACAGGGGTTTTTTCGTCAGAGTCCACAGGTAGGCCCTCTCAGACTGACGGCAGTGCGGCTGGTGGGCACAAGTGCCCCTGGGTGCGTAAGCCAAACAAGCGGCTCCCAAGCCCGCCTCTGCGTGAAGTCTTGCCTCCGCCCGACTCTGGGGTGGGGGAACAACTTCGCAGGTTCACGGATCGGTGGACCTCCCGAATCTCCGACTGGTGGGTGTGCGAGGTGGTCACCTCAGGTTATAGGATAGTATTCCGATCCTGGCCCCCACACAGATTCTTTCCCTTGAATCTTTCTCTCCTTCCTAACTGTCGGGCAGCCCTCTTGGGGGCTGTACAGGATTTGATCAGGTCCGGAGTGATTGTGCCGGTTCCGTCACAGGAGAGTTTTCAGGGATTCTGCTCGAATCTGTTTGTCGTCCCAAAAATAGGACGTGGTTCGACCTATCCTGGACCTCAAGGCCCTGAATGCCTTCGAGAAGGTGCAGAAATTCCGCATGGGATCCATTCGCACGGTGATCGCTACACTCCACCAAAAGGGATTTTCTTCTGGCGTCCTTGGACTTCAAGGACGCCTACTTGCATGTTCCGATCTGCGCAAGTCACCAGAAGTTTCTGCGCCTTGCGATCAGCGAAGTCCACTCTCGATTGTGGTTCTTCCTTTCGGCCTTGCCTCGGCACCAAGGGTGTTCACCAAGGTGCTTGCTCCGGTTCTAGCCTTCTGTTACAGCGAGGTATTGCTGTCGTGGGCTATCTGGACGGTCTTCTGCTATGAGCAGAAAGTGGCTCAGACTTAGAGGAAAGGTGAGTATCGTCAATTAGACCCTCAGGGACTTCGGGTGGTTCCTGAACATTCAGGAGTCAGTCCTGGTCCCGACTCAGTGTCTGGAGTCTCTAGTTCTCGTTCTGGACTCCTTGGAGGCAAAGGTATCCTACCTCTGGAGAAGTTGCTGACACTTCAGTCTGCGGTGCGGGTGCTGACATCCCGAACATGGTTGTCAATCCGTTGTTTGCATGAGAGTCCCGGGACTCCTGGTGGCCTCCTTCGCGGCCGTTCCGTATGCCCAATCACACACCAGGGCATTGCAGAAGGAGATCTTGTCCACCTGGGACAAATCCCCGTTGTCCTTGGATCTTCGGATCCAGGTGATTCACCTGGTCAGGGCGTCCCTGACAGGGTGGTTGGGACCCTCGGCTCTTCGGTCCGGAAAGTCGTTCCCCTCCCATCCAATGGACGGTACTCACGACGGACGCCAGCCTGACGGGCTGGGGTGGAGTCTGGGGAGTCCTGTCGGCTCAAGGCCTTGGACTCCGGACGAGCCCGTTTACCATTCACTGTTCTGGAAATGCGGGCCATCAGACTGTGTCTCTCCTCAGGTCGGAGAGAGTACGGGGTCGCTCCAACAGGAGCCAGTCGGACAACGCCACGGCGGTGGCGTATGTAAACCATCACGGGGGGACTCGGAGCTCAGCTGCGGCTTCCGAGGTAATCCGTATCCTGAAGTGGGCCGGAAGAAACGTGCCGGCTCTGTAGGGGCGGACTATCTGAGTCGCCAATCGCCAGACGCCGGACCAGGAAGAGTGGTCCTTGCATATTTCAACTCCTTTGCCGACGGGGGGGCATGTCGGATGTGGACCTGATGGCCTCTCGACTCAGTCGCAAGGGTCGTGGTTGTGGCCAGATCCAGGGATCCTTGGGCGATGACTCGGATGCGTTGGTGGCCCCATAGGGTCCTTATCGCCTGATATAAACTCCGGTGATCCTAATTGTTCCGGATTGGCCTCAGCGTCACTGGTACGCTGATCTGGTACGTCTCGTTGCGGATGTTCCCTGGCGGTTGCCGATGAGGGAGGACCTTCAGTCTCAAGGTCCTATGTTTCATCCGGCTTACAGTCTCTGGCTTTAACGGCAGAGCTGTTAAAAGCCAGGTATTGAGGGACCGAGGTCTCTCGGACTCTGTCATTTTGACCATGTTAAGGACACGGAAGTCTTCCTCCAGGCAGATCTATCACCGTGCCTGGAAAGCTTATATCGCCATATGCAAAGCGCTGGACTGGCGTCCTCGGACGTATTCCGTCCCCAGAATCCTGCGTCCTCTACAGTGTGGAGTGACCCAAAAGCTTGCTTTGAGTACCATCAAGGATCAGATTTCGGCCTTGGCCGTCTTCTTTCAGCGACCTCTAGCGGGTCATTTCTTGGTTAGCACCTTGTGTTGGGGGTTCGCCATGTGCTCCCTCCTGTCAAGCCTTCTCTCCCACCGTGGGATCTGAATTTGGTGCTCTAGGTCCTCCAGGAACCTCCTTTTTGGGAATATCCGGGATATTCCTCTCTTGTCTTGTCTCAGAAGGTGGCCTTTTAGTGGCAATCACTTCTGTTTGACGAGTGTCTGAGTTGGTGGCTTTGTCCTGCAAGTCGCCATATTTAGTCATCCATAAGGATAAGGCGGTGTTGCATCCGCGACCTTCCCTTTTGCCAAAGGTGGTGTCTACCTTTCACCTACATGAGGACATTGTCCTCCCGTCCTTGTGTCCTCACCCATCGCATCCCAGAGAGTTTGCGCTGCACATATTGGATGTGGTACGAGCCTTACGGGTGTACCTGTCTGCTACTGCTTCTATTCGGAAGTCCGACTCACTGTTTGTGACTGCCCCTGGTCCATAACAGGGCCAAGCGGTTTCGTCTGCCATCATTTTTAGGGGAATCAGACAAACCGTCATTCAAGCCTATGCTCTCAAAGGGCGGGCGCCTCCCTTTCCGGTTACGGCGCATTCCACCAGGGCAATTGGTGCTTCCTGGGTTTTCCGACATCAAGCGTCGGTTGCACAAGTGTGCAAGGCGGCGACCTGGTCGTCTGTTCATACCTTTTAAGTTTTTTATAAGGTTGATGTGGCTGCATCTTCGGATGCTTCCTTCGGCCGCAGGGTGCTGCAGGCCGCTGTTTAAAGTTGCGACTCCTCCGTTGAGGAGATCTGCCTTCTTGGAGTGAAAGTTTCTGGTTTTTCCATTTTTATACTGCTCCCATCCCTCTTGACACTGCTTTGGGACATCCCACGTGTAAAGTGTAAAGAGACACCGTGTCAGTCCATGGATGATAAGAGAAAATAGGATTTTTTGTACTCACCGTAAAATCCTTTTCTCTGACATCCATGGACTGACACGGCACCCACCCTTCCTTTTTAAGTTTGTACTGCTTGGTTACGAACTGAAGTCTGCTGACTGTAGTGGGAGGGTTATGCCCGGAGGGACCGCCCCCTGGGTGGGGCTGTTCAGCTCTGGCTTTTAGAATGTATGTATAACATCTCACATTCTGCCTAGGTCTTCTCCTGCAAGCAGGGACGTAACCCACGTGTAAAGTGTAAAGAGACACCGTGTCAGTCCATGGATGTCAGAGAAAAGTATTTTACGGTGAGTACAAAAAATCCTATTATTTTGCTTATAGAAGCAAATTACAAAGTGCTACTTCAATGGTATATGGTCCCAAAGGGATTGGCCTCCTATGTCCCGGGAGCATCCCCACGCTGCTTTAGAGGCTGTTCCCAAGATGGTTTGTTCCTCCATATTTGGTGGGAATGTCCGAATACCTTACGCGCTTCCATTCCTTTTCCTTTTTTTTGGTCTTTGACTGCACCCCCAGACTAGTTATTTAAAGTCTAGATAACTAAAAAGGACTACTGTAAAGGTAACATTTTTACATGGATGTACATAATGTCGGATTATGTGCACGTGGAACTTCTGATTGTGAGCTGCAGTACTACACGGGAGAAGAATGTTGTTT
This sequence comes from Rana muscosa, assembly GCA_029206835.1. NCBI lineage: Eukaryota > Metazoa > Chordata > Amphibia > Anura > Ranidae > Rana > Rana muscosa. The sequence continues at coordinate 912,019,353 of CM055116.1, read as the reverse complement.
TGGGTAGGTTTCAATTGGTCATACAAACGTGATAATCTTTTTTTCCAATTACTATCAGAGGCTTGGGTGATCAGTTTTTCTTTGGAACTTGTAATAGTGAGTTTTGTGTCTTGCCTGCACTTGTTCTTTAAATATTTTATTTCACTACAAACCTGGGCAACATGTAATGTATAATACCTTTGGGAAGTTAAAGAAGAGTTTTTCAGTCTGCATTTTTCATCTTCCAATGCCTTTCTGTGAGATGCTTATCACTTTCACAGTACAAAACACCTCAAAATGACTGTCTGAAGTTTTTATGGGTTCCCATCTGCCAGGGATTGAAATAATGGCTCTCCACGGACAGCTCTGTAGGTAGCATCAATATGTAAGAGTAGTGCATTTGTGTTATCATATTTTCTCAATCTCTTCTAAGAGACAATACAGTATATTCAGATGCATGTACAAAGCCAGTCATCTGAAATGATATTTCAACACTAGAGCTCACATCCCACATCTGCAATTTACTGGATAGTTTTGTATGGAGGAGCTCAAGCTAGTTCATATGCCAGTGTAAGTTTCTTCTCATATAACAGAAAATGGGCAGTTATCAAGCTCATGAAATCTTTAGTATCTTAGGTTCATTTTTAGAGCGTTTAGGAGTAGTTATCAAATTGTCAATGAGTATTGACTTGTGTGTCCACCTTAGACGATAGCTGTCTCTCATGAGGACCCTTATATACTATACTGCCCCTGGGAACTGATAATTATACTGGTGGAAGGTTGTGTTTACTAGGCCTAAGAACTTATTTATGCTAATGTGGTTTTAATGTGATTCTTACTGCATGGGACCAGGGAGAATCCTACCTTACACTGCCCTTAAGGCACACTAAAAGTTGCCTTCTGTTTCATTGCTGCTCAGCAACTGCTGTCAAATTGTTACTCCATGAGGAAAGTTCAATACTGTTTCTAATTTAGATCTGTCAAGTCCATGCACGTTGTATCCTGTTTGTGTGAGCCCTTATGAATGAGAATTGGTGTTGCTCCTGATATGCGTTTAATGTTTTATCTTGGACCTCTCATTCAGTTTTGGTCTGATGCTCCTTTCTATATTTTGTGTCTGAAAGGCAGCTGTTACACCACTACTTATAAGTTAAAGTGGAACCTTGCCCATAACAATTTGATAACAATTAACATTTTATTAACAAAATAACATACATTCTACATGAATAATTATGCTACAAAAATTAGTGTGTGCTGTAAGTTAACTCCAGCATTGCTCGTGTTTCTTCTTGCTGGAGGCCGCCATTTTGTTGAAGCCCAGAGCAGTTACTTCCTTTGTGGAAATGCTCTTCCTCTCCTTGGTCTCAAACACTATGGGGGTTATTTATGAAAGGCAAATCCACTTTGCACTACAAGTGCATTTGGAAGTGCAGTTGCTGTAAATCTGAGGTGTAGATCTGAAATAAGGGGAAGCTCTGCTGCTTTTTATCATCCAATCATGTGCAAGCTAAAATGCTGTTTTTTTATTTTTCTTGCGTGTCCTCCTCAGATCTACAACGATTGCACTTTCAGTGCACTTTCAAGTGCACTTGCAGTGCAAAGTGGATTTGACTTTCGTAAATAACCCCCTATATGTCACTTTCTATAATTAAAATATGTACATGTCCAGCCTTGATTGTGTCTTGGCTTAGCGAGAGAAAATGTCTGACAGAAGCTTTACTTTGTGAAGTTCACAGGCTGCCCATGAGGGAGAAAAGAGAGAGAGTCAGGGACATGAGAGAAGACCCTATTCTTGCAAGTTTAAGCTCTCATTCGCCCCAGTGCGATTTCTCATGCAAATTGCATGACAAGTCGCACCCCATTGTCGACGATCAAATGGCTGTGACTCAGAGAAAAGTTCCTGGACTACTTTTTTTTTTACTTTATTGCGACTTGCATAGACTTCTGTTAATCGCAAACCGCAATGACATTGGAGGTGCAAATCACACTGATCTGCGGCTTTGAAATCGCACTGAAGTACCGTGATTTAAAAGCCACACTGGTGTGAACCGGGGCTAATTCGTTTGTGTCTTCCTGGCAGCAGTATGTCCTGTCACCTCTCCTGCTTTCCTTTTCCTTTTCTCCCTCCTTATTCATTGTTCCCCCAGCACAGTCTGTGTCGTTCCTGTTACTTTCTTCTTCTTCAGCAACAGTAAATCTTAAGGCTCCATGTACACTGAAGCTGATAAACTGCAGTTTATTGGCGTTTTGGCATTTTTTTTAAAAAGCCCATTAACTGCACTCTGTTAGCCTATGTGTTCATGTACACATAGCGTTTTTTAGCGTTAATGAGCAGTGGAGTTAATGGGCTTTTTTCTGAACACAAGAAATTTGCGTTCAAAGTACCGTTTTTCGGCGGGAAAAAACGCAAAACGCTAATAAACGCTCAAAAACAGTGGTCGCCAGCGGTTTTAGCATTTTTTGATGCATTGAAAAGAAAAAAAGCTAAAAAACGCTACACTGAAAAACGCTAATAAACTCTACACTGAAAAACGCTGATAAAAGCTATATTTTAAAGCCGCTTTTTCTGCCAGAAATCTGGACTTCAAAACGACCGTTTTTGGGCTTCTGTGTACATGGAGCCTAAAGCTGTCAGCTGATTGGCCTCCAGAGGCTCTGATTTTAGCCACAGTGCTGAGAATAGGGAGCAACTGAGCATGTGCAGAGAACAGTGAGTCAGTGTATTACTGGATTTTAAACAGTATAGACACTTATATTTAATGTTGCTATACCTGTAAAAGGGGCCAGCCCGAAGTGCTCTATAAGGACTTAATTTTCTGACTAAAATTCCACTTTAAATCTGCAAAACCCAGACACATATGGATGCATGGCATTTATGATTTTAGGTGAAAGGGGATAAAGGTATGTACCGTATTTATCGGCGTATAACACGCACTTTTTTACCCTGAAAATAGAGGGTAAACCGTGCCTGCGTGTTATACGCTGATATATTTTTTTGTTACTAGCGGGGGGGGCGGGGATCGGGCAGTCCGCCCCAGGTGCCCCCGCCTCTCCTAGCCCTGGGACAGAAAACATCACTGCCAGCCCTTCCTCCTGTGTCACTCTCAATACAAATGGAAGACGCCGCTCTCCTCCTCCCGCTCCGCCGCCTCCTCGAGTGTAGCTTTTGATTGGAGAAGGAGAGCGGTCATGTGACCATCAGCCGAGGAGAGTCACATGACTGGGTCCATGAGAGAGCGGCGTCAATCGAGGTACACAGAAGCTTTGTTTTACAAATGACAGTGACACAGGAGCAGTGTAGAAGGGGCTGGCAGTGATCTTCTCTTAACTCTAGAGTAGGCTGGCAATGCTGTCCCAGGAGACTGGGGATCTCCTGGGAGTGCAGGGGGTCTGTGTGCTGTGCAGTGCTGTGCAGGGGGTCTGTGTGCTGTGCAGTGCTGTGCAGGGGGTCTGTGTGCTGTGCAGGGGGTCCGGGTGCTGTGCAGTGCAGGGGTCCGGGTGCTGTGCAGTGCTGTGCAGGGGTCCGTGTGCTGTGCTGTGCTGTGCAGGGGGTCCGTGTGCTGTGCAGTGCTGTGCAAGGGGTCCGTGTGGTGTGCGGGGGTCCGTGTGCTGTGCAGTGCTCCATGTGCTGTGCAGGGGGGTCCGTGTGCTGTGCAGGGGGGTCCGTGTGCTGTGCAGGGGGGTCCGTGTGCTGTGCAGGGGGGTCCGTGTGCTGTGCAGAGGGGTCCGTGTGCTGTACGGGGGTCCCTGTGCTGTGCAGGGGGTCCATGTGCAGTGCTGTGCAGGGGGTCCGTGTGGTGTGCTGGGGAGTCTGTGTGCTGTGCAGGGGGCTGTGGAAAGTTTTTTTCCTGAAACTTCCCTCTTAAAGTTAGGGTGTGTGTTATACGCCAGTGTGTGTTATACGCCGATAAATACGGTATATAAATAAATGTCAGTGTAGGTTCAGAGTTTAGTTACAAAAATTGTTGAAAAATGAATTTTGTATTCCTTTTTTTGCCGTTCTAATTGTTTTTTATTATTATTGGGTAAAAATAAATAATGTGGGTAATGGTTAACCCACTTTCCCTTTTTCTTGCCTGGAAAACCAGTGGGAACCTTTAGCACAATTCAGTTGTTTAATCTAAAAAATCTTATACATGTATTTCTAAATATTTTAAGTACTGTATTTATTGGCGTATAACACTCACTTTTTTTACCCTGAAAATAGAGGGTAAACTGTGCCTGCGTGTTATACGCAGGGGGCTGTGGAAAGTTTTTTCCTGAAACTTCCCTCTTAAAGTTAGGGTGCGTGTTATACGCCGATAAATACGGTACTGCATCTAATGGCTTAATAGAGGTTGTCAGCTAGATAAGCAAATGGATTGATCTATTATTGTGAATAAATATATGTATATCCTTAACTTGAATAAGAAAAATAGTACCATTTACCTATTTAATGCCAAGCATTAACTATAAAAGGGTTAAAACTCAGCGTCTGCTCCAATGTTCGCTCTGAATCTCTGCGCTTCCACACATGACAGCAGCTCTCCGATGTGCTCTAGTGATCCCGACAGCTGATGGGGAAAGCAAAGCACGGCCTTCATGTGCAATAATAAAGAGCCCACCCGCAGACGCCATGACAGGCTTAATGGCTTTTCATAGAAAAACGGACAGACTTAATGTTTGGACCGTAGTGATCATTCGGCCTGATCTTCTTAATGAAATTAGATTAGACGCACCTGGGAAATTGCTGAGACGGCACATTGCTTTCATCACCTTCTTTAATTTAAAAGCAATTTGCAGGGAAAATATTCTCTGAAGTAAAGAGACGTGAAGAGAGAGAAAATCGGATGCAGAGAAGAAAAGAAACAGGCAGGAAGTAAACAGATGGATAAAAGTACAAAGACTGGGAGCACATTTTATAGGCCTGTATAGGTAATGCTGGTCATATATTTAGAAAACAGCTAATATTTGTATGATGCATACATCCCTTCATTTCACACATTGTATGAGAATAGTTATAGCTTTACACAAATTGGAAACATATGCATACTTTTTCATTATCCATGTTTCACCTTATCCACATACCATCTTGCCTAGTCTCTTCCTCCGCATCGGTGGGAGGTGATGAAGGCAATGTTACCATCTGAGAGAAGTGACATGGTCTTGGTATTTTCTTTATTCGCCATGATTTAAAACGTATCTCCCACGGCCATTCGTTTTTTTTTTTGGCATTAAATTATTTAAGTAGTATCAAAAGAGTACTCACACGTCTGCTGTTTTTAGTGATCCGCTTTCCGATTTCATCTGTAATTATAACTTATATTGTCTTTGTAACGGCGTTTCCTATTTGCTTGTGGGCATCAGAAGCCCACAAGCACTTACTTCCTTGTTGCTGTGAATTCTTAACTCCCAGCATTCACCGCTCGTTCCCGCGCATGCTCAGTTCCGTCGCAGCCATTTTGCTACACCCCGCACTCTTGCACAGTAATGATAACAGTAATAGAGTGAGAAGGGGGCAAGCGGACATATTGTTACACCCACCGGAGTTTGACTTCACAGTTATTTTCAACACAAAACGGATACTGTATTCAAGCATATAAGCTCCGTTTTGTGTTGAAAATAACTGTGAAATCTAAAACTCCGGCGGGTGTAACAAGATGTCCGCTTGCCCCCTTCTCACTCTATCATTACTGTGCAGGAGTGTGGGGTGTAGCAAGATGGCGGCGAGGCTCCGCAATGACTCCTGGGAGCAATGAGAAAAGCTCCCAGGACACAGTGCTGTTACAGGAAATGACGCAATACCCGCAGACTACCGCACATCATACAGACAGGAAGCACAGTAAAAGATGTGGAGAACACAGGTACTGTACAAGAAAAAAAAAAAAAACTTCCGTTTTGAACTGCATTAGAGGCTGCTGTATGATTGAGCTCATGTATTCAAATAGGGTGGAGCTCCGCTTTAAGCATGTAAGAGGGCAATTCTATCCCTCCCCGATCTCCCTCTTTCCTACTCTTTTATTTGCCACTTGTTAAACTTTATTTTGTATAAGGAAGGTTAGAACCTCCTGATTTTTTTTTTTTTTTCTGTGGCCCATTAGGAAGATTACGTGTTTGCCCTTTAATGTAAACATTTCCAATAGGTGATCACTATAGGAATCAACGCCCTATTACATTTCAGTGTTATTTGCTCCTGCTCTGCACTCAAGAGAGACATTGTGTGAGGACAGGCTGGTGTCAAAGCAGCAGTGGTCAGGCTTTAGGGGAAGCTGAAGTTTGAGCATGGAAAGTAAAGTAGTAAAGCAAGTAAGTAAAGCCACCCATCGGGTGGCTTTTCTGTCAACGAAGAAAGGCATCCTAAGACTGGGCGATGATGAACTATATACCACACAGTTGGAGGAGTTATCCTGTGTCTACTTAGTTGCCAACAAAAGGATGGCAGAAGATGCCATGCTATATGAGTGCTATATGTGATGATAGGGGCACCCATACCTGGGAGTTTTCCAGATGTTTTGATATATATGCCACTATTCACTTTGACTCCATGCTGCTTTATATGGGGGTTAGTCTTATAACACATTTTATTGAAGGACACCCTCATGGACTTCAAATGCCATTAGCCACATGTAGTGGCCTAGCACAGGACTTTAAATGCTACTGGCCATATGGAGTGGACCATCAATATCACTTATATGTGGATTGGTTCCCCTTACAGTCCATGAGAAGATCCTTTAATGGACTTTGAATACTATATGAAGGAGAAGTTTTTATGCTTTTGACCCAGTTTATATAGACTGTGCCCCCCACTGGGGTACACACACCCATCAACACTTGATACCACATTTATTCTTTGTTTCCCCCCATTTTTGGGGAGGGGGTGCTCATACAAGCTTCAGAATGGCAAAGATGTTTTTATTACAAATTATGTAATCAGACTGCAGTTCCTCTTTAATGATCGGTAAGCTGCAAAATATAAAATTTTTGGGTTTAATACCACTGGTGGTAAAGGTAAAAAAAATGTTTTTGTTTTTTTACCTTAATGCATTCTCTGCATTAAAGTAAAAAACGTTTTAAGTGCAGCTCCCCCAAGCCTGATCTAGGTCTAGTGCTTTGCACATCTGCAGCAGCTCTCCTCCCCTCTCCCACCTATCACAGGCTTAGCTGAGAGCAGCGGGAACCATTGGCTCCCGCTACTGACAGTCAAAACCTGTGAGTACAGAGTAAAGGGTGGAGCCAGGCTTTGTGTCTGAATAGACTCAAATGCCTGGCTTGGGAGCGAGTCTACATGAATATCTATGTAGGAAGTGGCTTCCTATGGGGGCACTGAGCGGTGGGGGGGCCAGGAGCATCGATAGGGGAGCCAGGAGCACCAATAGAGGATGCTAAAGGAGGATCTGGGGCTGCCCTGTGCAAAACCATTGCACAGTGCAGGTAAGTATGACCTGTTTATTATTTTAATAATAGATTTGAAGCTTTACAATCACTTTTTAATTAATTGGTTAGTTCACTTATACAGAAAAATGTAAACGTGAACTATCACCAGACACGCTCAGCAAACCCCCCCCCCCCCCCCCATTCCCGCTGTACTTATCTCTGGGGCTGCTGAACTGTCAGGGCCCCTACAGCCGGTCCAATGGTCTGGATAGTGTTTTACCGCAAAAGCATTTTATTTAAATACATTTGATAAAAATCTAAAAAAAAAATCTATTTATATCCAAAAAATACTATTTTTTTTTAAATCATTGATTTATATCCACCCTGCAATAAAGTGATAAAGCAGAATAAAGACATATTTGAACTATTGGAGAGTAATATAATGAGTACAATAAATTCAATCGTATTTTGTGGTGATGTGGAACAATTGTGTGCACACAATTACATGGCAGATACACACCTTCACCTGATGCCTCAGCAACACATCCATCCAGTATAGTTGGAAAGGAGGGTGGAGGAGTGTAGTCAGGACAGATACATGAGCAGCAAGCTGTGTATCAGAGCAGGAGTTCAGCGAGAGTGCAGGCTTATTGAAGAACATTAATGCTAATTAGAAACAGCCCGTGGAAATTAAGTGCTGCTGCGATTAGCCACCAAATTTATGCTTCTGTGCATCTCCAGATCTCATCTCTGCTTAAAATGATTTTAATTGTGCCTGCAGAGCTGGAGAAAACCAGGGGGATCATTTCAATAGTATATTCTGCTGGAGTCTCCTGAAAGAATGCTCCAAATTGGTCAGCATATAAACGTCTTTACTTTCCTGCCCCTTAGCTAAGTTGAGGGGAGAGGTTCAGTGAGGTCAGCTTCGTGTGATGCATATCAAGTGAGTATTGCTAGGTGTTTGAAGAATGCTGGTCATGTACCTGACAATGTGAATATGGGACTTGTAGGACTGCAGGTCTGAAGCTTGGTCGATTAAAAATGAACATACGGGTAATACTGTTCATTATGCTGTCATTGGTGTGGCACTGATTTTGACTGCCATCATCAGATTAAAAGCTTTGATTAGCCTTCCCGTTAAATTACAGCTTTATTCAACCTGCAATCTCTGCCTGCAGCTGCTATATATCTACTGTATATTACTGTGCAGGTTATAAAAAATTCCTCAAATTGCAAATATATATATATATAGAAGATTTTTAGGAGTGTTAAAATCCAATGCAAGAGGTATTCTATATTGTGTGAAAATTGTAAGGGATGTTGATTATATAGCCTGTGGCAATAAACCATTGAGTTTTATGCAAACAGAAGAGTATATTAAATTCTTTGTTGGACTGGAACATCATAAGAAACAATGGTTTACTTGTTAAGAAAATGATCAAATTAAATTTAGTTGGCCATAATGATAGATGAATAGAATAACTATCCACCTATATGACGTCAGTGCAAACATTTGGCAATAGGCTGTTGTAGCTTTTTCCCACGAGATGTTCAATAGAAGACAAGCTAGTAGACTTCACTCTCCTCTATCAAAATGGTGCCATAGGAGTATGTATAGTATTGTTGGTCTGGTATGGCACATTCTGTGCTGGTAATAATACACTAGAGATGTTTCATATTCTACAACTCTAAAGCTAAACATTTCCACACAGACTGAGCCAATCATCATTCATCCACACTTTGGGCAGCCTGCTCATCAATGGCACTGTCCCCCTGGACAAGTCTGGATAAGACAAAGCCTTTGGAGTCAGGCTGCATATGCTCAGTTTGGTGTGTATGGCTAGAGATTTTTTTTTTCTTGGTAGGAGGGTGCATGTGATCAGCACACGGCCAATCAGAACTGTCCAGACAGAGGGTCAGGGGTTCTGCAGCCTCATTGGACAGTCAGAGTAGAATGAAAACTTCTCCTACAAGCTTTAACAAGACACTGAAAGAAGTCATAAGACTGCTATATACTGCTGAGAAAAGGTATTTAGCAGTTTATATTTACTAAAACAATTGCATTTCCACGTTCTGTGTACTGTGGGGGCCAGATATAGTGAATGCAGGGTCCTGGGTTTAGTAACACTTTAAAAGAGAATTGAGAACATTTCTACAGTGTAGTATATGTTAGCAGTTTGTTAAGATCACAAAGTCCTTAGTGTCTGTGTGTATATTTTATTAAAGTGATACTAAACACACACCGTTTAATTTACATTGCCCTTTCTAATTTTGTATATGAACGATGGAACTGTAATTATTTTAATAAAAAAAAAAAAAGTTTTTCCTAATCAATATACAGCTGTCACATGACCCAGATCTTTCCCAGCCTGCCTGCAGGGAAACATAAGCAGTAGGAGCTTCTAGTCCTCTGCTGCTGGTCAGATGTTCAAAAAAAAAAAAACAGCCTTTGGAATACAGACTAAAATAAATACAGTACATAGTATCAAACTTTTTGAAATTGTCATACAAATTTCTATTTGAAATCAAACCTTTATTCTTTTTTGGCAATAGCATGGTGTGGGTGTATTTATGCCAGTCACACAGCCCCTCCAGCCTATGTCTTAGAATAAGGCCCCTTTCACACTGACCGATTGGGTTCGCTTGTCAGTTTTTCAGGCAGACCCGATCGGACAATCCATAGCTCTCTATGGAGCGGCAGATGTCAGCAGACGTGCCCGCAGGCACCTGCCGGGATCTGCTCCCCATCTGGTGGATCGGATCAGATGACAGTCGGACAAGACACCTGTTTCCATCCGAACGCCCATAGAGAACAGCGAGCTGTGTTCGTGTCTGCTCTGCATAGCAGAGCGGACACGGACCTGTCATCCGCCTGCTCAGCGGGGATTAGCGGAGAGATTATGAGCAGGTGGATGCACTTGACAGAGTCCGCCTCGTCTGAAAGGGACCTAAGAGGAAGGTGAAGCCTCTATCAATCAACATGTAATATCCCGCCCCCATTGTGTTTAGCTGGTTAGTGGGCACAGAGGAGGAGGGAAGGAGTGGACTGTCATTTACCACTGTGTATACGCCCGGTGTTCACACCACACATGTGAGGTATCGCCGTGAACGTTAGAGCAAGAGCAATAATTCTAGCACTAGACCTCCTCTGTAACTCTAAACAGGTAACCTGTAAAAATGTTTAAAGTTTCGCCTATGTAGATTTTTTAAGTATCATCGTTTTGTTGCCGTTCCACGATTTTAAAGCATGACATGCTGGGTATCTATTTACTTGGCGTAACCTTTTTATTTTACCAAAAAATTGGGTTATATATTGTGTTTTTTTGTTGGTTTTTTTTTTTTGCATTAAGGTTCATTAGAGTGTATTTTTTTTCCTCCAAAAAAACCTCTGCGCAAATACCGTGTGACATTAAAAATTGCAACAATCGGCACTTTATTCTGTAGGATCTCTGTTAAAAAAAATATATATTTATATAGATAGATAGAGATAATATATATATATATATATATAATATATTGTGAGGGGGTTAGCTCGGCAGCGGGTGTGTGTGACCCCCGGGATGGGCTCCCCACACAAAACAGGCCCAGCAAACGGAGGTTGTGGTTTTCAAAATCAAAAGGTGCGGTTTATTTTCTATTTACAGTGACAAAACACAGCAAAGCAAAAGAAACATAACCAAAATAAATCCTGGTCAAGTTGACCTCTGACTAAACATACAGGTTTCCTAACTAACAACTGGGATCAGCCTAGTGCTGTCCTAGTCCCTAAGTCCCTGGTTTTAAATGTCCAAGCAAATAGCCACACAGGCTTTTTCTCACCGCACAGGGGTTCACTCTCCCTAGACAGTCCACACAGGTCTGGTTCCAGGCATGAGCTAACACCTAATGAATCTGGGAGTTCTTATAGAGGCCTAAATGAGCTGACAAGCTTCAGCTGGCCTCATCAACTCCCTGTCTGTACGACGCCCCACACTCTCCCTAGAGGTATGAGTCATCCATGAGCCCACTAGCCTTATACAACTCTCCACCTAGTTGTACAAGTCGGCGTAAAGCCTGAATCTGGGCGAAATATATCTACCCCCCTGGATGCAACCAGGTGACTTTACCTTCCTGCTGTCACATACCCCCCCTCTTGTTTTAACCTCGGGGTTGGAACACCAGCAATCAGGCATTCATGTACTCGAGACAAAGCATCCACATTCCCCATTTGAACGCCAGGGCGATGCTTTACTGTGAAGTTGAATTCCTGGAGGGCCAGGAACCACCTATTCACTCTTCTATTTGTTTCCTTGTTTTGAGCCATCCACTTTAACGGAGCGTGATCCGTAACCATGTCAAAGTGCCTACCTAGCAGGTAGTACCGAAGGGAATCTAGAGCCCACTTCACCGCTAAACACTCCTTTTCAACGGTGGCGTAATTTACCTCATGGGACTTCAACTTCCTGCTGAGGTAAATGACTGGGTGCTCTTCCCCGTTCCAGACCTGGGACAATACTGCTCCTAACCCCACATCTGACGCATCACTTTGTACGACAAAGTCTTTAGAGAAGTCGGGTGAGTACAACACTGGCTGGCTACATAAGGCTTGTTTCAAGAATTGGAATGCTGCCTCAGCCTCGGGGGTCCATTTAATCATGACCGACCCTTTCCCCTTCGTCAGGTTGGTTAGGGGCACAGCCTTAGAAGCAAAGTGGGGAATGAATCGCCGATAATACCCAGCGATTCCCAGAAAGGCTCGTACCTGCTTCTTGCTGTTGGGACGTGGCCAACTCTGGATGGCCTCGACTTTGTTGAGTTGGGGTCTTATTACTCCCCTCCCAATGGTGTACCCAAGATATTTGGCCTCCTCCTGCCCAATGGTACACTTCTTGGGGTTAGCCGTAAACCCCGCTTCCCGAACAGAGTCCAGGACTGCTTGCACTTTTGGCAGATGTGAGGCCCAATCTGTGCTATGGACAATTACGTCATCCAGGTAAGCCGCAGCATACTTCCGATGGGGCCTCAGCATCTGGTCCATTTTCCGCTGGAATGTGGCCGGCGCATTCTGTAACCCGAACGGCATTCTTTTATATTGGAACGCCCCGTCTGGGGTTACAAATGCGGTTTTCTCTTTGGCCGACTTGGCCAGGGGGATTTGCCAATACCCTTTTGTGAGGTCAAGAGTCGTCATGTATCGGGCTGTTCCCAGCCGGTCGATCAACTCATCTATACGTGGCATGGGGTAGGTGTCAAATTTTGTAACTTTGTTCAACTGACGAAAATCGTTACAAAATCGCCAGCTCCCATCCGGTTTAGGCACCAACACGATGGGACTAGACCAATCACTTTGGGACTCCTCTATCACCCCTAAGTTCAGCATTTTCTGTACTTCCTCCCGTATTGCCTCCCGTCGAGCCTCTGGGATCCGATAGGGTTTTAACTTCACCCTTTCACCGGGCGGGGTAATGATGTCATGCTCTACCCCAGATGTTTGTCCCGGCAGCTCAGAGAATACCTCCTTATTGCGAAGCACAAACTCCTTAACCTCCTGTTGTTGGGGTTGTGACAAGGTGGCTGCTATTCCAACCTCAGGAATCACGCAACCAGTTTGAGCTGGTGACCAAGTGTCTGCGACTAGGGACTCTCTATCCCTCCAGGCTTTCAACAGATTAACGTGATAGATCTGTTCGGGCTTTCGCCTTCCTGGTTGTCTGACCTTGTAATTCACTTCGCTCACTTTTTCCATTATCTCGTAGGGGCCTTGCCATTTGGCAAGGAATTTACTTTCAACCGTAGGGACAAGTACCAATATCCTATCCCCCGGGGAAAAGGTACGGGTCTTGGCTCCACGGTTGTACACTCTCTGCTGTGCCAACTGCGCTTGGGCCAAATGTTCCTTCACGATGGGCATTACCTGTGCAATTCGATCTTGCATCAGGGCGACATGCTCAATCACACTCCTGTGGGGAGAACTCTCACTTTCCCAAGTTTCCTTGGCAATATCCAACAGCCCTCTTGGGTGTCTCCCATACAGTAACTCAAAGGGGGAGAATCCCGTAGAGGATTGGGGCACCTCCCTAATAGCAAACATCAAATAAGGAAGTAAACAGTCCCAATCCTTTCCATCTCTATCCACCACTTTCTTCAACATTTGTTTTAGGGTTTTGTTGAATCTTTCAACCAGCCCATCGGTTTGGGGGTGATACACAGACGTACGCAATTGCGTCACTTTGAACAATTTACACAGCTCTTTCATAACCCGGGACATAAAGGGTGTACCTTGGTCCGTAAGCAGTTCTTTACAAATACCCACCCGGCTAAAAACAAGAGATAGCTCTTTGGCTATGGTTTTGGCCGAGGTATTTCGGAGAGGGATCGCTTCTGGATAACGGGTGGCATAGTCCATTATAACTAATATGTACTGGTGCCCCCTAGCGGACTTGATTATAGGACCTACCAAATCCATGGCGATCCTCTCAAACGGGACCTCAATGATGGGTAGAGGGACCAGCGGGCTACGGAAATGTGGCATCGGGGCCAACCTCTGACACACAGGGCAGGAGGAACAATAATTTTCTACGTCCTTCATCACCCCCGGCCAATAGAATCTCTGTAATACCCTCTCTCGGGTTTTCTCTGTCCCCAGATGACCTCCAAGAATGTGCCCATGGGCCAACTCCAACACCAACTTCCTGTAAGGTTTGGGCACCACAAGCTGCTCAACGGTTTCTTCTGCCCTTTTTGCCACCCGATACAGTAGGTCCTTCTCTACGCTGAAGTATGGGTAAGTGCAGGTATTATCTGGGTTCACTAACTCGCCATCTATTTTCACTACGTTTTCCCGTGCCTTTATTAGGGCGGGGTCTTTCAACTGTTCTGTGGCAAAGTTTTCCCTGTGAACCTCAAGATCAGAAAACTCCACAGACGGTAGGTTTTCGTCTGAGGAGGTGGGCTCCTCTCCAGTTTCTTGAGTCTCCCCTGCCAATACTGATAAGGGAAATTCCGGAGAGTCCTCACCACTCTCAGGGGAGTTCTGGCTATCACATTCCTGGTACATAGGGGCACCAGTGAGGGGCTCAGGATCATCCCACAGTTCCCAGAACTTCGGAAAATCCCTTCCCACAATGGCGTCATGCGGTAACTGAGATACTAAGCCCACTGGATGAGAGAGGGTACCTTTGGGGGTCTCGAAACACACTGTAGTCACTGGATACTCTCGCGTGTCCCCATGCACACAAATAACAGCTACCTTGTTATTCCCAGAGACCTCTGTTTTAACTAACTCAGCCTTTATCAGGGTCACAAGGCTACCTGAATCCAGCAATACCACAACATTTCTACCATTAACACACATTTTGCATAAATGTTTCTCAGTTCCTCGAATGGCAGTGCATGCGACTGTCGCACACAGCGACTGACGTCTGCCCGTCAGAAAGTCACACTGCATGGGTTCCTCCACAACCGGGCAATTGGCTGCAATATGTCCCGCTTGCCGGCAGCGGTAGCAAACGATCCTTCTTGCCGCCTCTTGAGCCGCTGATTTCCCAGGCTGTTCTCGCCAAACTTGGGGTAGAGCTCCCACCCTCTCACTCTCTCCACCCTCACCCCTTGGAATCCTCTTATCCGCCCCTGGGGATGGTCTGGTCTTAGGGTGGAAAGTCTGAGTGTCTCTGGAAGAGGCCGTCAGGTTCTCTGTAGCCAAGTATTTCTCCACACGATCCACAAGACCATCGGCCGTCTCTGGGTCTCCATGGCTTACCCACTTTTGGATGGCAGTAGGAAGAGCTCTCAAAAACCGATCCATTACAACACGTTCCACAATCTTTGGTGCGGACAAAGTCTCTGGCTGTAGCCACTTTCTGCTCAGGTGAATGAGATCATACATTTGAGACCTGGGGGGTTTTCCAAGCTGGAAAGTCCAGTTATGCACACGCTGAGCCCGGACAGCCTGGGTGACACCCAGCCTTGCCAATATTTCAGCTTTTAGCATCACATAGTCTTTTGCTTGGTTAGGCTCTAGGTCATAGTAAGCTTTCTGCGATTCACCAGTTAACAGAGGAGCCACCAGTCCAGCCCACTGCTCCTCAGGCCACTTTTCTCTTTCAGCGGTCCTTTCAAATGTGGTCAAAAATACCTCTGGATCATCCTCTCCAGTCATTTTTGTCAATAAACGACTCACCCCAAAGGACGCGGTATTAGTGGGACGGCTTTCCTCACTGGTCTGCGGACGTTGCTGCATTACTGCTTCCATCTGTTGTTGTAGTCTCTGCTCTTGCTTCTGCAACAGGTCTATGAAGCGGGCCTCAGATTGCTGCTGGGCTCGTTGCTGAGCCTCCAGACTCTGTTGCAAAGTTGCGTTTGTCTGCTGCTGGGCTGCAAGGCTCTGCTGTTGAGCTGCAAGGCTCTTTTGCAAACCTGCATTTGTCTGCTGTTGATTGGCATTTGCTAGAGCCAGCTGCTTCAGTATCTCCTCCATGCTGGCTTAAAAAAAACTGCCACTGGTTCTCCACCAACTGTGAGGGGGTTAGCTCGGCAGCGGGTGTGTGTGACCCCCGGGATGGGCTCCCCACACAAAACAGGCCCAGCAAACGGAGGTTGTGGTTTTCAAAATCAAAAGGTGCGGTTTATTTTCTATTTACAGTGATAAAACACAGCAAAGCAAAAGAAACATAACCAAAATAAATCCTGGTCAAGTTGACCTCTGACTAAACATACAGGTTTCCTAACTAACAACTGGGATCAGCCTAGTGCTGTCCTAGTCCCTAAGTCCCTGGTTTTAAATGTCCAAGCAAATAGCCACACAGGCTTTTTCTCACCGCACAGGGGTTCACTCTCCCTAGACAGTCCACACAGGTCTGGTTCCAGGCATGAGCTAACACCTAATGAATCTGGGAGTTCTTATAGAGGCCTAAATGAGCTGACAAGCTTCAGCTGGCCTCATCAACTCCCTGTCTGTACGACGCCCCACACTCTCCCTAGAGGTATGAGTCATCCATGAGCCCACTAGCCTTATACAACTCTCCACCTAGTTGTACAAGTCGGCGTAAAGCCTGAATCTGGGCGAAATATATCTACCCCCCTGGATGCAACCAGGTGACTTTACCTTCCTGCTGTCACAATATATATATATAAATAAAATGTTTGGGAGTTCTAAGTAATTTTCTTGCAAAAAATACTGATTTAAAGAGAAAAGGCTTGGTCGGCAAGTGGTTACACATTGACAAAAAAAAACCTGGTTTCTTTGCAGAGCTGCACTAGATTTTGCACTCTCCGGTTTAAGTAAATCAACCCCATAGAAACCTAAACAATCAGCATTGTCCAGTTCGGCCACCTTCACATATGGACAGCTGCTTCTGTGAGATGAATAGGTATGTGCTGGTTTTATCTTTTTCTAACAAAAGGATAATTGCTACGGAGATGATCTACATATGTGTTTTAAAAAAAAGGTGGAGGTTTAATTAGAGATCATTGTAGCACAGCTGCAAATAAATAAGGGCTCTTTCACACGGAGGTCCGTTCAGGTCCGCCTGTCAGTTTTTTAGGCGGACCTGAAACGGATCCTCCATGTACCCCTATGGAAGCACGGATGTCAGCGGAGACATGTCCGCTGACATCCGCTCCGCTCCGCCAAAGTGTGACGGAGGAAAACCCTATTTTTCCTTCCGTCGGCGGAGCGGATCGGATGACAACGGACTCTACGGTCCGTCGTCATCCGATTCCCCATAGGGGAGAGCGGCGCTCTGACAGGGCGGTCCCTGCACAGTGTGCGGGGACCGCCCAGTCATCCGTCGGCTCAGCAGGGATCAACGGAGCGATCCCCGCTGAGCAAGCGGAGCTTCACGGGGCGGATCTGCACGGATCCGCCCCGTGTGAAAGGGGCCTAACTGGAATCCTTTGAATGCTTAGCAAGGTAGCTGCAGTGTGTAAAAAGAAATGAGCGGCCGTTAATAAGAGATTTCCTTTAATTGCTACAACACTCTATTCCTTTAATCCTCCCACGGTAGAGGTGTAAAGTGTTCTAAACAGTGGCTCTTCAAGTGATGGCTAAGAAAACAACCTTAGTGACCAAATTGCAGTTAACTATGTAAACAAAAACAACCCATCTGTAATTTTGTGTCAGTGTCCCTTCAGGGAACTTCCTTGACGGGAAGTGTGAATGTAATTGCAGACAGTGTTCTCATTTCTTTGTGAAACGTGACCCTGGGCATTGACCTTTTTGCTGCCGATCAGTTAAAGGCCAGGCCAGTTCCCTGTGTACTTGCTCCCAGCATAGTGGTGGTGTTGTGTGTCTGCTGCTCCTCTGTGCATTGTAAATGTGTGGTCCTGCTGTCATCGCAGCCTTGTGTTTGTGTGCTACTTCCTTTGTAGCATAGCATAACATTTGATCTATACCGTGTCCCTATGCCTCTAATGGGCATGTTAGGAGAGATACAGATCTTCACTTTTAGAAGTTGCTTTCCTCTTCTCCTCAACATATAACCACAAAGAAACACAACTCATATAATGGGATGTCTTCTTTGTGTAAGCGGTGTTCTTGGCATAATGTAGTCATGGGTCTTGGGATCAGACACAGCTATTAAAGGTGTCAGGTGCTTGCCTGTATATTAGCCAATCACCTGTTGCAAGGAAAACATTGCATGTTGATTGATTCTTTTTAGATAATTCACTAGTACCATTTTTTAAAAGTGATCCTTTCATTCATGGATCACTTTCAAGGCGAAATGTTCTTCCTAAAGCCGGCCATAGACCGTTCAAATCCCAGCTACTTCAGCAGGGACCGGATGAAATTCGAACCATGTATGGGCTGGCTGATTGATGAATCAACTTGGGTACAACCAGCCTGTCGGGTTTTTAATGTGATTATTCCAGTGGCTGTAGCCGCTATCAATAATCACTGTGTTCTCCCAGCCAGAACAGCTCCCTTTCCGCCTCCGTACCGTTACTGTTTCTGTGGTTGCAGGAGAGAAAATCAATGGGTTCTAAGGAACTAAGAGGTCCTTGCTATTGCCATTATTCTTTCTTTCTTTTCCAAGAATTTTATTGAGTTTTACAGTAAAATAGAACAAAACGGCGTAAAGTGAATAGTCATAAACAACGTTTCCAAACAGTAAATATCAACAGTACAGGAAACATGTATCTTAAAGTGATTGTAAAGTCTCCTTTTTTTTCCTATAAAAATAACAAACATGTTATACTTACCTGCTCTGTTGCAGTAGATTTGCACAGAGCAGCCCAAATCCTCCTCTTCTCAGGTCCCTCTTCCTCCTGTTGAGTGCCTCCACAGCAAGCAGCTGTGCCCCCATAGCAGCTTGCTATGGGGGCACCCGAGCCGTATCACAGCTCCCTGTGTACATTCAGACACAGAGCCCTGTGCCGGCCCGCCCCCTCTCTCTCCTAAATGGTTAACTGACTTTGACAGCAGCTGCAGCCAATGGTGCCGCTGCTGTGTCTCAGCCAATCAGGAGGGAGAATCTCAGATGGCTGAGACGCTAGTGGACATCGCTGGACAGAGAGGGACCTCAGGTAAGTATTAGGGGGCCTGAGGGGGGCTGCTGCACACAGAAGGCTTTTTATCTTCATGCATAGAATGCATGAAGATAAAAAACCTTCTGCTTTTACAACCCCTTTAAAGTCACTTGAGTTCTGTTTCTAGTATAAATCAAAACAAAAAGGCGTGGATTAAAGGAAAGTACGGACTTATTGGAGAGAACATGGTGTTTAAGAAGGAGAGGTATAACTATGAGTACTAAAGGGATTGGTCAGTGGAATACTTATTTTTCCCTGTTGGGCCTTGTCATAATGTGGAATTGCTATTTTTGCTATTGCCATTATTAACTGAAAAAACCTTTGTGTTTCGGAGGAACCCCTATACCATACTTTGTCACAAGTCCTCAGATTCTTTGGCTGTACCTTGCCCATTTCCACACTATCCAAAGTGTAACTTAAGCAGCCAATAAAGGCCCTTTCATTGAATAGTGGAGCAGAAAATGTGTGGGTCTTCTGCTAAAAAAGTTGAGGTCTTGGTGATTGGGTGTGTTCCCTAATGGCTGGTACACACGATCAGAAGATCGAAGAAAAATGCAGCTTTCAAAGCGATCATACAATAATCTGATCGTTAGTACACAGCTTTCGAGAGCTGATCACGGCAGTTCATCTGATATTATCCGATGGGGCAAGCACAAAAAATGTTCTTGTAGAATACCAGATGTACGAATTTCATTTTAATCAGTACAGTTGTCGTTCGAAAATACAATACAAATAACTACAACACATTACATCTCTTCCACATTTTTATTCTGTCGTACAAGAATTTTCGTAACTTTAGTAAACTCTTCATTTTCGATTTAGAGTTAGCATGCAAAAAACAAAACAGACAATCGTTCATCTGATAATTTCATTGTGTGTACCAGGCATTAGGGAGGACTTTTACTTCGGAGACTTCAACAAGACTGACGGGTGCTAATCAAAGGGAATGTATACCTTTTTTTGTCACTTTAATATGAAAATTGCATATATGCAGTTTTAAAGCCATCCAGCAGATAGAGCTCTACTCTACTTTTTATCTATTCAGCGATTTTGGGTTTTAGCTATGTTAGAAGAAAAAGTCATCACGGCAGTGACTCTCCCCTGATCAAAGGGATCATATTTTTATCAGACAAAGGGAGTTGCAAGCAAGCCAATTTGCTGTACTGTTTTTCCACTAGCCCATGGTGCTTTGGTATTCCTTTGCAATATTCGAAAAAAAATAAATTTGTAAAAACAAATATACAATGCAGCATACCACAACATAGTATGTGGGGTGTGGTGTGATGCAGAGTGTTGTACGTTGGGGTTACATATAGGATGAATGACCACACAAAGAGCAGGTGTATTGCAGTAACATGCGGAAACACATGTGTTTTACTGCAGTAAGTCTGAATAGGCCACAATCATTTTCCAACAGAGTCATCATAACAGCCAAGAAACTAGCTTTTATAAGAAATACAGCCATTGATTTAAATTATGTCCAACACACACCCACAGTGGGCCACTGGTGTTTGGTGACAAGTTGAGGGAAGCAGGTATAATTAGTTTTAGCAGTTTTGTGTTCAACTTTTTTTTTTAACTCTGCTACAATAGAGTTGTCACTTGACACAGCGAAAGATGCGTGCTGCATCATCTGTTAATTGATTTGTTGTTTATCAGTAAACAGGTTCAAGTGACACTGAAACCTTTAATAAGTAGTAAAGTACTTTGCCTAAGGGTATTTGCTTACAGGAGATTTAACTTCCACCCACAGTACAGTACCGTCTAAGCAAAATGTCAACATAAGATATACAGGGTAAACCATAAAAGCAATTTGCTGAGTCTGATGCATGTTATTAGATTTCTGTGTTATAACCATATTTGTCATAGTCGACAGTCATTATTTGACTAATATTTAAACTGCAATTACTTCATATTGAACATAACAGCCTTACTCATTTCCTGTCCATTGTTGAAATAAGCAATATTGCTGGGAAAAATTGGGTAGTGTATGGCTAACCTAGGTGAATTATTTTAGGATGCATGGTTCATACATGGGCATGAAGAATCAGGGTCCAAGAACACCTGCTGAACTGAGCAGACTATGGCAGTCATCAGAGGCTGTCAACACGCCTCCATTTATCTCTAAGACAGAGGTCAGTGCAAAGTATGCATTTTTGCATCATTAAAGTCCAGACCTACACTGATATACAGTGTGACCTGCAATAACCCTCATTCATCTTTAGCAATGACTGGAGGGGCACTGACAACTACTGAGTCAGTGCAAAGTGATGCAAAGCTTGACAACTTGAATTAGTCTTGAGCTGTAAGGCCCCTTTCACACATGCGGGGATCGTTTGTTTCATCAGTTCAGTTAAAGTGGTATACCCGCAAAAATATAAATAAATTAAAAAACTTGTAAGGCAAAGGCATAATGAGCTAGTATGCACCAAGTCAGCGGCTGCATGCAAGGTGAATATCTTCATTATAATCTTACCTGTAGGTAAAAATGTGCTAAAGGGGTATACCACCACTTTAAGTTTTTTCAAAGAAACTGATGAAGTTTACATCTGTTATTACATCAGTTTTTTACATCCACCAGCTAGAGTCCTTAACCACTTGGGTCAAGGAGCCATTTTTTCATGCAAAAACGGACCGCTTGTCCGTTTACATCCGTTTTTCATCAAAAAGCTTTTTTTTTTTTTTTAAGAGGCTGTAAACCTCCAGGAAAACAAAAACAAAACTGCAAGGCAAAGGCATAATGAGCTAGTATGCATCGCATACTAGCCCATTATGAAATACTTACCTTAGAACGATGCTCTGCAGTGCCAACAGCACTCCGCTCCCACGGCCGACAGCTTTCATCGGAGTTACTTCCGGGTTCGTGGCCTCCGGCGCTGTGATTGGTCAGAGCCACGATTATGTCAATCCCGCGGGTGTGGACAATCACGGCACGGGTACCGAAGAAACTGCACAAGCTGGTCATTTCTTGAGTGTGCATGCGCCGATGACGGCAGCAGCAGCGCATATAGGGAACATCTCCTAAACTGTGCAAGTTTAGGAGATATTTACAGCACCTACAGGTAAGCCTTATTATAGGCTTACCTGTAGGTACAATTGGTGTAACAGAGTTTACAACTACTTTAACGGAAGAAAAATAGGGTTTTAAATCATTCCAAAAAAACGATGACGGAAGCGGATGTAAATGGATGATCATCCATTTACATCAGTTTTTCCGTAGAGATGCATTGATGTCTATTTTTCATCTGTCAACGGATGGTTGAAAAATGTACAAATGGTCCGCATGTGTGAAGCGGCCTAATAAGTAGCACACTATTCAAGTGTGTGTATAGCCGTTTAAAAATTTTTTTTTTTTATAAGATAGGGAACGGTTATCACTCCTATCATACCATTTTTGCTGTCTTTGTATCATTGGCAAAATTTCACTTCAGTTTCTGTCCCAGAGACATGTGAGGAGAATTCCCCTCTTGTAACTACAGCCTCTACTGAAAGATTTCCTCTTACCTCTCCTTCTGGGGACAGCTCTATACTTGGGATTTCCCTCACTTGCTCTTAATCATCATGGTAATCAGTACAAACATAGGATTGAACATCCCCAGTGGGGACACAGAGCGCAATAAAAACTTGACAGAGGGGCTAACCCTTTCCTAAAAATATGCCTGGTAGTTGGAGGGGCACGTGGCAGGTGTTTGAAATCCATAAAAAAAAGTCATGCACCCATTCTTTTAATTCATGGAAGACAAAGCCTTAAAGGAAATCTATAGGCACAACATACTCTTTCATTTTCATATTGGCATTATGATAACATTACAAACATTAGTTATTATTGACAATCCAATATAAGCTTACTCGAAAATTCTCTTGTGAGTTCTGCCTGTCTGCTGGACATCGCTTTTCACAACTTCTTGGGTCCCCTGCATGCTTTGCAGCTTCTCCTTCTTCACGTAATTGTTGTGTTCCAAGGACTACATATCCCATAGTACCTTTCTGCATGCAAACTCCTCTCTGCACCTCTGTACTTCCGAAGGCAGACTCTGTGAAGTGTGTGACACAGCAGTGCCTACTTACAGCACATAGTGAATACATATCCCAGAATTCAAGGAAGTAAATATGTGGGGATCTTCACAAAGAAAGATTACAAACTTCAGATTGTTCAGATAAATAGTAATAGACTAAAAATAGTTCAAAACTAAAGTGAAAATGTTTATATGATTTTACAGTGTGACCATAGACACATTTAAGCGTTGTACTTCACACATACACAAAAAGGTCACCTCTTGGACCTGAAAAAACCATTGCTATTGCATGCCATGCTCTTATCCCCTATTTTTATAGGGTTAGTTAAATCATAATATCCTGTTTGCTAAAAGGCAAACAAGAATACTCTATTGTATAGGGCTGATTGGGTTAAGCTAAGGGTTAAAAACGTGTTATTAGGTACAATTGTTATCAATTTTATTTTACTTGTCAAGTTGCTTTAATTGATGACATAGCTAAAACAAAAATCAATAAGCGCTATCGCTATGAGTTGCTTGTAAAATGTCATAATCCAACAAGGTTTGATGGACCTAACCCAATGCAGCCATCAACCACTGGAACAATGGATATAAAGAAAAAAGACAACTTGAAGATGTAGCGCCATCTTCAATTTGTCTTTTAATTGATGACATATGCAAATCTAAGCTCTTTGTTCTTCAAAAAATGAAAATTTCTTTTTCGTACATCACGGGACACAGAGCGACTTAGTCATTACTAATGGGTTATATAGATACCTTCAGGTGCTGGCAACTTCCAAAACCGGAAGTACCCTCCCCTATATAAGCCCCTCCCATCCGGGAGCACCTCAGTTTTTTGCCAGTGTCTAAGGTGTTGGCCAAAGAGTAACATGTGTTTTCACTGGGCTTGCGTACAGGTTCTTTTGGGCCTTAGTAAGCTGTTCCGGATCCCACCAAAAAAGCTTCATAGCTAAACGGTCGGTACCCGGGCCTTGCAGCAGAAGAGCAAGGTTTTGCCTGTAATGCCTCTCTTAGGAGGGCTGGACCCTGGGATCCAGAGCTCTGGTCATACCCACGACCAAGATGTTGTCTGTGCAGGGTGCTATACAGGTCCAGGGGAGTGGAATCCTTGGGAACCCGGTCCCTGAAGGTTTAATTACAATGCCTGCCGTGATAGGTGAAGTTTGGGCTTCTGTGGACCAAACAGAGTCCTGCGGCGGGGAACAGGTAAGTGGGGGCCCCCAGGAACTTGGTTCTATTGGGGGACCCCCAAGCCTAATTTGTCTTTCTGTCTGTTACCTAACGGTATTCCCGCTAATATCTGTGTATGCCTGTAACTACTGAAAATGTAAAATTTTAATAGTAGTCAAGAAAAAAAAAAAAAAAAAAAAAGACCGCGGTACCTGTGTTAAACCACTAGAGGCCGCTGTGGTCCATTTTTCTTGTCATGTGGATCTTTGGTTTTCTCAAGTCAAAAGATCCAGGCAGTTGGTAAGTTTCTCTGTGGGAATCCACTTCCTCTGCCCTGTTGCTGCGCTCATCCACCGCACAGGCCCTCCGGCAAAAAGGGCCCTGGCTCCTAGTCCCTGTTTGATTTTCGAAGAGGGCGCCAATGGCGCGCGGGCGCGTGCGCGCAGGCGCGTGCACGCGCCTCCTATGAAAAAAAAGGGGCGGGGCGGGTGGATGACGCTCGATGCGCGCCACGGCGTTTCTGCGCATGTGCAGGCGTCCCAGCTTGTATAAAGACACAGTACAAGTGTCAGCTGGATGCAAACAGAGCTAGCAACAAACAGTGGCACACAGAGGCGGTTGATGCAGGCATCCCCATAGAAAGGCACTTTAGTGGACACCAGCTGGTATATAGCAGCAACTGTGTTAGACTATTACCAGCAAAATTGGTGTATGACGACGGGAATACCTCAGCTTTGTGCTTAAAGGATATGTCGTCCAGGCGCTCCGGAAATAAGTCTTCCAGGAAGCCAAAGGGGTCTCCATCGGGCTCTGAGGATATTGGGCATGCTTGTACTGCACCAATCTCCCCTGAGAATTCAGAAGTCAGTAGCCGTAGAAACCCCGCAGGAGTGCCTGGTGCTGCGGCTGTCCCCAGTCCACCTGCTCCTGTATATATAACAGAGGAGGTTTTATCCTCAACTCTGGGAGGATTGGAAGAGAGATTAACAGCATTGATCGCTGCTTCCCTGTCACAGGGAAAGCGCGTCCGATCTCTGTCTCCTCCTTCAGAGTGCCTGTTAGTGGAGGAACAGCCCCACACAGAGATCGACCTACCTGAAGGGGATCAGGATGAGGTTGATTCAGTTATGGAGGAATCAACAGTGGAAGAACCTTTCTCAGCATCTCAGGCTGAAAGATTATGGGTTCAGTCTCTGACTAACATGGTCCGATCAGTATTTAAAATGCCTCTGGCGGAACCATCAACCACTACGGTTTCCTCGCTGGGGTCGCTAAAAGCTCCCCAGGCTGTCTGTTCCTTCCCAATCCACCCTTTATTAGAACGGCTTATTTACCAGGATTGGGAGCATCCTGATAAAATATTTGCTCCCCCCAAGAGATTTCCGGTGATCTATCCCATGGAGGAGAAGTTCATAAAAAAATGGAGAGTCCCTACAGTGGACGCAGCCATCTCTTCTGTGAACAAATCACTGACATGTCCAGTAGATAATAATCCAATGTTCAAAGACCCAATAGATAAAAAATTGGAGTCTTTACTAAAATCTGCTTTCTCTACAGCAAGCATGGTGACACAACCTGCGGTAGCAGCGATTGGAGTCTGCCAAGCAGTGAAAGATCAGTTGAAACAAGTCTTAAGGGACTTACCAGATCAGCAGGCTCTTGCCCTAGCTGACCTGCCTAGAGCCTTGTGTTTTGCGGTGGACGCCATAAAGGATACAATCCAACAGGCCTCCCGCTTTACGCTGTCTGTAGTACATATGCGTAGGCTTCTGTGGCTCAAAAACTGGTCTGCTGAAGCTCCCTGTAAGAAATTGCTGATTAGCTTCCCATTTCATGGAGAACGCTTATTTGGAGAAGATCTGGACAAGTATATCCAGAAAATTTCTGCCGGTAAAATTACACTCTTGCTGGTTAAGAACAAGGGTAGAAGTCCTTCTTTTAAGAGGCCTACTTCTCCAGTCCCTGGCACATCGGCTGTGAAACAGTTCCGACGGCCTCCGCGGTCAAATCCAGGGGGCAGAAATCAGGGACAATCACAGGGTAACAAGAAACCCTGGGTCAGGAGAGGTACAAAACCTCCCCCCAAGTCATGAAGGGTTGCCCCCACTCAATCGGGTGGGGGGAAGACTTCAGTTGTTCACAGAGACCTGGCGGGACACCATCAGACACAGATGGGTGATCTCCGCAGTAAGTCTGGGATACAAGCTGGAGTTAAGACACTCCTCCTGCCCATTTTATGAGGTCAAACGTGCCAAGCGATCCCCAGAAGAGAGGATTCCTCCTTCTGGCACTAGAACAACTATTGCTCCAAGGTGTAATCATGAAGGTTCCCTTGGAAGAAAGCGGGTTCGGGTTTTACTCGAACCTTTTCACAGTCCCCAAACCAAATGGGGACGTGAGGCCCATATTAAATCTAAAAGGGCTAAACAAGTTCCTACATATCAAGACTTTTCGGATGGAGTCGATCCGATCGGTGGCCACCGCCCTACAAGGGCAGGAATGGTTAGCCTCGATCGACATAAAGGATGCTTATCTGCATATTCCCATCTTTCCGGCCCACCAGAAATTTCTACGCTTTGTAGTAGAAGGGCGCCATTTTCAGTTCAGAGCCTTACCTTTCGGTCTGGCCACAGCACCACGAGTGTTCACAAAAATTCTGGCCCCACTATTGGCCAATCTAAGAACACGGGGTGTAACGATAATGGCATATTTAGACGACCTGCTACTAATAGACCACTCAGTGGAAAAACTGGAAGTAGCTATTCACGAGACAATCAAGTATCTGGAATATCACGGTTGGATTATCAACCGAGACAAGTCAGCTCTAAGACCAGTCAAAAGTCTGGAATACTTGGGGCTAAGGCTGGATTCAAATCAGAGAAAGATTTTCTTACCTCCAGAGAAGGTGTCGTCTTTGAAAGATTTGACCCACTTAGTGGGTACAAAAAGAAAACCATCCATACGCCTGTGCATGAGGCTGCTGGGAAAAATGGTGGCTTCATTCGAAGCAGTACCCTACGGTCAATTCCATTCAAGGAACTTGCAGAGGGCCATACTGTCAGCCTGGAACAAAAAAGTTCAGGCTTTAGACTTACCAATGTCCCTGTCCCCTTCCGTTTGCAAGAGCCTCCATTGGTGGTTGGTGCCCCAGAATCTGGAAAAAGGGAAACCCTTCAGTCCGGTTTCTTGGAAGGTGGGCACTACAGATGCCAGCCTCATAGGCTGGGGGGCAGTACTGGAGCAATGGTCTCTCCAGGGCAAGTGGTCAGAAGCAGAGAAGGCCCTTCCCATCAATCTCTTAGAGATACGAGCAGCCCGGTATGCCCTAGTAGCATGGACATCCAAACTCCAAGGGTCCCCTGTCAGAATTCAATCAGACAATGCCACAGCAGTGGCATATATCAATCACCAGGGTGGCACCAGGAGTCGTGCAGCCCAGAGGGAAGCGAATTGCATCCTGGAATGGGCAGAAAGATATGTCCCAGCCATATCCGCGGTTTTCATCCCAGGAGTGGAAAATTGGAGAGCGGACTTTTTAAGTCGCCAGCAATTATGCCCGGGGGAATGGTCTCTTCACCCCGAGGTTTTCCAGGCAATATGCCAGCGGTGGGGAACACCGGATGTAGATCTGCTAGCATCCAGATTCAACGCAAAGGTGGACAGATTTGTGTCTCACACAAGGGATCCCCTAGCTTGCGGCTCGGATGCCCTAGTGTTCCCTTGGGATCAGTTCAAGCTGATATATGCATTCCCACCGCCACATTTGTTACCGCGATTAATCCGCAGAATCCGGGTAGAAAAGAAACCGGTGATTCTGGTGGCTCCAGCGTGGCCCCGAAGGGCATGGTACGCGGAGATTGTAAAAATGTCAGTGGGGAGTCCTTGGACCCTCCCACATCGTCCGGACCTGCTTTCGCAAGGACCGATATACCACCCTTCCTTACCAGCCCTAGGTTTGACGGCCTGGCTATTGAAGCCCACATTCTAAAAAACGAGAGGTCTCTCTAATCCGGTGGTATCTACCATGATCAATGCCAGGAAGCCGGTATCCAGGCAGATCTATTATAGGATCTGGAAGGCGTACGTCGCGTGGTGTGAGGCCAAGAAATGGCATCCACGTAAGTACGTAATAGGTAGGATTCTGGACTTCCTACAGTGGGCTGTGGATAGGAAGCTTGCCTTGAGTACTATCCAAGGGTCAGATTTCGGCCTTGTCAATATTTTTTCAAAGGCCCTTGGCTTCGCATTCACTAGTCAAAGCTTTCATACAAGGAGTGATGCGTATTAGCCCTCCGGTTAGTATTCCCATATGTCCATGGGACTTAAACCTGGTTCTGTCGGTTCTACAGAAACAACCATTTGAACCATTGCAGCACATTTCCTTGGTTCTTCTCACCAGGAAATTGATTTTCTTAGTAGCCATTTGTTCGGCTAAAAGAGTATCGGAATTAGCCGCCTTGTCCTGTAAGGAGCCGTATCTGGTTGTCCATAAGGACAGAGTAGTATTACGTCCTCATCCAGCCTTTCTTCCTAAGGTGGTATTGAGGTTTCATTTGAACCAAGATGTGGTTCTTCCTTCCTTTTTCCCCAAACCTAGTTCGGTAGAGGAAAAGTTATTGCATTCTTTGGATGTAGTAAGAGCAGTTAAAGCTTATCTAAAAGCCACTGCTCAGATTCGTAGAACGGATACTTTGTTTGTTCTGCCGGAAGACCCCAGAAAGGGTCAGGCAGCATCAAAATCTACTTTAGCCAAGTGGATTCGACAGGTCATAATACAAGCCTATGGCTTGAGAAGGAGACCGCCTCCGTTCAAAGTTAGGGCGCACTCCACAAGAGCAGTTGGAACTTTTACACGTTTACTAGATTCTACCAGGTAGACGTTAGAAATCAGGAGGATGTCGCCTTTGGGCGCAGTGTGTTGCAGGCCGCAAAAGATCCTCATGCCTGATGGCGCCCAGCTTATGTATAGTGTATCCCTCCCCTCATTTGGCATTGCTTTGGGACGTCCCATTAGTAATGACTAAGTCGCTCTGTGTCCCGTGATGTACGAAAAAGAAAAAGGGATTTTTATAACAGCTTACCTGTAAAATCCTTTTCTTGGAGTACATCACGGGACACAGAGCTCCCACCCCTCTTTTTGGGACACTTATTGCTTTGCTACAAAACTGAGGTGCTCCCGGATGGGAGGGGCTTATATAGGGGAGGGTACTTCCGGTTTTGGAAGTTGCCAGTGCCAGCACCTGAAGGTATCTATATAACCCATTAGTAATGACTAAGTCGCTCTGTGTCCCGTGATGTACTCCAAGAAAAGGATTTTACAGGTAAGCTGTTATAAAAATCCCTTTATCTCTATCTCGCATCTTAATAGTGTTTATAAACATTGTCAGACAGGCTGTTTCTTGATAGCAGCAGCTATTACAGCTGCTCTTTT
This sequence comes from Rana muscosa, assembly GCA_029206835.1. Lineage (NCBI taxonomy): Eukaryota > Metazoa > Chordata > Amphibia > Anura > Ranidae > Rana > Rana muscosa. The sequence continues at coordinate 911,989,899 of CM055116.1, read as the reverse complement.
TACACAGCAACTCCCGGCTGTCATTATGACAGTCGGAAATTGCTGGCAAGTGTGAGAAGGCAGTGGCAGCATGTGTATTTGGATTACGTTTTGTGTGTGTGTGTGTGTAATATGCCCAGCGTCTACATCCTGTAATGGTTGTGCTCTGGAGCAAGTTCTTTTGAACCAGGTATTTCATTGGTTACAGCCCCTGAGCTGAAGATTAGACCACATTAAACTAAAGGTTTTTTTGCTTTGACCCATACATTTATATATAAATCGGTGACACCAGTTAGCACAGCTTTTTATGTTACATGATTGTGTATAATTTTATTGTTATGATATTTTGTTCTTCTCACATTTCATTTGGAATGTTTTGTTTGCATATTTTACGAATTTGCAGTTCCAGCCAGACGGCTAAATATGCAGTTCAGATGCATATTTATTATCTGTTTAACCTTCCAAATAATGTGAAATTCTGTTCAGTCAGTCTTCTGCTCATATAGTCATGCCATGCTGCATATCCAAGAAGGTTTGTAACAAAGTGTGTGACGTTCATGATTCAGCTGAGGGAGACAAAGACTGATGCGTATAAATCCAATACAGATTGCCTCAAGAGAGAAACCATGTCAGTCCAAGGGGTGCCGCTCTCTGTGCTCACTTGCAGATTTGTAATCCCAGTATGTCCAGGAAGATCACTCCACTGTTCAACTTTACAGCTTCCAGGGTCACCTGCCTGCTCGTTGGTTAGAGGCAATGATGCCAATTCCCTGTCCAGCAAACAAGCTGCAGGTGAAATGGTGACTTGTCTGCCAGTACTATGTTGTGTAAGCGTCTACATCATAAAATATGCTGACTGGCTTCTCCTCCAATCACGTTGTAGTGTTTGCAGAATTATGCAGACAATACTCTGTAATATTACAATCTCCACACCACAGTTTGCATTTTATGAATGATTGTGGAGTAAACACTGCAGTGTCCAATTTAGAAATTTCAGATTCTTGTTATAAATGGGTTCCTTAAGCCCCGTACACACAAGCCGAATGTCGGTTCAATAGAGACCGGCCAACATTTGGCCTGTGTATACTGCAGCTGGTCCGTCGAATGGGCATGACCAGAAAAGGTCTGCTAATCAGCACTCTCAGCCAATGGCGGTGGGCCGTCCCCCTGTCAGAACACAATAGAACAGCAGGGTAAATTGCTGTCAATAGAACAGGAAAAGGTTGACCGCACTCGCAGGTGTGGAGCAATAGTGATAACTTTAATGAAGATAAAAATCCATCTAAGTGACTTCATATGACATCAGTGCAGAGCTGGCAGAGATTAACGCGTTTCACAAATCAAAATTCGCTTAATTATAATCCAACAAACACCAATTCTGTGGGTGGATCTGTTGTCTGGAGCTCGGTGGGTGGAGTCGTGATGCCAGTAGACTCCCCGCCCACCTCTACACTCCCCTTGTCAACATGCATTTTCTCTTGTGTATTCCTTCTGCTATGATCACTAACATCCAGTCAAAATCCAGAAAAGTAACCACATGACTTCAGAAAAGGAGTGGGGGTGGGAATTAAAAAATGCCTGTCTAAAGCTAGTGCACAAGATATGTAAATAACCTGTCACTCAAAGCAAGGGGGCGGAACGGACAAAGGTGTTTCTCTGTTTGTCCGTTTTATCTCACTGAACAATAAAAGAGGATTGCTCAGAGCTGGATTAACTCTTTGTGGCAAGACCTGGCACAAATGATAGGAAATCTTATACTCTACATTGTGACCGCAAAAAAAACAAAAAAAATATAATTTGGGTTTACATCCACTTTAACTTTATATTCAACATTAACTATTCTTAAAAATGCTCTCTATGCCCCCCTCCTAGCTGCATACCCTGTATGAGAGATCTGTGTACTTGCCCACTTTTTAACCCTTCTGGTCACGTGATCCTGTAGCTCTAGCTTCCATGTGTTAGAGAGCAGCTCCTGCAGGGAAGAGGAAGGAGCGACAACAACTGAGGCCATGAGAGTCTATGGATGATGTCACGGCTGTGGGAATTCACAGCCGTTGTAAAGCACTCACTTACACAGAGGAGCCAGAAATTCGGAATACTTTGACTGGGCCTCATAAAAAAATAGGTAATTACACAAATCTATTTTTTATTTAGGGTATGCAGGATCGGTAGGAGGAGGGGAGAGAGAACATTTTAAGAACAGTTAACGACGAAATCCAGTCTCCCCCCAAAAAAATTAAGTCCGCAGCTACAAATACTGTAGCTGCTGACTTTTAAAGCGGTTGTAAATTGCTAGCTGATTTTTTATTTATTTTTTCAGACCTGCAAGGTAAATCCTTAATGTGCTAGTATGCATCGCATACTAGCACATTATGTAAAACTCACCTGAAAACGAAGCATTCCAGCGAGTTTGCGTCATCCGCGCATGCGTGGGGGAGCCGCCATTTATGGCACAGGATTCTGAAATAGCGGCCCGGGTGGCCATTCCTTCAGAGCGCATGCGCCAATGGCGTCATCAGCTGCATATATAGTAAATATCTCCTAAACGGTGCACTTTTAGGAGATATTTACAGTACCTATAGGTAAGCCTTATGATAGGCTTACCTATTGGTACAGGTACAAGATTGAGGTTTACAACCACTTTAATATAAAGACACTTACCTGCCCCTGGATACAGCGATGTCCTCACCCGAGCCGATTCTTCAATCGGCTTTGGGTGCAGGCTCCGGCATCTTCACTAAAGCCCCTTTCACACTGCTGCAACTTGAAAGTCGCGCAATTTTACGGCCACAATTTTGCAGTGATTTCAGGGAATGCCTGTGTAAGCTTGAGGTCTATGGACCTCAACTTGCATCTAAGTCGGACCAAAGTAGTACAGGGACTACTTTGAAGTTGGTGTGACTTGAAGTCGCACAGATATGAATGGCTATCATTGGGTATGACTAGTCATGCGACTCTGATATCCAAAGTTGCAGGAAAAGTCACACGAGTGTAAAAGGGCCTAAGGGAAACCGACAGTGAAGCCTTGTGGATTCCAATTGTGCATGTGCGAGCTGCGCTGTGCTTTGTGAATGGCCATGCAGTCTTCCCAGAAGGCTGCAGGGGTAGGAGAGGGGGGGCGGCAAACTTCCCCTCATAACGCTGTGGAGATTTGAATGAAAGTGGGCGCAACAGGTTCCTGTCAAAATCAGGCACCCGCTCCCCCCCAAAAAAATGATGTGCCAAATGTAAAGGAGGTGGAGGAGCAGAACTTTCCCTTGTGGGTAAAGTTCTGCTTTAAGTTAGTCTTTTCTACCACTTTAGGCTGGGTTCACACTTAAAACAGATGCGGCTCACAGCAGGAGGTCCGGTGCGTTCCTGTTCTCTGTTTCAGGGACGAATCAGGCCCAAATTTTTGCCTGAATTCGGACCTGAAACTGAGCCAAACACTCACAGGACGCAGCCATTCCGGAGATGTGCGAAACGGCTCCCTTGAGAGCCATTGAAACCTGCATCCAGCCGTAAAGTGATTGTAAACCTAGTTACACCCATATTAATAGGGGCTGTCCTCAAAGATTTGATCACCTTTGGTTGCCTTGGATAGAGTAGGAGGGAGTTCTGGGGTGGTGGGCCTCAGGACTGGTGTCTGAAATGTCCTCTTGGGGGGGGTGGTCGGCTGGCCCTCCCCTCCAGCTGATAGGTGCAGGATTTCCTTTGATGTGTGAGCACTCCACCTATATTGCGACAATTTTTTTTATTTTTTATTTTTTTTCTTCTATACAGATATTGGAATGTATGTTTACCTACCAGTGTCCACGTCTGAGTTTCTGTCACTCTAATTTGTACAATTTTACCTGATTTGTATTTTGATACCTTAATGACTGACTGCCTTTTGTGATTGACTCAACTTTCAGTAAAGACCAACCTTGTTGTTAAAAAAAAAAAACCTAGTTACACCACTTTTACCTACTGGTAAGCCTATAATAAGGCTTACCTGTAGGTACTGGAAATATGTCCTAAACTTGCACGGTTTAGAAGATATTTACCATATACAATTGTGCCAATGTCATCGGCGCGTGCGCACTGAAGAAACTGCACGATCATGCTATTTCTAAAGGGCCCATGCCGTGACTGGCAGCTCCCGCGACTCCGGCCAGCCACAGAGCCAGAGTCCACGGCCCCGGAAGGAAGAGGGCTGAAGATGGATGCGGCCACCAGCGAGGACATCGCGGGCTTCGTTTGCAGGTAAGTGCCACATAATGGGCTAGTATGTGATGCATACTAGCCCATTATGCTTTTACTTTGCAGGGGAAAAAAGAGGAAGTAAAACCCATCAGGGTTTACTTCCCTTTTTAAGGCCCATTTTTACAAGATTACTGTATATACTCGAGTATAAGCCGACCCGAGTATAAGCCGTGGCCCTAATTTTACCACAAAAAACTGGGAAAACGTATTGACTCGAGTATAAGCCTAGGGTAAAAATGCAGCAGCTACTGTAAGCGGAAAAGAGGGTCAACAATGCCCATTTGCAGCTTCACTGTGCCCTTTTGCAGCCTCACTGTGCCCATTACCTCACTGTGCCCATTACCTCACTGTGCCCATTACCTCACTACCCTCCACACTCACCTTCTGCTTGCTACAGCGAAGATCAGGCTTCTAAGGATCACCTCCCATGTCCATCGCGCTGCAGGCGTCCATTTTTTAAAATTTGCGGCTTCCTCCTGGTCCCGTGCGATAACGTGATAGGCTATTGACACTGTGTTCAGTGTTCCGCCTATCACGGCCATCTTCTCATCCCCGGACTTTCCCAGCAGACACTGTGTTTAGTGATCCGCCAATCACGGACGTTCTTTCATCCTCGAACAAGAGGAGAAGGTCCGTGATTGGCGGATCACTAAACACAGTGTCAATCGCATATCACAGAACCGCACGGGACCAGGAGGGAGCGCGAAATTTAAAAAATGGACGCTCAAGGTACACTGACTCGAGTATAAGCCGAGGGGGGGACTTTCAGCCCAAAAAAAAGGGCTGAAAATCTCGGCTTATACTCGAGTATATACGCATTTCTTCCAGCGTCTAGCATATGAGGTAGCAGAAGGTTAAAATAGTTGTTTGTTTAGTCTGTTCACTGAATGACTGTAAACCATAATGCTGTCATATGTGTAATGTTTCTTTTTCCTGTGTGGCTACTCCCCTCTGAACACTCTGACTGTAAAGTATACTACTCTTTTCATAATACTTCCTTTCCCTTTAAATCAATCTTTCAGACGCTTCCTAGCATCTGTTGTATGATCTGCATTAACCCATTCTTTTCTATTTCAATCCATTTCAGGTAGGTTCCGCACATGCTCAGTATGAGGATGTATTACATTAAATGTTGTCTCCTTTTTTTTCGTCTTGTAACTTTTATTAGAGCCGTGCCTTGTTGCAGCATTATAGTATTATTCGCACCTCAACGCCCTCAGCTGCTGGAAATACATCCCAAAAGTTAGCGGCAGTGAAACATTCCCTGCCCCCTACCAGTCTCCCCCTCCACCCCTCCTTCCCGTCTCTGCTCTCTCCAAAATTCGTTCCACATCTGTAGAGAGAAAGAGAGGTGTAAACTGCCAAGAAGTGTTTTTAA